>JAIEZT010000026.1:11877485-11919987 GCA_019594935.1 Periophthalmus modestus | reverse complement strand
CAAAATACTGTACATTACAATGAAATCCTAACATGCATGAGCGTTAAGTAGGAGGTAGAGCTAGGACTTGAGGTATATCCAGTACATGGGCTCTAAGGAACTTTTTTCAGATTTTGTATGCTTAGTGACGTTTTTCTTCCATTTCTCGAATGCTTGGTCTAAGAAAAATAGGGTGTATTTTAGTTACTACATTCCAGAAATCGCCAAATGTCATAGTTATATTTCTCTCAAAAAGTCAAAGTTTTTTCTTATGTTATCCATATGGGGTCGTTGTATACTGTAAACTGTCTTTCCTTTCATTGCATGATCTTGTCCAAAGACTAGATCAGTGTTGTATCCCCTCCACATGACTGTTTTGTTTCAGAGAGTCTCCTGAAGTATGTGACAACAATGGTTGTGCGTCGCTGTTGATGGGAAACCTGTAATTAAGGGGGGGTATACATCAGCTTTTTAGTGACTTTACAGGTAAATAAGTAAAATGTATTTTGCACGTACTTTAAATTAGTTTTTTGATGAGAAGTAAAGCATTTGGGCAGGATTCAGAACTTTAGGATGTTTTTTTATTATTAGTATTGTTCAGGAAATTAATATTAAAATTATTAAATATGTTGTAGTTTTAATAGGAGGAAATGAAATGGCTAGCTAGTTCACTGTGTTTTAATAGCTAACAGTTCACGTTATTAAAATCGGAAACATTTTTAGGAAAAACATAAAATACAACAACCTATTCCAAATAATTAAGATAAAGGATACCAAGTTATTTATTATGTAGAAGTAAGAATTGTGTGGAGTTTTTTAACCATATGTCAGTGGCATTCCACCCACAGCTCTCTGTCTCACTGGCATATCTTTAATTATTATTTCATTTTAGCAGAACTTGGCAAAAGCCCCATAAAATAAACAGGGAAGTAGTGATGCTAACAGTGAGGTTGCAGGGGGCTATTGTGCACAGTGACATTGAATTGAAAGTCGCTGATCAATCAATATCACGAAAAATGTATTTTTGTTTTCATTTTCCACTTGAGCGCTTAGTATCAGACAAACTAAATGAGCTGAATTCCACCTTGTAAATCTAGGAGAGGCCAATAAGATGGGTTTAAAACACATGTCTTTGCTCACAGCATGGGCTTGGTGGGACATGAAGACAAACGTCCATGGCCCGATCGTCCTACAGGCCCCCCCCCCCCGTCCCCCCCTCGCACCCCCAGTAATCATTTTCACGGTCCCACTCTGGACAGGTGAACAACTATGTCCATAATGCCTTGGGGAACAGCACCACAGTCGTACAAAGCTGGTGGGGCAGGTAAGGACAATACTATTTATTTTACTTATTTCATTAATTTTTTTTGTCTTCCAAATGTGGGATTCTTTTCCCTGTGTGGTATTATCAGGATATAAAGTGCTCTCTCTGTTGGACCTCCACATGGGAGAGTCTATGGACCAGTGCCCTGATCTTTATATTCACATCACCTTCATAAAGAAGGGGGAAATCTGTGCAGGGGATGCACTGCTCAGGGCCCTGGGTAAGGTTTGCTTCTTGCATTCAATTTGGTAATCATCAGCCCAATTTAACAACATGTTGCTGATTAAACATAATTTTATTGTTGTTGTAAAAAAAAGTGTGTAATAAATGGGTATAAAATAAGATAATGACTAGACAAGACAGGGCACCATATATTGATATCTGTATTTAAAGGAATACCTTCAGAAAAACACTTCGTTTATTATCCAGAGTAGTACTGTTATACAATTAACTACATGGTAAAACGCAAGCTTACACATGCAATATGTTGTAGGAGGTCACATGACCACTCTTAAAGTGGAAGAGATCGACTACAGAGACACTCCCCTGAAACAAGGGGGGGCTGGTCGCCAGTGTGGGAGTGGACCAGCAAGGCTGTGGTGGAGAAACTACCACCTGGGACCAGAGAAGCACTGACGCATGCATTGAGCTAATGAAGAAATCTGAAGCAAAATAATTAAAACAATGTGTGGGGTCTGGATGGACAAAAGTGTGAAGGCAAAGACCCACTGATACAGTGGTACAGATTTTCATCATTTCAAAAACAATGATGAAGACATTTGCAAGTGAGCAGCAGATTTCATCATCACCACTTCATCAAAAGAGGAGGAGCACAAAATGGACATGTACTATGGATTATGGACTTTAGGGAGACAAGGACAATGTCAAGGGTCACACTTTTTAGTTTTGACAGTACAAAAACTTAATAAGAAGTCATTTAAAATGGTTGTTACAATGCATCTTCTGGCATTATTCATTACACTGTAGTTCACTGTTGCACTAAAGCCCTTCAGCTGATGGCAGACAGACTAAAAACAGCTATACTAGACATAGTATTGGCTGTCTGATGTTCTTAAGCACAGCGAGTGGCATATATACGTCTTCACATCCTTGTGAATAAAATAAATAAAAAATGTTTACAATGTATTTATAATCCTTAATGGTGATATCAGAAGTAGTGAATACAGCCCTGAATATGTAAAAAAGAAACTCAAGTTGGTTTGTTTTAGCATGTTGATTTATAATTATGTTTAACAGACCGCTAAAGTTATTATTTGCCAAATTCAAGACACACACAGGGCTTACTAGAGGGTCATATGCTTATTATGCCAAAGCAAGCCCAGTAACATATTTTGAAAAAAGCATTTTGTTAAAAGGACCTATGAGGATCAACTTTAAGAAACTTAAATTTAAGTTAATCGTTGTGTGTATGAGAAAGATGTACTCTCTACTCTAGTCCTTCTCTCACTGTTTAAAAATAACTCTTCTCAATAATAACTTGCAAAGGAACACTATAAAATAAGCTGTTTTTTCTGCTGTGAAAAAAGACACCAGCAAACTGAATAAAAAGATCTGCACACAAATGTTTAGAAAGATAAATATGAAGATATTTGTAAAAAGAAGGAAAATTAGAGCTATTTGTTTTGGTCTGTAGAATCAAGTATAGAGTAGTATATAGCATTTAACCTTGTTCTAATGGGGAAATAACGTACAAAAAAACAAATAACAGTTGGCTGACTCGAGTTGGGAGTGCAGGGGCATCCAAGCTTAACAGAAGTCTAGTAAACTTGGATCCTCTGGGCGAGATGCACTTGTGATAAATGCCAATGAGTTGTAAGTTTACATAGTAAATCATTACAATGTGTTGCTAACGGGCAGAAAAACAAAGCCTGGGGATACTGAACATCTCATGAAACGTCTGATGTGTTATCACCTTAGTAGCAACAAGAATGGACCATTTTGTCTTTCTGCAGTACATTGATACAAAAATACTGTGCAGAGATATTTCAGTAGGGATGGTCCAATGGACTTTTGCAGTTGGTCTGAATCTTGTACAACTGCTGTCTCAATTGCCTCTGCTGTGAATTTATAATAAAATGTCGTTGTGCATGCAGATATGGACTGTGACTATTTAAAACTCATTGAGTTTGAGCTGACAGTAATAAGAACGGCCTGCCAGTGAAGTTATACAAATACTTGATTGATTATTGTAGATTTAAGTTGACCTTCAAGACCTACAAGATTTGAGAGTTACCTTTGATACTCAAAAAGTGATAGTTTTTAAAGTTAAGTTTTTTTTGGCCATTTATCAAGCAAAATTTTGCCATCAGTTATGAATGCAATTGTAGTACATTTAAACTGTTCTTGAAATTTGTCTCATGAAAGAAATATGGTAATAAAAAGTAAGTTTATTACATTATTTTGTTCCAATAGTTATACATATTGACAATTAACATTTATTTTCACATTTTCCATAATTTAAAAAAAACAACAAAAAAATTTGCTTTTAAAACACTGGACACCCCTTTCCTCTCTCAGGGTGCTGAAAAAAATCAACAGGGAGACACACAATTGTCTTGACCTGCGTGGTACAGGTGGGCGTCTTGTGTTTTTACTGTACGTTTTCTAGCTTGTTGAGTGAGGATTGTGATGAAGAGCAGTTGTCCAAGTCTCTCCTCTGCTATGTGGAAGTGCGATACCTGAGGGTCTGTAACCGTCTGGAGGCCACCTGTCTTAGCCGCCAACACACGTGACGAGAGGTTCGGGAAGCAGCGAAAGAGAAGAATCAACAGATCAACAATTTTGGATTTATCATCAAATTCATATTATATCCTCTGTCTGTCTGTCCAAAATCGTCGTCCATCTGTCTATTTTTTAAGATATCTAGTATTTTTTATTCATTCGTGCTACATATTTCGATTACATTTATATACAAGAAGCGGGCTTGCCATTACATTCTTTTTTTTTGAGACACTTAAAAAGTTGCACAATATATCCTTTCAGTCGTCTGTGGAAATGTTTGGAATGTTCCAAAGTAAGGCATTAAATATATTATCTATTGCTTTTTATAGGCCTGAAAAAATCAAAATCATTCTTTACTGTAAATGGGCACACAAATCCACTGATCTGATCTGTTATTTGACCTAGGGCATCTCCATGGAATTAGATAAGTTCATTGCCATACTGCGGAACATACAAGCAACGCAGCATTTATAAAGAAAATGTAGATGGTGGCAGCCTCACAAGAAAAGTTGTGCTAACAACCTTTAATAACCAACACATGTATTCTAACGACAGAAATGACTTAGGATAGTTTGTTTTTATAAAGTCTATGTGTAAAATGTGAGATACAGGTGTACACGTTCATCCTTCGTGAGGGTGATTTCACCCTCAGAAATGACATCTTTAATATGAGCTAAGTATGAAGAGAAGTCAGTTTTGCCTCTGCAGACAGAAAAAAAAAACCAGCAAAAAGGTAAAGAAAAAAAAAAAAAAAAAAAGCTTATTAGTAGTAATTAGTAGTAGCCTAGTAATAACAATGTCATATTTTAGAATAAGGGATGATAAAGCACACACATACCCCCAGTATCAAGCATTGTTCGCAATCTTGTCTTGAATATTCCTTGCCAGATCAATGGGTTTCTCTCCTCTGAAGTTTTGGACTTTGGGATCTGCTCCCAACTTTAGCAAAATCTGCACTGTGTCCACATGACCCCAGCAGGATGCAAGTGGGAGGGCTGTGTACCCTAGAAAATAGCACAAATATAGTTTACAGTAGCAGAAAATAGTATTCAGCAAACTGCTTATGGGAGAATGCAGCTGGGATATCATCTCTATCTCTATTACAACTGATCATAATAGTGTAAAATTGTATGGCAACATTTGAATTGACTATATGGGTATGAATTCAGTGGATTTGATTGTCAAAACTCTTGTGAGAACTTTATTTTCAGAGACTCTGCATTACTATATTTCTTGCCCCATTCTTTAAACTGACCTCTTGCTGTTTGCTGGTTGCCTGATGAGCTCCGTGTTTTGATAGTTACACTGACGGCAGCTGCAGTCCCAACAAGCCGCTCACGAGCACAGCGCTCGGCCCACCTCGTCACTTCCAGACAACAGGTTTTCTAGCTGCTCTTGTTTCGACGTCTTGCAAAATGCTGGACGTAAAGCTTCAGTGTCTCCATGAAACACAGAAGTAAATAAATCTGCTGTTGTGGAGTCATATTCACTTTTCCCTGTTCACCGAGGGCGTCTACTGTTTATTGTGCTATAGTTACTGTAACCGGCCCGGGGTGCACGTGCTAAATTTCAATTAATCTTTTTCCGCAACACAAATTTTTAAATAGCATATTTTGTAGCATTATTAATTATAAAGATATAAAAATAAATAATTAAGTACCGTTAAATAAAAAAAGAGATGATTAATAAGTTAAATTAATTTAAAAATTATGGTGGTCGCTGCTCACACACAGCGTGAACGGCAGATGGCAAGTAAAACATCTAATATGCAATGCCATAGCATAGTAGAAGAAGTTACGAAACGGAAGTGGATTTGTTAATGACCAGACCACCTTTCGAATCCTAAATTTAGATGTTTCATTTGGAGATTTTTAAGATATACAGCACAACATAACAGCATGATGTTCAACAAGACAGACAGAGTCTATGGATGGGAGATGTAAGTTTATTATTGTGTATTTCTGTTGTGTTTATTCTACCCCATTACAGGAGCTAATCGTTTGCTAACTTATTTCAACGCAGCGAGGCATGTTTTTATGACATCCGTGCACAGCATATTTAATTTAACTTCTCATGTGAATGTTTTGTTAGCTGGACCCATACATGGACGAAGACTTCATCAAGCACGGCGTTCAGTGCTATGGGCGAGTCACCTCTAGGAGTTGAAGATCATCACTCACAGAATAACAGGGTAGGTTTTCTCCCTGGGTACATTTACATGGCCAGGGAAAAAAAAAAATCCAATAATTAGATCTGATTATTGCTCGGTATTTACATGCCCAAGGCAATCTGATATCATGTGTCAGCCAGTTGGTAGATTTTTTGAGTAACTGTTATATCTAGAAGAGAAAGTATAATACATATTAACTCTTTTACTCTTTAATATTTTCTCTTTCCTAGTTGTCTTTGACGCATTAGTTTGTAATGTGAGTGTGAACAAGTCAAGCGATCAATTAGACAGAAATTATATTACTCTCATAAGATGTAACCCTAACTTGATGTTTCAATAATCTGATCAGAAATAAGATGATGGTCAGTGTATTGGCATGCTTGTGAACACAGCTGGTGTCATCACAGATATTGTACAGATATTCTTATCGGTGTTTATATGACTTGTTTATTAACAGTGGATCTGCAGGATACTGCTTTGTGGAGCTTGCGGATGAAGAGAGTGTTGAGCGTTGTGTGCAGCGTCTCAATGGAAAGCTTGTTCCTGGATCTAAACCGGTTAGTTTTATTTACACATTACTAATATTTAGTTATACTCTCAAAAATACATATACAGAATTATTGTTGATTCAAATATAACTATAATCTGACCTTCTTTTCCCACAATATTTCAAACTAATTTAACCTGCCTGCAGATAATGGAGCTCATCTGCCTTGGCGATCATTCTTGCCATGATTAAAATGTATTATTATGCTTTGAATGTCCATAAGTGTAAAACCTGCTTTAGACTGGTGTAAAAAATAAGTAACAGGAAATGCTATGTTAATGATGTTTACATAGGGTTTGTTTTTAGTGTGCAATAGTAAGCTGTAGTTGGCCATTGTGTTTGAAATGCTCTGAGCTGGCCAGTCTGCTGAGCTCCCCTGTCCACCAGCCTGACCTGCTGCTGACAGTATCAAAGAGAGGGGGGGGGGGGGGGGGGGGGGGGGGGGGGGGGGCCTGTACATGAATGTACTTTGTTTGAAGCTGATGAATAGAGTCTCTGATAGGAAACTAACTGAGGAATGGGCTAAAGGCTGGTCTGGGTGGTAGAGGTATGTAAATCTAAAAAAAAACACAACTATAATGACTCCATTCTTTATTCCAGCAATATCAGTGCCATACTACATGCCTTGAGGTCAGGAGAGATTGCTTAAAATTTGTTTTTTTCCTCTTCACATGCAGCCCCGCAAGTTCAAACTTAACTATGCCACCTATGGGAAAAGACCAGAGCCAGGGTAAGTCATGTGCTGTCTTGTTACACTTATTTCTAATTAATCTGTAATAATGTATCTGTTAATTTCTCAGGGCCGGAGTTCTCAGTGTTTTGTTGGTGACCTGGCCTCTGAGGTGGACGACTACCAGCTGCACCAAGCTTTTTAAGAAGTTTCCTCCTGCAAAGGAGCCAAAGTAGTCACTGACCAGTACGGCTATTCCAGGTAATCTGGCCTTTTATGGAAGAAATGTAATTTTTAATATGATTTGATTCAGCTAAAATAATTAATTATATGCTGTGTGACCTTTGAATAGCCTCTGGACATTGAACATCAGTACATCTACGTCTATTTTCGGAAAAGGCTGAAAACTGTTTTCTTGCCATTTTATGCTAAAACTATTGTTTTCCCCATTTAGGCTAAGCAAGAGCAACTCACAAATCAAGTGATGCTACCACATGTTAAAAGTAAAACAACAAGTTTCAGTTTCTACCATAATAATACTCATTATATTCAATTTTCTTATTTGTGGCTTTTTACTGTAAGTATAGTGTGTGTGTGTTTTCGAGATTAGGAGCTGTAACTCTAGTTTGACTTGCAGAGGCTATGGGTTTTGTCAAGTTTGGGGACGAGAATGAACAGAAGAAAGCCATTGAGGAATGTCAAGGTACAATGCTAGCCGGCAAGCCACTCAGACTGAGCATCGCTGTTGCAAAGAGGTATGGTTTGTCGACTCAAAGTCTATGTATTCAAAAAGTAATGGGTTGTAAGCAGTTATTTGTTTGTTTTACAGTCAGAAGGTGGGCACTTACCAAGCTCAGAATACATATACCCACTACAGTCAGACCCAACCCCTTACTACGGTGGCACAGGTGGGACAGGAGGGTACTACCCACAATGGGGCACTTATGATCAGTACAGCAGCTACGGCAGCGGCTACAACAGCGGCTACAATACTGGCTATGGCACTGGGTACAGTTACAACTACAGCCCATACGGCTATCCCCTCCTGGGCATATGATGCCCCCACCTCCTGTGTGGGTGGCCCATCTGCACCCACAGACACGACAACTGCCAGATGTAAGGACTTTCATTTTTCGAAGCAACTGCAAAAAATATAAAAAATACTATAGCAATAACATTGTTTTTCTTGTCTTTGTACCCTTCAGCAAAAATCAAGAAGCAACCAATCCAGCAGTGATTGAGAGCACAGAAGGTACATTTAAATACATATACACTGCTCAAAAAAATTATAGGAACACTTTGAAAACACATTAGATCTAATTGAAGGAAAATATAATCTTGAATTTCTTTACTGATAATGAGAAAGTAATTTATTAGTAACAAAAGGATGCCATGTGATTTTTATGTAACTGAAAATAAAGTTCTTGCAGAGGGGTTAAACCAAAGACACCCCAAAAAATGAAACTGAAAAAATTATGCAGCAAATGGGTCTATTTTTCCAAAATGTCATTATATCAACTCAAAATGATAGTAGTTAGTGTGGCCCCCACGTGCTTGTATGCGCCTGACAACGGCGGGGCATGATCCTAATGAGGTGACGGATGGTGTCTTGGGATCTCCTTCCAGATTTGTAACAGGACATCACTGAGCTCCTGGACAGTCTGAGGAGTGGTGCCGGATGGACCAAAACATAATGTCCCAGAGGTGTTCTATTGGGTTTAGGTCAGGTGAATGTGAGGGCCAGTCAACGGTATCAATACCTTCATCCTCCAGGAACTACCTGCAGACTCTGGCCACATGAGGTCGGGCATTGTTGTGCATCAGGAGGAACCCAGGTCCCACTGCACCGGCGCCAGTGGCGCACTTGCCAATCCTGGTGGTCTATGGCAAATGCCAATCGAGCTCTACGGTGCTGGGCTGTGAGCACAGGGGCCACTATATGACGTCGGGCCCTCAGGCCACCCTTGTGGAGTCTGTTTCTGATTGTTTGGTCAGAAACATTCACACCAGTGGCCCGCTGGAGGGCTCTGGCAGTGCTCATCCTGTTTCTCCTTGCACAAAGGAGCAGATGCCAATCCTGCTGAGGGTTTGAGGACCTTATACGACCCTGCCCAGCTCTCCTGGAGTAACTACCTGTCCCTTGGAATCTAGTCCATGCTCTTGACATTGTGCTGGAAGACACAGCAAACCTTGCAACGGCACGTATTGATATGCCATCCTGGAGGAGTTGGACCACTTGTGCAACCTCTGCAGCATCCAAGTACCGCACCATGCTATCAATAATGTTGATACAAGCCAAAGGAAAAAGTCAGTCAGTAAAAAAATCTGCTGGAAGAGATGAGGAGGGAAAAATACCAGTGGCATCAACCTGGAAAACCATTCCTGTTTTGGGGGCTGTCTTATTGTTGCCCCTCTAGTGCACCTGTTGTTTATTTCATTCAAAACAAAGCAGCTGAAACTGATTCACAATCCCTATGCTTCTCAACCGACCATCAATATCCCAGAAGTTTGATTGATAGGTTGCTATACTCTAATTAAAGAGTGTTCCTCTATTTTTTTGAGCTGGGTAGTACACAAATTTTGCACATTTTTAGTGTCAACTCAGTGATTGAACTTCACAAATTACATTTTTCAACTTGATTTAAAAAAATGTTTTTTATATTTGGAAATAATTGGAGTATGCCTGTGTTACCTGTGTAAGTCTAATACAGTATTGTGTTGACTGAATTCATTTTTGTTTCTTCAGATCCTCTTGCTGTCTGTGATGTGGACCAGTGGAACAAAGACTTTATGCAGCGCAGTGAAGAGCTCTATGAAGCTTAATGAACTGTCATTGGGAAACATTGGACTCTATGGACTCGCCTTTTCCCTCATCCTGATTGCAGAGACATACATTATTTTAGTATTTTTACAGTATTTTTTTGTCTTTTCTCTTTGAGTTACATGGAAAATGCCTCACAAAACGGCTTCAGTCATCAGTACCAATCGTGATGCATATTGTCTCTGTGAAAGTCAAACTTTACCAACTTACTCAGTTTCAAATTATGTGTTCAGTGGAATCTTGCACCGTCTTTCACCCAACTCAAATGTAATTATATATATTTTTTTATAATTTTAATAGAAGAATGGGTAGAAAAAAACTTCTCAGCTAAGTACAACAGTTACTTAGTAGAAGTGCAAAAATCTCATTCCAGTTAATTACAATATTAACACTATGAAATGTATTTCCCCACTTAAAGTGAACAAGCAAAATGTTGCAGTGTAAAATTTTGTAAATATTTTCTGTGTGAAAATGTTTTACCCAATAAAAAAAAAAAAATAAAAATAAAGTGCTTTTTTTTAGTGAACCTTGATGATCAGAAAATGTAAAATCCAGCTGAAGAAGCTGGACATATTTTACTTTAATATTTGAATAAATTCCAAACAAATTAAAAAAGGTAAAGTGAACTGAAAAATAGTTGAGATAAGTTATGAAATATCTAGTGTGGTTTTATGTATTTTACATCTTTTTGAGTCAAATGTTACAAACCAGACAGAAAAACACAGACGATTAACTATTTAATCTAGAACATTTGTACATTTATTTTGACAATAACTAAGAATATGAACTTTGTAAAACCACCCTGAGATAAGGTTACAGCTCATTTAAATCAATTATGTGTGTGTGTCCTTTCTTCTCTTCTCCATTCAAGCAGCTCTTGGTGTTGAGTAGTCCCAGGCCTGGCCTCCCTGGACAGTACCAGCTTGGACCCATTCGGTACCAGCCCTGGTACAGGACTCTCCAGCTCAAGCAACCCAGTGCACCTCCCAATAGCTGTGTAGGGAATTGGGGAAAATAAGCTAACAAGCAGAGCAATAAAAAGATCCAGAGGTTTAGAAGGATGACACAGAATAAGAACAGGATCCTGAGAGGTGCGTCAGATACCCCTCCCAGGCTCAGATAGGGTCCAAACACGGCTGTTTCTTCTGCCAGGAGCAAACAGCACAGACAGAGGAGGAAGACATCCTCTGATACTTCATAGCCCCTCCACAGCATCCCTGCTTTAAGACACTCGGCCTTACTCGCCCCCCTCGCGCAGCACCAGCAGAGGCTGACCACTGGACACGTCTGAGCTCCCCACTAAAGGCTCATAGCAGCTGCCAGTAGCATTCTCCAGCAGGTCCAGGAGTTTACAGAACCCAAGCCACAACCCTCCCGCCAGCAGGAGGCGGGACAGGTGCCGGAGGGACAGAGACAAAGATCGTCGAATGGAGAAGGAGAGGACAAACACAAAGGAGCCCACAAAGACACAGGTCCAACCCCAACCGGAGCGCAGGAAGATCCTGGATCACAAACAAGCAAAGAAGAGTTACAAGACATTTAACACGCACAGAGGTGACTTAAGAATTTTAAGTAATTACATATTTATATAATTTAAAGTAACTAATGTAATTGTTTTATTAACAGCAGGATGTATAGCTGGCCTGGTGGATGAACATGCTTTTCACAAATGTCAAAGTTAAACTATAAGAGGAGGAAGAGCCGTCACCTGTACAGGAAGTGCGTCCTTTTGGCAAATATGCTGTGCTGGGACACCCAAAAACTGAGTCCAGGCCCAAACACAACAGCAGCACTGACAGCAGCAGGTGAAAGTGCTGCCGAAAAGCAGCGTTTCCAAGAAAACGGGCTGCCAGGTCCGTGAGGACCACCAGCACTGTGTGGAGGAACATCTCCAAGAAGCTCTGCAACTGTGTGGAGGCTTCTCCTCAGGTTAAAGCATACACAATGTGACAATGCAACAGTCTACAGAAGACTCTGAAAACAATAGTAGTTCCTGTGCATTACAGAGAGTCAGGTGAAAAAAATGTACTAACCAGAGTGCAGGGCAGTTTAAGTTATATCACCAATATCACAGACATATTTGCATCCAGCTGCAAAATAATTTACATCCAAGGAGGAGGATTAATAGAAATAGCTGTCGCCTGGTGTAAGTCGGCTTGGTGCTGTTGCAGAGACATTAAGGACTGCACTGTACAACATGAATGAAGTGACAGCTGGCCTCAGCATTCCTGACAAGGCAAATGTGCACACTCTGAAATCCATCTGACAACGTCTTCAGTCCAGAACACAGTCATTAAATCCAGTATATTCTTCATTTGAGGCAAGATCACACTCAAACCAGCATGGTCCCAAGCAGCACGTTTGTTGCTGTTTCGTCAGTTGTCAGAATCTAAAGGTTTTTTGCAACAAGCACAATCCAGTGAGCGCTGGGTCCAGTCCTGAGTGAGGCGTCTTGAGACTTCTCTATGTTTGACACCTCCACCGATAGAAACACATATAGAACTACAGAACAGGCTCCTGCCTTGCCATGTCGGACCAGTCTTTAGGTATCAGATTGCTCCTCCTGAATAGACTGAAGGGCAAGGAAAGGTACCACTCATGGCATTCCTTGCTGTTAATATGACTCTGATTGTTGGTGCTGCACACTTTATGGGGAGCAGAGAATTAAATGATCAGACACAATCAGCCCCTAAATATTCAACAATGATGAGAAATGTGCTCCAGTATTATGCAGTATTATGTGTTTGAATGTGTTGATGTGTATTAATAGCAGTAACCTTTGTGCTGGATCTAGGCTGAGACACAGCTGCTGCAGAAGTCTGTTTATGTCACTCAGACGATGAGCTCAGACAACAGTAAAGAAAACCCATTTGCGTCCAGCCTTTCATGACATTTTATCCGTTACTGGCGTAGATCAAGTCAAAATGTAAGTTAAGGTATGCCTTATTGTTGAGCAGCTCCTCACACAGTGAGACAAAATAAGTTTTAAAGACACATATATAACCTTTAAGAAAGTTTAGAGCAAAACACTACTAAAGAAAGTGTTTCTTGACATGAACACTCAGTTTGGATAGAAGAAATGACTCAATTTAGGCTCTTTAAAACTTTTTTGGAATACACTAACCCCAAGTGGCAACAAACCTTAAAATACATTGCTGCAGTTTCAACTCTTGAATAAAAGCCACTGGGAGATAAATACATGTACCAACTGAAATTATATTTATTAAGACAATATCTGTGTAATCCCTCAGTCGTCCAGGTCTGATCCATTGTGAAAAGAAAATAGAAAATTAAACAAATAAATAAATAAATAGAGAGAGACAGCGATTAAGACAAATACTCACAATGTGGCTCAAGTTCTCTGCTCTCAGACAATACTGCCACACTGTGGACCAAGATGAACAATGCACTTTGAATCAACATTTGTGCATGCAGGAGAATTAACATATTAGATACTCAAATTTTGTATGCTAACACCACATTAATTCATCAGAGCACAAGTATGATGTTGTGTCTTTAGTATGTTGCTGAATGTGCAGTGTGGCAGTCACATCTATGTCAGGTAGCCACAGGGCAGCTGTGGTTAAAGTGCCATCAATTGTAAGGAGATGTCTTACAAAAGTGTTTAAAATTGATGCATATTTCATATTATTATTCATTTATTAATTTCACCATATTAGCAGAATGAGTTTATGCAATTTTGACCTAAGGATGGTGTACCCTGAATTAATCTTTTTAAAGAAAACACTAAACAGTTTAACAATTTGTGCTGAAATTCCATGTTCACATGTTTGTGAATGTTTGTTTTACACAGTATAAAAAGTCCCCCCTTTAAGTAATGATCAGTTCCCTATTTTAAGTACTTACTTGAAAACCATAAAGTTCCCATGACTATGTGCCACTCCTCTGTGCCCACAGCCATCAGAGGTGTGTGCTGTCCAGGCAGTTCAGGGGACTGTCAGCTGTGGATTCTCCTGGATAATCCACCATAAACCCGCAGTGACAACACAAACAGCTGCCCTCAACCATTGTTCCAAAGCAGAGCCACAAATGAAGGATGTGCTGCAAGCCTCTATTTCATTGCCTTTGGAAGATAAAAATATACTATGTTAAGCTTGCTTTTTATTGTCGGAATTCAAGGAGACATTATCACATGTGCCTTAATATGAAATGTCAGCCAAAGCTCTGCTAATAAAAGGCAATATGAAAAGCATAGTTTATAAAGGGGAGGAAAGGCATCTCCAAGCAGATAAGAGCATAGTAATGTGAAAAGTGATGTGGACCAAGATGAAAATGTATTATTATTGCAACACTCTCAAAAGCACAGGATTATTTGAAGTGTGTATAGTGTGTATTTATTTATTTATTCATTCACATCACTTAGTGCAGTACTAGGAACAACAAAGATACTGCGCAGAACCCTCAAGCTCCAGGGCTTGAGAGTTCTGCGCAGGTCCTTTGCTTGGAAAAGAGGGGATAGGGATGAGACCACCCGCAGGGTGAGATTATTATTATTATTATTGTATATATAGATATATGTGTATATATGCATATATGTATGTATGTATGTATGTATGTATGTATGTATGTATGCATGTATGTATATACAACTTTTATTTATGTTTTCCTTCATTTTTAGCCTGTTTTGACAAACTTAGGTTGGTAATATATTTACTATATGTAACAGAATGTGTAAAGAAGTACACTCTAAAATAATGGTTTTACTGTCAATGCAGTGTAACTTTGTATTCATAAAATAGTTTAAACCAGCCAGCCTGCACCCTAGTGTGTATTCTTTTTTATTTTATAATCTGCCACTACATGTAATCAACAGAATTTCACATTGTAGAGCCCAGAATAACCTAATCAGCTGAGACTCTTTGTCTAGCCACTAGGATTTTCTTTCTGTCTGTATGTGTGGTTCTCGTCAATAAGTGTTCCTATCTTTCATGCTAAAATACCTCTGATAGCATTTCAGACTGTTTGTATGGTCTGCTTGTGTTGTGCAGGTCAAATAAGGTTATCAAACAAAAGGTTTATTAATATCCCAATATCATATCCTTCACACCCACATTGTATTAACAATCTGCTCACATGGTTAATACCAAACTGATGAGGGAATCAAAGGACATAGCTTTGGCTGAATTTCACTGCCCATTTTTAATCCTCACATGCTACTGGTAATTGTCATGATATTTTTAAACATTTTCTGCTGACATTTTTTTTGTCTTAACATTATTAGGAGTAGATCCTAGTATAATGCAATATAAACAGAGCTAGCTCAAAAAGACTTAAAGAGAAGTTATAGTCTTGTTCATATGGAGAGCTAAGCTGAAAAAAATCCCTGACAAATGAGCATATAAAAAAAAAAACAATAAAAAGCAAAAAAAAACAATAAAAGAGAAATCTGGTGTTACAAATATAACAATAGACAGGGTATGAAGGGTATAAAGGTCTGGCAAAGAATTTCATATACATGCAAGGTACACATGCATTGATTAATTATTCCACAACGTTTTCCTCCAGAACCCAAATCAAAATAGAAGAGCCCAAATTTATTCTGCAGTTTAGTTAGCTTTGGTTTAGAAATGCAAACTCTCAAAAGTGTAGAGAACGAAGAGTAACCTGTGATCAGTATTGATGTACATATGTTCAAAACAACTGCTTGTGTGTAAGTGCCAGTAGCTCTGAGCAGACATGTTTATATTTACATCACTCATCACTGAATCCCTTAAGTGGCTGTATCTTTGTTCTTTGTGGACAAGAGCTTAAGGCATTACATAACTGTGGATCTGCTGGTGATGCTGCAGACAGGACGACAATGTCTGAACAACTAAACTTCTCACCTGAAATTGTAATAAAGAACTTATTATCATTATAGATAAGTTGATCCTTCAAACTTTTTCCAAATGTGCATCTGCTGCGATGGTTAACAGCTGAACAGTGACATGAGAAATATATATCATTAATGTTAACACAACAAATGAGAAACCTTTAAATTAGCACATCCGAGTCAAGCTAATTTCAATCACCATTTTTCCATGTTTGTAGTGGGTTGGGAGGATATAAATACTAATGGTATGCTACTTAACAGGTTGTTATACTTAGTTTTTGTTCTGCTCACATGTTAAATTGGCAAACAAGTGTAACTAGACGATATAATAAAATAATATATTTAAAGTGTACCTTCTATTTAAAGTGTACCTTATCCTTCATGTTTCTGTATGTAGACTTTCACTATTTATCGCAACACGAGATATGAAGAATCAAGTGCAGAGGCTGTCTGTGAATGGGTGAGTCATAAATAAGTAATTCAAAATAGTTCCTGGCAGTGATCCTGAAAAAACACATTATTTGGACATGAAAAACCAAAAGGTCAAGAGGACAGCCAGCCCTCATGAGAGCCAGAGAGAGCCCTGCCATAAGTGATGAAAGTGATTGTGATTATATTAGCGCACGCGGGACATGTGTTACCTGTGGTTGTGTGTTGCTTTGCAGGTTAGGGTGGTGTCCTTGGCCTCAGTGGGGAGGGTCAACTGGGGTTATATATTTGATATCTCCGACAGCTCTAGCCGAGAAGCTGCTTCCTCTTCACCTGGACTCTGTAAGTCTGGAACTACATACATATATGTATATATGTGTTTATTATAAAAATATTTCTGCATCTTTTGACATTACAGGTGAGATCGCAGCTTGAGCCCACCGGATTATCCAGTCAAATAAACTGGTACAAAATAACGTAGAATATTATTACAGAAATGTTGATTTGCACAATTATGTTTCTGGACCACTGATTCATATCATCTTCCTCACTGAAGCTCCCACCCAACAGCCATGGGTGATGCTGAGATGTCAGTGTTTGGAGCGGCTGCCTCGTACCTGAGGAAGTCAGACAAGGAGAGGATGGAGGCATCTACTCGTCCTTTTGACATCAAGAAGGAATGTTTTGTTCCTGACACCGTGGAGGAGTTTGTAAAGGCCTCTATCCTCAGCAGAGATGGGGACAAGGTCACTGTGGAAAACACAGCATGGCAAGGTCAGTTCCTCTCATCAGCCCTCATCTTTTGTGCCATTTACCAACACAGTGTTCATGAGGAACAGTACACCTTAAAGAGGTGCATCATTAACACAGAGCAAAGGCTTGTTCGGCCTTTTGACAGGTGAAAGCAACAAAAGAAGATATGTGCCTCTAGTGATTAGAAAACACCATACATTAGCCTAAATATAAAAAGGTCAATAGGTGAAAAACTTTACCATACTAAAACATCAATGTAACACTCAAGTGAATGCTACCAAAAATGCTTAAATGTCTATGAAGCAAAAAGACATAGTGCAGGTAATAGAAAAACAGTGGGAGAACAATGTAGGTCCAGTTTTTCCAAGGGTTAGGGGATCTAACAGTTAAGACAGTGAGGCCATCAGTGGATATGTATATCCTTTAACAGACTAACATGGGAAAGATGTTAAGTGTTTTCTGAAGTATAATTGAGCACTGCTCCTGGATCAGGTGTTAATCTCGTGTAAAGCTGGCTGTAATTTAAAGACTATATCCTTGAGTGAAAGTGAATACAAAGTTTAAATGGCTGCTTGTTATTGAAGAGACTGTTGTCAGTATGCTAAGCAGCTGAGTGGTGAAACAGGGCACTGCTGCCATCTGCCAACAACCCCGCATGCCACGCCTAGTGTTGTGACATAAGACACAAATACACTACACTAAAAATACGGTAAAGAATCATTTATTTAGGCTTTCATTTTTAAGATATAGTTTTTTTTGTTTTCCTACAGACTATTACTGTGAAAGATACCCAAGTTCTGCAACAGAATCCTCCAAAGTTTGATAAAATTGAAGACATGGCCATGCTGACTTTCCTCCATGAGCCTGCTGTGCTGTTTAACCTCAAAGAGCGTTATGCCGCATGGATGATTTATGTGAGCGGACCACATGTTTCATCAAACCAACAGGATGCAATACAATTTATTTCAACTTGCTTTTATACTTAGACCTACTCTGGGCTGTTCTGTGTGACTGTCAACCCCTACAAGTGGCTGCCAGTCTACAACCAAGAAGTGGTTGTTGCCTACAGAGGAAAGAAGAGGAGTGAAGCTCCTCCTCATATCTTCTCCATCTCTGACAATGCCTATCAGTACATGTTGTCAGGTAGAGAGACATGTCTATCTACATGTTTTTTTGTTTTTTTTTTTAAATAATATAAATCATGCTGAGTAGTATTTAATATGACATTTGAATATTTTTTAGACCGTGAAAATCAGTCAATTCTGATCACGTAAGTATCTTTTTTTTTATTTGGCTTATTGAATGTTTCTGTGTTAACAACATATTATTAAATTCAGTGGAGAATCTGGTGCAGGAAAGACTGTCAACACTAAAAGAGTCATTCAGTATTTTGCCAGTATTGCAGCTTCAGGAGCTAAAAAGGATCCCAATGCAAAAGACAAGGTTTGAAGCATATTCCTAAGTTCTATATAAATAACAACAAACAATTACCCTTTCATACCAAACAAAATGTTACTGAGGCTGAAAAAAACTGTATCTGTTAACTTATTTATGAGATGTCTATCATATTTTTGTCAGGGAACACTGGAAGATCAAATTATCAGGCTAATCCTGCTTTGGAGGCTTTGGAAATGCCAAGACCATCAGAAATGACAACTCCTCCAGATTTGTATGTAATCCTCACAATGTCAGTTTACTTTCTAAAGCAGGGGTGCTCAAAATGGGCCAGCAAGAAGGCACTGAGATTTTGTATTTAATTTTACAATGAAAAGAGTAGTCACAGGGGAGACCAAACCAAAAAAGCACAATTGAATACAATGTGATCATAAGTCATATTAATTTTGGCAAAAGTTTGGGCACCCCCGCTCTAGAGTCTAAACTGAAACAACGCACTATTTTTAGGGCAAATTCATCAGGATTCATTTTGATACCAGAGGAAATTAGCTTCAGCTGACATTGAAAACATGTAAGATAAATAAAACATTGTCGACCTTTTGTGGTTTGTTTAATATACATAAATATGTATATATATCTTTCCCACTTCTTGCAGATCTTCTGGAGAAATCTCGTGTGGTCTTTCAGCTTAAGGCTGAAAGAGACTACCACATTTTCTACCAGATCTTGTCAAATAAAAAGCCAGAGATCTTAGGTCAGTAAGAGGACACTTCTCAAATGAATACATGCTTATACACTGGCCTTTTATCTTTTTCAGAGATGATGCTAGTCACAAACAACCCATATGACTATGCCTTCATCTCTCAGGGAGAAACCCAAGTGGCCTCCATAGATGATGCAGATGAGCTGATGCCACAGATGTCAGGCTTATTACTTTTGACCCAGCTTAATTTTAACTGCTATATTATTATAACTCATTGGTTAAGACACTAAAAATAATGTTTTACAGAGTGCCTTTGATGTGCTGGGCTTTACACAAGAAGAAAAGAACTCTGTGTATAAGCTGACAGGAGCCATCATGCACCACGGAAACATGAAGTTCAAACAGAAGCAGCGAGAGGAGCAGGCAGAGGCTGATGGAACTGAAGGTATTAGAGCTGGTATTGTCCAGAAAGGATAACATGTCTAATTTTTGTTACAGAAAATGTACATTTGAGTTAGTTCACATCAAAGGATAAACATATATGACTCCTGTTTGACACAGATGCTGATAAAGCAGCCTATCTCATGTGCCTGAACTCAGCTGACCTCATAAAAGGCCTGCTGCATCCAAGAGTGAAAGTAGGAAATGAGTGGGTCACAAAGGGACAAACTGTTGCCCAGGTACAAACATAGAAAAAATAAATTAATATGCTTCACATTGTAAAAATAATTTGATTTGTTTCATAAAATGTGTATGTGAACAGGTGTACTATTCTGTTGGTGCCTTATCCAAAGCAGTATATGAGAAGATGTTTCTGTGGATGGTCATGAGAATCAACCAGTCACTAGAAACCAAACAACCTCGTCAATACTTCATAGGAGTATTGGACATTGCTGGTTTTGAAATTTTTGATGTGAGTAAAAATAATAAATATGAACATTTACATAATAATATTTCGCAATGTTAATTTAAAACTTTTATTTTACAGTTCAACACCTTTGAGCAGCTGTGCATCAACTTCACAAATGAAAAACTGCAACAGTTTTTCAACCACCACATGTTTGTACTGGAGCAAGAAGAGTACAAGAAAGAAGGGATTGAATGGACCTTCATAGACTTTGGCATGGATTTACAAGCCTGTATTGACCTGATTGAAAAGGTAAGCTCAAGCTCAATTTTAGTTTACTTTTCATTTTAACTTAAACATATCTATTCTCTCCAGCCCATGGGTATCATGTCCATCCTTGAAGAGGAGTGCATGTTTCCAAAAGCCAGTGATGCCACATTTAAAGCAAAGCTTTATGACAATCATCTGGGAAAATCTGCCAACTTCCAGAAACCCAGAATAGTCAAAGGGAAACCAGAGGCTCATTTCTCACTGGTTCATTATGCCGGGACAGTGGATTATAATATCAACAACTGGCTGGTGAAGAACAAGGATCCTCTGAATGAGACTGTTGTGGGACTTTACCAAAAATCCACTCTTAAATTGCTGGCAACTCTTTTTGCAAATTATGCTTCAGCAGATTCAGGTAAAACATATTATATTTTTGATATTTAATACATAGACACATAATGACACAAATGCAATTACTTGTTTTAAACAGCTATGGGTGAAGGAACAGAAGGAAAAAAAGAGAAAAAGAAGAAAGGTTCCTCATTTCAAACTGTATCAGCTCTTCATCGGGTACGGCTTATAGATTATTTTAGGTAATCATTTTAAAAAACCCCACACATTTCAAATGTCTCTCACAATGCAACAGGAGAATCTGAACAAGCTGATGACCAACCTGAGGTCCACTCACCCTCACTTTGTGCGTTGCATCATCCCCAATGAGACCAAGACTCCTGGGGCCATGGGAGAACCCTCTGGTGATGCACCAGTTGCGCTGTAACGGTGTACTGGAAGGCATCAGGATCTGCAGGAAAGGATTCCCCAACAGGATCCTCTATGGAGACTTTAAGCAGAGGTAAAATAGGTTTGTAATACATTTTGTTGTTGTAGTGAAGGGGCAAGAGAGTATGTTTTATTCTTTATAGGTATCGTATTTTGAATCCTACTGCAATCCCAGAAGGGCAGTTCATTGATAGCAGAAAAGGAGCAGAAAAGCTTCTTGCATCTCTGGACATTGATCACAGCCAATACAAGTTTGGACACACAAAGGTTCTGTAATTAGCAAGATGATTACATGTTAGACATTGAATTAGAACTAAAACCTGTATACTATTTTTACAGGTGTTTTTTAAGGCTGGACTGCTGGGTTTGCTGGAAGAAATGAGAGATGAACGACTGTCTAAAATTATCACTGCCATCCAAGCTAGATCTCGTGGACTTCTGTCACGACTTGAGTATCAGAAAATGGTGGAACGCAGGTAACATCACTTTTAAATTACAATAATACATGAAAAATAGTTTATGATAACAGTTCAAACTATGTGTTTTATAATGATCAAGAGATGCACTGTTGGTGATCCAGTGGAATATCCGCGCCTTCATGGGAGTCAAGAATTGGCCTTGGATGAAGCTCTATTTCAAGATCAAACCTCTGCTGAGATCAGCTGAAGCTGAAAAGGAGATGGCAAACATGAAAGAAGAATTCATGAAGCTCAAAGAGGCTTATGCAAAGTCAGAAGCCCGCAGAAAGGAACTAGAGGAGAAAATGGTTTCACTTCTCCAAGAGAAGAACGACCTGCAACTCCAAGTTCAAAGCGTAAGGAACATCGCTACTCTGATCATTTCTGAGGGTCATATTAAATTGGTTTGTGCTATAAACAAGATCTTTGTGACAGGAGCAAGACAATCTATGTGATGCTGAAGAAAGATGTGAAGGCCTGATTAAAACAAAATCCAAATGGAGGCTAAAGCCAAAGAACTGTCTGAAAGGTTGGAAGATGAAGAGGAGATGAATGCAGAACTCACTGCAAAGAAAAGGAAGCTGGAAGATGATGAGTGCTCTGAGCTGAAGAAAGACATTGATGATCTAGAGCTAACGCTAGCTAAAGTGGAGAAGGAGAAACATGCCACTGAGAATAAGGTGCTTTTTGAATTCATTATCTTTGATTCATTCGAGATTATTAATTGATAATTTGCAGCTGATGTCATCAACATTCCCTGCTCTGTAAGAAGCTGTTACTCACATTAGACTTTAATCTGAGCTTTGTTTTAACACAATCTGACCATAAAGAACTGACTTAGTTGGAACAACAACAGGTGAGATGAGTTTTGGTCTTAAACAAGTGTCTCACATATAAAATTACAGTCACAAGCTAGCTAGCATTAGCTAACAGTTTTCACTATGATATTTTTTGTTGAGAATCAAACACTTAAATGCTGATATTGATCACAGGCTCCTGAAAATGTGTTTAAATCCATTTTTTATTTTTTGATGAGTTTTCAGATCATCTTAAAACTGCTTTAGCTATGTGTGCATTGTATCACCATGGTAACTGCTGAACATTCCGCCATAGAGATACATGTAGACCCCCCAGTGTGATGTCACTGCAAAGAACACATAGATTTAATTATTCTGTACATTGCAAAATGTTAGGTCAAAAACTGGTTGAGGAAATGGCTGCACTGGATGAAATCATAGCTAAACTGACCAAAGAGAAGAAAGCCTTACAAGAAGCTCATCAGCAAACACTGGATGACCTGCAGAGTGAGGAAGACAAAGTCAATACTCTGACAAAACTCAAAGCTAAGCTGGAACAGCAAGTGGATGATGTAAGACTTGAAACATATTGCATACAATTTTTTACATAACAAAATACAATAGAGAAATATCCAATGGTTGCTAAATTACATGTTCATTACATGTTTCTTAGCTTGAAGGATCCCTTGAACAAGAAAAAAAGGCTCGAATGGACTTAGAGAGAGCAAAGAGAAAGTTGGAGGGAGACTTAAAGCTGTCACAAGAATGTGTCATGGATCTTGAAAATGACAAACAACAACTGGAAGAGCGTCTAAAGAAGTATGATTCTGACATTTATAAAAATACACTTTTTCTGATTTAATACTACACAGTGTAATACTATCTTCTAACCTATATGCATACAGAAAAGATTTTGAAATTAGTCAGCTGAATGGAAAAATTGAGGATGAGCAGGCTTTAGTCCTTCAACTCCAGAAGAAGCTTAAAGAGCTACAGGTAAATAAGTGATGGCCATTAGAGCCTGGACAATCGTGTATGACTCTGCTACTTTGTGAATAGGCTCGTGTAGAGGAGCTGGAAGAAGAGCTTGAAGCAGAGCGAGCTGCCCGAGCCAAAGTGGAGAAGCAGAGAGCAGATTTAGCCAGAGAACTGGAGGAGATCAGTGAGAGACTGGAGGAGGCCGGGGGAGCAACATCTGCCCAGATTGAGATGAACAAGAAGAGGGAAGCTGAATTGCAGAAACTGCGGAGGGACCTGGAAGAGGCCACTCTGCAGCATGAGGCCACCGCTGCCACTCTCAGAAAGAAACAAGCCGACAGTGTGGCTGACCTGGGAGAGCAGATCGACAACCTGCAGAGAGTCAAGCAGAAACTAGAGAAAGAGAAGAGTGAACTGCGACTGGAGCTTGATGATGTGGTCTCCAATATGGAGCAGACTGTCAAGGTCAAGGTGAATTACACTCAAATTATGTGTATGTATGTATGTATGTATGTATGTATGTATGTATGTATGTATGTATGTATGTATGTATGTATGTATGTATGTATGTATGTATGTATGTATTATGTATATGTGTGTTAATGTTTGATTGTATGTACTAAAAACATAATAATAGCATTCCCTCTGGGGCCAACAGCCTGGATTCCCCCTTTAAAAAGATTTTAAACCTTAGTTTTTAACTAAGGTTAACTTTTTTAACTTTACACTACACAATATGCACTTTCATATGGTGTATTTTAAGATCACCTTGGAGAAGACATGCAGATCTTTGGAGGATCAGATGAATGAATACAGAAATAAGTGTGAGGAGTATCAAAGGTCCCTGAATGACTTTACCACCCAGAGAGCAAAACTTCAAGCTGAGAATGGTATTCATTTCCACAAAAATACACAATAAGAGATTATGCTGAAACAACTGACTTGGCTAAAATGTCTTGTCAGGTGAATTTTCCAGACAGCTGGAAGAGAAGGAATCACTTATTTCTCAACTAACCAGAGGAAAAAGCTCCTATAACCAGCAGCTTGATGATCTGAAAAGACAATTGGAAGAGGAAGTAAAGGTGAAAAAACTCATAGAGCCATATAAATATAAATAATATATTATATAATAAATATATAAGTATATTATGTATATTCTCATGTATTTTATTCCAAAAAAAAGGCAAAGAATGCATTAGCTCATGCAGTGCAGTCTTCCCGCCATGACTGTGACCTGCTCAGAGAGCAATATGAAGAGGAGCAGGAGGCCAAGGGCGAACTGCAACGAGGTATGTCCAAAGCAAACTCTGAAGTGGCACAGTGGAGAACCAAGTACGAAACTGATGCCATCCAGAGAACTGAAGAACTGGAGGAGGCAAAGTAAGTGTTCAGTACAAAGCACACCTACAGAAAATACCACCAAAGCTTAAAGACACTTTTTTTTTTTTTTACTAGAAAGAAGTTGGCCCAGCGTCTGCAGGATGCTGAGGAGGCAGTGGAAGCGGTTAATGCCAAGTGCTCCTCTCTGGAGAAGACCAAACACAGACTCCAGAATGAGATTGAAGATCTCATGGTGGACGTGGAGAGGTCTAATGCTGCTGCAGCTGCTCTGGACAGGAAACAAAGAAACTTTGATAAAGTAGGCATTGTTAAATTAGTTACCATAATCATTATTGAAACTAAATATCCTGAATTGACCTGATTTTTTTGTTGCACTTTTTTATTAACAGATCTTATCTGAGTGGAAACAAAAGTATGAGGAGTCACAAGCAGAGCTGGAGAGCTCCCAAAAAGAGGCACGGGCCTTGAGCACTGAGCTTTTCAAACTGAAGAACTCCTATGAAGAGTCTTTGGATCATCTAGATACACTGAAAAGGGAAAATAAGAATCTACAAGGTAGTGTCACACACATTAAATAATTTAAAACAATATACATATAAGAGATCTAATGTATTAACTTATGAGCAGAGGAGATTTCTGACCTGACTGAACAAGTTGGTGAAGGAGGAAAAACTATTCATGAGTTAGAAAAGGCTCGTAAGCAGCTCGAACAAGAGAAAAGTGAAATACAGTCAGCTCTGGAGGAAGCTGAGGTGAGAACAAACTGAAACCACAAAAAGTACAAAGCAGAAAGCTTGTATTAAAAGTTTAGTTTTTTATGTAGGCTTCATTGGAGCATGAGGAAGGAAAGATTCTTCGAGCCCAGCTTGAGTTCAACCAAATCAAGGCAGACATGGAGCGTAAACTGGTTGAGAAGGATGAGGAGACGGAGCAAACCAAGAGAAATCTGCAGAGGATGATTGATACCCTTCAGAGCTCTCTTGAAGCTGAGTCTCGCAGCAGAAATGAAGCTCTTCGTCTGAAGAAAAAGATGGAGGGAGACCTCAATGAAATGGAGATCCAACTCAGCCAAGCCAACAGGCAGGCAGCTGAAGCTCAGAAACAACTGAAAGCTATCCATGCTCATCTCAAGGTAAAATGCAGCTTTTTAATTTTAAAAATAAGAAATATACTGTTAGATTCAATGTAGTTTTGCATAATCAATGAACTAATTGTGTGGATATGAATTCACCCAGGATGCTCAGATTCAGCTGGATGACTCTCTTCGTGCCAATGATGATCTAAAGGAAAACATTGCCATGGTTGAGAGACGCAATATTTTGCTTCAAGCAGAAGTTGAAGAGCTAAGAGCTGCTCTGGAGCAAACTGAGAGAAGCCGCAAACTTGCTGAACAAGAGTTGCTGGATGTATCTGAGAGAGTGCAGTTACTGCACTCACAGGTGAGCAATGTTTTACATTGACTCAAAATTTTATATAGACCACAATACTCATTGTAACTTTGTGTTGATCCAGAACACCAGTCTGATTAACCAAAAGAAGAAGCTGGAGGCTGATACATCCCAGCTTCAGACTGAAGTGGAGGAGGCAGTGCAGGAGTGCAGAAACGCAGAGGAGAAGGCCAAGAAGGCCATCACTGATGCAGCCATGATGGCAGAGGAGCTGAAGAAAGAGCAGGACACCAGTGCTCACCTGGAGCGTATGAAGAAGAACATGGAGCAGACCATCAAAGATCTGCAGCACCGTCTGGATGAGGCTGAACAGATCGCTATGAAGGGAGGCAAGAAGCAGATACAGAAGCTAGAAGCCAGGGTGAGCTAAACACAGCAGTGACCTTTATTTATAGTGAAGCTCTTGAGCAGTGCTATTATCAAGTGTCAAATAAATTTTCTACAGGTGAAAGAGCTGGAGAATGAGGTGGAAATGGAGCAAAAGAAGAGTAGTGAAGCAGTGAAAGGCATGCGCAAATATGAACGCCGTATTAAGGAACTTACCTATCAGGTATGCTAGCAATTCTTCATGTTACAATAACTACAATTTCAACATTTTGAAATTGATTGCTCTTTTTAAACAGACTGAAGAAGATCGAAAGAACAATGCACGTCTACAAGACTTGGTGGACAAACTGCAGTTGAAGGTTAAAGCCTACAAAAGAGCTGCAGAGGAGGCTGTGAGTGCTGGAACTTTTCTGTTTATAATTCTTACAATTCTGTCTAGCAGCTAGACAATTGCAATTGTTAGACAAAGGCAGTGAACTGGTTTTTAACCTAGTCTCAACATTCTCCAGTACAGTTCAGTACATATCTTTATTCAAATATATCGATACAGATACTGTATCGATTTATCTGAATAAAGATATGTATATGTTTCTAACATGACTCCCATCTCTTACAGGAGGAACAAGCTAATGTTCATCTTGGTAAGTTCCGCAAGTTGCAGCATGAACTGGATGAAGCCGAAGAGCGAGCTGACATAGCAGAATCACAAGTGAACAAGATGCGTGCTAAGAGCCGCGACGTGGGATCCAAGGTGTGAAGCATGTACACATAGCTGTTGTGAATGTTTTGCTTTGCTACTGTTTTTATAGTGGGAAAAATAGCTAAAGCACATTGCTTGACAAGGTTTATTGCTTTGCTGATACTAATCTGAAACTTTTTTCTTGCCACAGAAAGGGTTTGATGAGGAGTGAAGCTTTGAATCCTTGATTCAATAATCCTCTGTCTGCTGTGTTTGTTAGACTCCCTCAATTATCCCCATTGACAAATCTGTAGTACTTAATAAAGATTCATCAGCACCTCATCTGTTTCCTCTTTTTGTTAACTTTATGGCTTTATTTACTGATATTAAGTGCACTATGTAACCTTTCTTTACCAACTCACTGACAGTTTGATAATATTACCAAGACTATTATTCATCTCCATCTATTAGAATGGAATCCATACTTTTATTATGACGGCGGTCAGCATTTTATGAAGTCCAAATAAGACTCAGAAGATAGAGAAAACATATGCCTCTATATATCCTCTTAATGCATGCCTTCAGCTGAACTGTCTGGTGGAAGATGCAGATCTGCACTAACAAACAGACACTGACACCATGTGTCAGAGATAATCAGTGTGACATAGTGGTTTGTAATTAATTTGACAACTTTTGCAACCACACAAAAAAAAAAAATATTTTTTTACGATGAATTTCAAGATTTAGCATTTAATATGAAATGCATGTATTTTATCAAAAACAACTATAGACAATGATAGAGCATAATATGAGTGTAAAAATTTTATTTGACATAATATTAAACAGAATGCTGTCTCTTTTAGTTGCATTCTTTTAAAATAATTTTTTCCCATGTTTTATTTTTTATTTTTTTCATGTAAAACAATTACATTTGTTTTGCCCCCCCAGTACAGATTATAAAAGCAGTTTTTACCAAAGTAAAAATAAGATCTTATAATAAACCGTTTTATCAGTTGCAAACCAGGAAATAATGCTGGTTTCAAGAAGTGGCAATGAAACTGTGAAACATGCTTACAAACTAATTGTGGTGAATAAATACAATGCTAGGAATGCTTCAGGAAAGTGAGGAATTAGTTTGGACTGCTGCAAACAGTTTTTTTTTTTACTTTTTTAAGGGAAAAATAGTACAGGCTTTAAAGTCTGTGCTGTCTTTAGTCGGGTCCTGGAATCTCTCAGGGCAATTTGGCACTCTGACGCCTGCTTTCAGAGGCACGGCTGGAGTGGTTATCAGAATGGAAATAATCTCACCACTTGTCAGCAGCACTTGACCCTAATTTTATCGCTTCACCTTCCAAAAGATGCTGATAAATAGTGATGATGTCTGAGCATAGTAATAAATACAGACAATTGCCACTAAACAATCTGACAAAAATAAAAACATATTTTTTTATATCATCATCATTATATATTACATTTTTATGCACATTGCACATGGCAAATAATTTGTATATATTTGTAATATTAGTCTGTTTTGTTCATGTAAAAACATCCACAATAAATTGTGGTGATGTACTGGAAAAAATAGTCTCATTATATTTATGACACGCCAACAGTGAGAAGCCATTCTCTGGTTGAGTTGATCCTCGATGTTGGCTCCTGAAAGCCTCTTTAGCCATCTCCTTCAATCAGTGTGGAGCTCTGGGCTGGAATTTCACACAGTTATCTTTGTCCGCAAAGACACAATGCCATGTCGACAGGACTGTAACAGAGGGGCCAGTGTTCACAGGCTGCTGCATGATAATAGGAGAAGGCCTCCACAGTGACCTTGGCTTCACACTGGTGCATGGCTCACAGACATAGCCTTCTATTGTGTCATCATTATTGCCTTTGAGTAAATCTCAAGTATGTCACCTGTGGCAGACCTCTGTCTGCGATGCCTGACACTTGTCGCCTGGTTAATCTCATAGATGAATGTTCCTTATTTAGTACAACACACTCAGTATCTCGCGGCTGTTTATGCTCCCGCACAGTCAGGGGCGGAGTGGGACTTTCAAATCTATTTGCAATGCAGTGGCCCATCACCTTTATACATATATATACACACACTAAAGATGCTTAGTTGATGCTTGCAGCATTTTGAAATAGCAGTATGCCCTGAAGAAACTTTTCTCAGGTTTTGGGCTACTTGGAAATCAACACTGGTGGCACTCTGCGACCCACAATTAAACAAAGCTCAAAGAAAAGATGCACCACATGGGAAGGTTCAGCCGCTGATAGGTCTTCAAAGTATTGCAACAGAGTCAGTCTGTGCTGACGGGAGAGATAATAGAGAGGAGCATGGCCACTGGAGAGTGCTGCCATGGCTGCTCCACTCCTTCAGCCATGAGCCACTCTTCAACTCTCCCCTGTGGAAAGCCCTGACACCGTCCCGCATAGGCTACCAGCTGTCTGGGAAATCTTCTGTGTCTCCTGATTGCTACTCCACCACTGCACACAGTCCAGTTTGTGATAAGTGAGCACAATATGGGGTCAGTGCCTTGCCCACTGGGTAAATGATACCAAGGCATGACATACTTGTCTCCCGAGACACTGCGCCAAATATTATTTGTGTGTAAACATCACTAATTTGCATTCATAGGATTCTCTGTTCAGAAAAACAGTATTTGAGCAGAGCATTTTGTTTCAGCCATACAATCATTATATACTTTCAAATGGCTCTTTTGTGGTTGACTTATTTTTGTCCATGGACGAAGGCAACAGCTTAGCTTAACTTCTGTTGTGTTGGAAGACATAAGTTTAGATCTACATAAACTGTTTTAGTAACAGGAGCCCCGTAAAGGGATGAGGAGAAAGGAATTCCTTTCAGTGTCTATTTAAAGATTGTGTGGTCCCTGGTGCTTGAGGATACCTATGATTAATCACTAAGCTCTAGGGAGTGCCTAATATGGCCTCGTCGGGAGACACATCACTGATAAGAATGACCCGCTGATTTCTATATTGCTCTATGTCACTCATTAACCCCCTCCCCTTTGCAAGTCCCCAACCCATCTCAGACACAATACCCTTCTGAGACCCTTAAATCTCCTCCATATTTGGTGCAGAGGCTTCATTTAAAAAGAGAACTCATGGTGAATCCTCCAATAGGTCACCATTCTATCTCAAGGTAAGGTCCCAGAGCAGCCTATGATTAGTTGTTATAACAATTAATTTCTAAGCAGTTTTTAACTGTTAAACTTTCATCCATTCTTCCTCCTGTTCCACAGGACCCTTTCATTCTCCTCAGAAGGCACTGCTAAGGTTAGTAAAACTGTGTGTTTTTCTTTAAATAATAATTAAAACAACAGCAAATGTAACATAAGTTTGTTTTGTATAGCGTGAAAAATGGGTGATGCTGCCATGAAAGAGTTTGGGGCAGCAGCCCCATACCTGAGGAAGTCGGACAGGGAACGTCTAGAGGCCCAAACTCGTCCATTTGACATGAAGAAAGAATGCTTTGTCCCAGACACAGATGAGGAGTATGTCAAAGCATCCATCACCAGTCGAGATGGAGACAAAGTCACCGCTCAGACTGAGAAGGGGAAGGTTAGTAACGATCATTCTTGATGAAAAATGTCTGAGAAATAAATAATATATAAATGCTATATTTTACAAGTTTAAAGTTAACAAAAGAAAGAGAAAAGATGAATAATATCTGCATTATATATTTTTGTTTGCAGACTGTAACTGTGAAAGACTGTGACGTGCACCCTCAGAACCCGCCAAAGTTTGATAAAATTGAAGACATGGCGATGTTCACCTTCCTCCATGAGCCTGCTGTGCTGTTTAACCTCAAAGAGCGTTATGCCGCATGGATGATCTATGTGAGACTATCTCCGGTGTACTGGGATGATACACAAAAACACTGCAGCTGTTCACGATTGTCTTTCTCTAAATTCTGCAGACCTACTCTGGGCTGTTCTGTGTGACTGTCAACCCCTACAAGTGGCTGCCAGTCTACAACCAAGAAGTGGTTGCTGCCTACAGAGGAAAGAAGAGGAGTGAAGCTCCTCCTCATATCTTCTCCATCTCTGACAATGCCTATCAGTACATGTTAACTGGTAAGTAAGCTGTGTTATTTTTGATGATTACCATGGGTAACACCAGTTCATGTGGCATTCCTTTAAATCTATATTTTTCAGACAGAGAAAATCAGTCAATTCTTATAACGTGAGTACTTATTTCAAATAATGAAACATATAAATAAATCATATATCCTATTTAAATGCATCCACGGCTTACTGTTATGTTATTATTGGTATAATATTATTATGTAAACTGTCTACCCAGTGGAGAATCTGGTGCAGGGAAGACTGTTAACACAAAAAGGGTTATACAGTACTTTGCCAGCATTGCAGCTGCAGGTGGGAAGAAAGATGCAGGCTCTGAAAAAAAGGTCAGTTCATACAGTAACATATAACCCATGGACACAGATGTATTTTTTATAAACTCACAGTCAGGTTTTCTTTTCCAGGGAACACTGGAGGATCAAATTATCCAGGCTAACCCCGCTCTGGAGGCCTTTGGAAATGCCAAGACCATAAGAAATGACAACTCCTCCAGATTTGTATGTTTTGATGCACATTTGTAGATTTGCAGAGCTTTAATGATAGATATTAATATTTTTATTTTCAGGGCAAATTTATACGAATTCACTTTGCTGCAAGTGGAAAACTAGCATCAGCTGATATTGAAACATGTAAGAACTTGGATGATTTCATTTTTATAATTATCATCATGCTATAATAAATGTCATTAGCAAACTCAAATTGTAACTATCTTCACAGATTTGCTGGAAAAGTCCAGAGTCACCTTTCAACTCAAAGCTGAGAGAGATTATCACATCTTCTATCAAATTCTCTCTCAAAAAAAGCCAGAGTTGCTTGGTATGCCAGAGAAGAAGTTCAACAAATCTGACATGGCACAAAACAAAATAACAATAAAGATTCAATATGTTTTAGAAATGCTGCTCATCACGAACAACCCCTATGACTACGCCTTCATCTCCCAAGGAGAGACGACTGTAGCTTCCATCAATGATGCTGAAGAGCTCATGGCAACTGATGTGAGTGGAAAAAAAAAAATATTAATTTCTTATTCAAATTTATTTTTGATAGGGTTCAGGTATCAGGGGTAGACTAGAATATATGCTACTCCTAGGCCGAATGAAATTTGATCAATGGATTCCAGAAAGAAAATAATCTGTGATTAAATCCCTTCAGTCAAACGCTAGTCCCCAGGGTTAATTTAGGATCCCTGGGGGTTAGTTATGTCTTAAACACTAAGCCTCATCTGCCAATCACTATAAGATGATTGCTTAAAAAAACACATAGAATTGAATAAAGTCATGTGTTCTGTTTTAGGATGCCTTTGATGTGCTGGGCTTCACTCAAGAAGAAAAGAATGGCATATACAAGCTGACAGGGGCCATTATGCACTATGGAAACATGAAATTCAAGCAAAAGCAGCGCGAGGAGCAGGCAGAGGCTGATGGAACTGAAGGTTAGGTTCATAAAACAGGAGTTATAATGGTTAGTTACCTTTCATAATATTAAATACTGAATTTACATATCTATATTCCAGATGCTGACAAAGTAGCCTATCTGATGGGACTGAACTCTGCTGACCTCATTAAAGGACTTTGTCATCCAAGAGTTAAAGTAGGAAATGAGTGGGTCACTAAAGGACAGAATGTCCAGCAGGTACAGATTTAAGAATTGCCAAGTGAGATCATGTGCCAAAAACTGGTTTAAATATGTGTGCATGTCTGTTTTACAGGTGTACTACGCTATTGGTGCACTATCTAAGGCAGTGTATGAGAAGATGTTTCTGTGGATGGTAGTAAGGATTAACCAATCCTTGGACACCAAGCAGCCTCGTCAATACTTCATAGGTGTACTGGACATCGCGGGGTTTGAGATTTTTGATGTATGTGATAGACTTTAGAGTTTATTTATCAAGACAAGTACTAATTTGAAAATGAGCAAACAACTAAGCACAGAAAAATTAAAAAGTAATCTAGTAGTAAATACAAAGATAAAATGAGAGTTAATAGGATATGATTTTAATACTGTAGAGTCATAGGCTTTCTGTTGTTCAGCTGTGAGGTAACAGAGTAGAAAAGACAAAATGGAAATTCCACTACTTCAGGCCAGATATTGAGAGCATTTTCAGTAACCCTTCCTTCAAAAGGTTTGCACCCATCTATGACTACATTATCATGCATATTGAGATTTGCGATAAGTGTGACAATAGGGTACTGTGAGCTACATCTCAAAATCTTTATTTCCTCTTTTTTGTTTAGCATTTGGGTAGACGCTTGATAAAGTAACTCTTTGTGTCAGTGTCACAGCATGTCATATGAAGTATCTTATAACATCATAATTTCTTACAGTTCAACACCTTTGAGCAGCTGTGCATCAACTTCACAAATGAAAAACTGCAACAGTTTTTCAACCACCACATGTTTGTACTGGAGCAAGAAGAGTACAAGAAAGAAGGGATTGAATGGACCTTCATAGACTTTGGCATGGATTTACAAGCCTGTATTGACCTGATTGAAAAGGTAAGTTCAAGCTCAGTTTTAGTTTACTTTTCATTTTAACTTAAACATATCTATTCTCTCCAGCCCATGGGTATCATGTCCATCCTTGAAGAGGAGTGCATGTTTCCAAAAGCCAGTGATGCCACATTTAAAGCAAAGCTTTATGACAATCATCTGGGAAAATCTGCCAACTTCCAGAAACCCAGAATAGTCAAAGGGAAACCAGAGGCTCATTTCGCACTGGTTCATTATGCCGGGACAGTGGATTATAATATCAACAACTGGCTGGTGAAGAACAAGGATCCTCTGAATGAGACTGTTGTGGGACTTTACCAAAAGTCAAACCTAAAGCTACTTTCCTTTCTTTTTGCAAATTATGCTGGAGCAGAATCTGGTTTGTATTTTGACATAGGTATATTATAAATATTTTTTATATCAGAAGTAAAGTAAAATCAACTCAATTTCATGTGGATCAAACGTAGCTCAAGAATCTGGAAAGGGAAAAGGAGGAGGTGGAAAAAAGAAAGGATCATCCTTTCAGACGGTGTCAGCATTACACAGGGTAGGACTAGCAAATCTATTATAAAATGTGTTTTTAAAAGTAGAAAAAACAGAAATGAAACTTTGTTGAAATAACAGGAAAACCTGAACAAGCTGATGACCAACCTGAGGTCCACTCACCCTCACTTTGTGCGTTGCATCATCCCCAATGAGACCAAGACTCCTGGGGCCATGGAGAACCCCCTGGTGATGCACCAGTTGCGCTGTAACGGTGTACTGGAAGGCATCAGGATCTGCAGGAAAGGATTCCCCAACAGGATCCTCTATGGAGACTTTAAGCAGAGGTGCTAATTTTACAGAAACACTGTATAATATTTTGATTACACAGAAATTAGATTTCATCTTGTGAAATGCCTGCAGATATCGGATCCTAAATCCTGCAGCCATCCCTGAGGGTCAATTCATTGACAGCAGAAAAGGAGCTGAAAGACTTCTTGGGTCTCTTGATATTGACCATAATCAATACAAGTTTGGTCACACCAAGGTACAATATTAAATGTCAAAATAGCAAAACAATTGTTTCTAATGTCAGTTTGGTGTAAAAAAATTAAAAATTGAGCTGAGAGAATTTCATTTTGAACTTTCAAAGGTGTTCTTTAAAGCTGGCCTTCTTGGACAATTAGAGGAAATGCGAGATGACCGATTGTCCCTGATTATCACAGGAATCCAAGCAAGATCACGGGGATTGTTGGCAAGAGTGGAATTCCAAAAAATTGTAGAAAGAAGGTAAAGGTGTATTGAAGTCTTGAAATATTTAGGTAATACCACTGATAAAATGCACCACAGTGCATGTTGACCATAACACTCATTAAAATAAGATGTGATGTTTGCAACCAAAAGCCTTTCTGCTATTTTAAAATAGCAGTTCATTTACCAATGACATTACATTTTAACAGGGATGCATTGTTGGTGATCCAGTGGAATATCCGCGCCTTCATGGGAGTCAAGAATTGGCCCTGGATGAAGCTCTATTTCAAGATCAAACCTCTGCTGAGATCAGCTGAAGCTGAAAAGGAGATGGCAAACATGAAAGAAGAATTCATGAAGCTCAAAGAGGCTTATGCAAAGTCAGAAGCCCGCAGAAAGGAACTAGAGGAGAAAATGGTTTCACTTCTCCAAGAGAAGAACGACCTGCAACTCCAAGTTCAAGCGGTATGTGTAGTGACAGAAAATAGTTATGAAAAAATAAAACACTGTAACTTTATTTATTTGTAATAAAATTAGGAGCAAGATAATCTTGCAGATGCAGAGGAAAGGTGTGAGGGCCTGATAAAACACAAAATCCAAATGGAGGCTAAAGCCAAAGAACTGTCTGAAAGGTTGGAAGATGAAGAGGAGATGAATGCAGAACTCACTGCAAAGAAAAGGAAGCTGGAAGACGAGTGCTCTGAGCTGAAGAAAGACATTGATGATCTAGAGCTAACGCTAGCTAAAGTGGAGAAGGAGAAACATGCCACTGAGAATAAGGTGCTTTTTTAATTCATTATACTTGATTAATTTGAGATTATTAGATAAAATTATTCTGAACACTGCAAAATTTGTAGGTCAAAAACCTGGTTGAGGAAATGGCTGCGCTGGATGAAATCATAGCTAAATTGACCAAAGAGAAGAAAGCCTTACAAGAAGCTCATCAGCAAACACTGGATGACCTGCAGAGTGAGGAAGACAAAGTCAATACTCTGACCAAGGCTAAGGCAAAGCTGGAGCAACAAGTCGATGATGTAAGTATGGACACATATTCAGAGGTGGGTAGAGTAGTTAAAAATTTACCCAATTAAAGAAAAAATATGAAATCATATGACAAGAAGCTTTTGTCATTTATAGACCTACTTGCAGAGGGTAGACGCAGCTAACAGAACGGGAGACTGGGGGATCATCGGGATTTCTTAAGTCAAAATATAGTTTGTTTGGGAAATTAGTACTTAATAAAATCTCTTCAAAAATGCAAAGCATAATAAAGTGCATATACCCACCTCTGCACATACTGATGGTTATTGTCTTCTTATGACAATGAAAAATTATGCGTCTGTCTGCTGTGTTACATTCTAGCTTGAAGGATCACTGGAGCAAGAGAAAAAAGTCCGCATGGATCTTGAAAGAGCAAAGAGAAAACTGGAAGGAGACTTAAAATTGACTCAGGAAAGTCTAATGGATTTAGAAAATGACAAGCAACAACTGGAAGAACATTTAAAAAAGTAAGCAAAAAAAAAAAAAAGGATATAGTACCATACTGGTAAGTGAAAAGTCTGGAATATTTGTGTTTATTTTCAGGAAGGATTTTGAAGTTAATCAGCTCAATAGTAAAATTGAAGATGAGCAGGCTATTGCTATTCAACTTCAAAAGAAACTGAAAGAGCTGCAGGTATAGATTGCCTTTGTAGTTATCATCATTTTCTGATCCTGATATTATTAGTCTTATTGCCATGTCTGTCACTTTAGGCCCGTATTGAAGAGCTGGAAGAAGAGCTGGAAGCAGAACGAGCTGCTCGAGCCAAAGTGGAGAAGCAAAGAGCAGATTTAGCCAGAGAACTGGAGGAGATCAGTGAGAGACTGGAGGAGGCCGGGGGAGCAACAGCTGCCCAGATTGAGATGAACAAGAAGAGGGAAGCTGAATTTCAGAAACTGAGGAGGGACCTGGAAGAGGCCACTCTGCAGCATGAGGCCACCGCTGCCACTCTCAGAAAGAAACAAGCCGACAGTGTGGCTGACCTGGGAGAGCAGATCGACAACCTGCAGAGAGTCAAGCAGAAACTAGAGAAAGAGAAGAGTGAACTGCGACTGGAGCTTGATGATGTGGTCTCCAATATGGAACATATGGCCAAAACAAAAGTGGGTTACATAAAAAAAGAAAAGAAAAAAAAAATCAAAATCTTTTAATTTTAATTTTTGAAAAAACTTTTCAGACAAATTTGGAAAAAAATTGTCGAACTCTGGAAGACCAAATGAATGAATACAAGACAAAATATGAAGAATCTCAACGATACATCAATGACTTTAACATGCAAAAGGCAAAGCTTCAAACTGAGAATGGTAAATGAGTTCACTGTTTTTGTCAATCTAAGTGTGAAAATTACATTTTACAGTTTTATTATTTAATAACATTGGCATTTTTTGTACATTCTTTACATCTTGCTAAAAGGCGAGCTTTCAAGGCAACTAGAGGAGAAGGATTCCCTAGTGTCTCAACTGACCAGAGGAAAAATGTCATACACACAGCAGATTGAGGACCTTAAGCGTCAGCTGGAAGAGGAGACCAAAGTGAGAACGAGTAGATGATAGTAGCAGTGATGAATAATAATAATATTAATACTACCTTAATACTTAATACTAATCCCATGAAGTTTGGTATTGACCTTTATGTTATGTTTGTTATGGTATGTTATGTTTAGGCAAAGAATGCATTAGCTCATGCAGTGCAGTCTTCCCGCCATGACTGTGACCTGCTCAGAGAGCAATATGAAGAGGAGCAGGAGGCCAAGGCTGAGCTGCAGCGAAGTATGTCCAAAGCAAACTCTGAAGTGGCACAGTGGAGAACCAAGTACGAAACTGATGCCATCCAGAGAACTGAAGAACTGGAGGAGGCAAAGTAAGTCACTGAAAATTCCTGTATATTCATAACACTATTATTTGTGGAATATGGTGCATCTGTCAGATCAGCTTTTTGTTTGTGTTATGTTCCTTTTAAAATGTAAGACGAACAAAAAGTTTGTCTGTTAGATGGCTAGGCAGCCAGTAATCTTACAATGAATATTAGAAATGAAACCAAGACACCAATAGGACATGAAATTTGTCCATTGTTTATGAAGGAAAAAGTTGGCTCAGCGTCTGCAGGAAGCTGAGGAGGCAGTGGAAGCAGTTAATGCCAAGTGCTCCTCTCTGGAGAAGACCAAACACAGACTCCAGAATGAGATTGAAGATCTCATGGTGGACGTGGAGAGGTCTAATGCTGCTGCAGCTGCTCTGGACAAGAAACAAAGAAACTTTGATAAAGTAGGCATTGTTAAATTAATTACCATAATCATTACTGAAACTAAATATCCTGAATTGACCTGATTTTTTTGTTGTACTTTGTATTAAAAGATTTTGTCTGAGTGGAAACAAAAGTATGAAGAGTCACAAGCAGAGCTGGAGAGCTCCCAAAAAGAGGCAAGGGCCTTGAGCACTGAGCTTTTCAAACTGAAGAACTCCTATGAAGAGGCTTTGGATCATCTGGAGACAATGAAGAGAGAGAACAAGAACTTGCAAGGTAACCTTCTTCATCATTTGAGCATTGGTATACAGTACACCAATTTTGCTGTAATACATTGATATGTTTCTTTCTTACAGAGGAAATTTCTGATCTGACGGAGCAACTTGGTGAGTCAGGAAAGAGCATTCATGAATTGGAGAAACTGCGAAAACAACTAGAACAAGAAAAGAACGAGATCCAGTCAGCTCTAGAAGAAGCTGAGGTAAGGTTTAACTATTCTAATTCAATGTAAATGTCAAAGGTCTCCACAATTAATCCATCTGTCTACTTCCTCTCAGGCATCTCTAGAGCATGAGGAGGGAAAGATTCTTCGGGCACAGCTTGAGTTCAATCAGATAAAAGCTGATATTGAGCGTAAACTGGCTGAAAAGGATGAAGAAATGGAGCAAACAAAGAGGAACCTGCAAAGGATGATCGATACTCTTCAGAGCTCCCTTGAAGCTGAGTCTCGCAGCAGAAATGAAGCTCTTCGTCTGAAGAAAAAGATGGAGGGAGACCTCAATGAAATGGAGATCCAGCTCAGCCAAGCCAACAGGCAAGCAGCTGAGGCTCAGAAACAGCTCAAATCAGTTCATGCTCACCTTAAGGTAAATAATAATAGCTTTATAAATTGCTTTCTATTAATGTAATTTTTTATTGTACTTTGTTGTTATTTATTTTTGTCTCCACATGCAGGATTGTCAAATTCAGCTGGATGACTCAGTTCGTGCTAATGATGATCTTAAGGAGAATATTGCCATTGTGGAAAGACGCAACAATTTGCTACAAGCTGAACTTGAGGAACTAAGAGCTGCTCTGGATCAAACTGAGCGCAGTCGTAAACTTGCTGAACAAGAACTGCTTGATGTCAGTGAGAGGGTTCAGCTACTGCACTCACAGGTAATATAATAGTCAGTCAGAGAAATTGTAGGATGGGTACATACATTTCACTGCATAATGAAGGGTTATATGAAATCAGAAAACTGGGGTGCCTAAGTCTTTTGCCTTACTTATTCTCTTACTATTTCTTTCTCATAGACACCCCTACTCAAAGAGAAGCAATACAGAATGTTTAATACTTTGTGCTTGATTTGTAGAATACAGGCCTGATTAACCAAAAGAAGAAACTTGAGAATGATACATCCCAGCTTCAGACTGAAGTGGAGGAGGCAGTGCAGGAGTGCAGAAACGCAGAGGAGAAGGCCAAGAAGGCCATCACTGATGCAGCCATGATGGCAGAGGAGCTGAAGAAAGAGCAGGACACCAGTGCTCACCTGGAGCGTATGAAGAAGAACATGGAGCAGACCATCAAAGATCTGCAGCACCGTCTGGATGAGGCTGAACAGATCGCTATGAAGGGAGGCAAGAAGCAAGTGCAGAAACTGGAAGCCAGGGTATGTAGTGCATCATTCATCATCTTTCATATTTAATAATCACTATGACAACAGAAAAAATTAAGAAATGTAGTAAAATTATGAATCTTGTTGTTGTAAACTTTAAGGTGAGGGAACTTGAAAATGAAGTTGAATTAGAGCAAAAGAAAAGTGTTGAAGCTGTGAAAGGCATTCGTAAATATGAACGTCGCATCAAAGAACTTACCTATCAGGTAATTTCTCTAAATCTATTTTCTTTACTTTCTTACTTAACTAATGCACCAACAAACTATATTATCTTTTTTAATAGACTGAAGAAGACCGCAAGAACGTTGCACGTCTGCAAGATCTGGTTGATAAACTGCAGCTGAAAGTTAAAGCTTACAAGAGAGCTGCTGAGGAGGCAGTAAGTTTGAACACACATTTGGAGTCCATAAAATATGATTTACAAAAGAAACACAGAACCCTAGACCAAAACCAAATATGCCATTGTTTCTGAGATACGGCTACATAGGCACTTTTGTTTGAGATTAAACAGGTTGTATTTTTGTTTGTTTCACTTATAGGAAGAGCAGGCTAACACACATCTGAGCAAGTTCCGTAAGCTCCAACATGAGCTGGATGAGGCCGAGGAGCGAGCTGACATTGCAGAGTCTCAGGTCAACAAGATGCGTGCTAAGAGCCGTGATGTGGGATCTAAGGTAATCAGTTTCAGTTTGACAAAATAACAGACACACACACACACACACGCGCACACACACACACACACACACACACACACACACACCACACACACACACACAAACACACACACACACACACACACACACACACACACACACACACACACACACAAAGAATTATATAAAGAAATCAGACCAGAGTTTTGTGTAGAATTATTTTATTCTGATTTAGGGTGGTTTTGGTATGGATTAGTTATTGTAATTTGTTGCTTGTTAAATAAAAAAAAAATCTTAAATGTGAATTTAATTATTAAAAACTAATACAAATGTGGTTAGTATCTGAGGTAATCTTGAATAAAATGCTGATTTACTCAAATTAGATGCAGATATACATTTGATTTAAGATGTTGGCCAATAATTGGTCAAGACAGTGCATGTTAATGGACATACATCAACATCTCTAAGTTACTGGTGTCCCATAGGCACCTGGCATACCCTCCAATCTCCCATCCTGTACAAACCTGGCCTAACCTGCTGAGCTTCTGAGATGAGATGAGTTTCAGATGAGAACAAAAAAAATGTCAATGTTATTACACATTGACAAAATATAAAAAATGTAATTAGGCATAAGACATAAAAAGCAGATTACTCATTAAGACAATACCAGTGGAAGTGTTGTTTTATATTCATGGCACATTCATTGACATTAAATTGATGTGTATTCTTATGACCTCACCTCAGCATCCACTGTATCTTGAATCTCTGTGGCCTTGTAGCTCTGACCTGTCAGTCTCACTTTTCCTTGTTGTGTGTTACAGAAAGGACTGGATGAGGAGTGAAACTCTTAGCTGCCATGCATCTTCACGTTTTTGTGTGATTTAGTTTCCTCTATCTCCAATGTAGTTCTGCAGAATAAAGCAAACCATTTACATTAATGTGCAACCTTGTTTTTCAGTTATTAAAAAATGCACACACATTTTTTACCTATGCTTTTCAAAATTGTTCCTCATGAAAATAAATCAAAATATAAAACAAAGTGCAATGGTGAAATTGAAGTGGTAATCCAAAAGTAATAGTAAATCAAATTTTAAAATCCATCCAAATATCCAAAAATGAAAAATGATGCCTCTATCAATCGATCAATTCTATATTTGGATAAATCACACTAATAGCATCTGTAATAGTGTGATTTTGACAGGAATACAGTCTGTGGTTCAGAAGTGTCTCTACTGCCACCTAAAGTCAACCTTAGACCCGTAAACAGTTGAAGTGAACAGTTGAAACTGAGAAGTCGTACATTTGCTGAAAACTGCTACGGTTCAGTGAGTGAACATTATGTCAAATTAACAAAGCAATAACAAATTACACATGAAACATTCCACTTAGTAAGTCCAAATAAAATACCAGTTTTTAACAATTTTAAACAAGGTCAATATAAAATACATAAAAAAAACTCACACTTGTGTTTTATTGTCTTCAGCCCAATCTACTAACCCCTGCAACCTGCAAGTCCTAAAAATATAAAACCAAGCTGTTGGAAAGCATAAACACATTCAAATCCTCAGATTCCCAGTGACAATGGAAGGCTGAAGAACATGAACACATAGAAATAACAGTGTCTACTGTCAAAACATTAAAAAAGTCTTATTCTACCTGCGTGTTGTGTAAGTTACAACACAAATAGCAAATTATCACAGTGTAAGGGCAACATTTTTTTTCTATTAGCCTTAATAGAACTCAAAGAATATTAAAATGTATTTGCAACAAATTAAACTTTAACAGGAGC
>JAIEZT010000026.1:11702485-11874985 GCA_019594935.1 Periophthalmus modestus | reverse complement strand
TATATTATTTACTTAAAGGCCTGAAAATTAAAAATGTCTGAAAAAGATTTTAAAAGTGAAAAATAAAAATTTCAGTGAATAGTATTTGCAGGTACAGATCTGAAAACACTCGGAGTCAATCCATGCTGAGGTGATGTTGCTTTGATGTCCCATGATGAATACTAGGGTAAACAGCAAGCAGTCATGAAAGTAAAAACTGCACAACTCTAAACTCCTGTATTTTTGTCCTCATTCCCACTGTGTAACTACGTTCTACAATCAACAGAGGGAGCCAAGTCTCTGCTGGAGTAGACGTTTCAATCTAAACATGGATGCTGCCTTAAAAAAGATTACAGAGTATTTCTTATTTCTTGGTTGTTGTACTTTGTAACACAAACAATCTTCAAAAGTGCAGTGTGCATTGCTTTTAACAAGTAGGAGAGGGTTTTTTTCCTCCTTACTTTAAATAACCACTTTAAATAATATCTATGATCTAGAAAGGTTTAATAAATAAGTTTAGGGTTGTTATATGACAACCTATTAGTTTCTAATACATACCTGGATATAGGGAGTAAAGGTTGAGTTTTCTGCTGCTTTGCTTGTTTTCAGAGCCATATAAAAGTGGTGGATCCATTATCACACAGATGATGCTGTCCTTAGATACTTCCACTCTACACAGAAATAATAGGACATGATTAATTAAATAATATGAGGATACATTCACTTTTATAAATAAAGCACAACTCTAGAGCTGTGAATAACCAGCTAAATTCACTATAGAGAAATAAAAAAGTACCTGCATACTTTGCTGTCGTCACATTAGTGGTTAAACAAACCAATGCAATGGCCACACTCTGTCCATAGACAGAGTATAAATGTGAGTAAGACAAGGCAAGGGAGAGATAAACTTTCTAAAAGATCCCAACACCTCCCAAGAGTCACTTACAAGTGACCTTATACAATAACAAATAACAAACACTAACAATAGAAGCACAGGGTCTTGTTTCAGACTTAAGTGAGGCAAAGTGTCCGACACTTTCCCTTGTGAGCTAATGAGATCATAAAAGTCAAAGACAAGGGCTGTGGACAGCTGAGAATGAAAGCTAGGCCAAGAATAGATGTATCATAAGAAAAAGAAAAAAACAACCTAAACAAGGACATGTATTGGGGCAATATAATTACACAGCATGAGTTTAATTGAATAATTGAAAAATTATGTTTTTGTATTTCCAGTTTTGTCATAAATCTGCCCTTAATAACAAATCTTACATTCTATCCATACATGACTACCTACGTCACAAGCGGCCCCCAAGCGGCCCCCAAGCTGTCCCCAAGCTGTCCCTAAGCTATCCCTTTAATCCCAGTGCTCCCAAAGGCCACCAGCCCGGAATTTCACAAGTTATCTTTGTGCTCAAGGCTAAATGGAAGAAGACAATGCCATGCCAAATGAAACAGGACAAGGGCACTTGCCTTTTGATCCTTTTGGATAGACAACCAAATGTACAGCTCAGCTGTAATAAATAATAAAATATAATAAAATACAATAACACAATTTTCAGGACCTTCTACAGCGGTGAAGTTTCAAACATTTTTATTGGGTCAAACTAGATCAAAATATTATAAATACACTATCAAAAAGTCAATTGGTAACTGTTATCTTTGTAATTTACCTCTGAATCTACTCTTTCACTACTCTACTACTCTACTCCAATTACACAGTTTGCTTGTCTTGACTTTCAGTTAAAGATATATTGTGCTTGCATCTTCTATATAGTTATAATCTATGCCCTCTGTTATACTTTTGACATTTTAAATGACAATATTAATTTAAAACAACTTAATAAAAGAAGCATTTCCATTAACTTCCGAGTTGGAATATTTCAGAGTCCAATGGGAGTCAATTCCCACCTGCCCCCAACATCTCATGGACAGCCGCAGACCATGCTATAGAGAATCCTACAGGTGTCACAGACTAAGAAATAAATAAAACAGGAGAACAAAGTAAGCAAAAAGCAGTGCACTTATACCTGTGAAAATGAGGGTAGATTGGAGCAATGACGTCTTGAATAATGCAAGAAAAGATTAAACATGCAGAAATCACTTTAAACAAAACTTGAGTGGGTAAATGAGAAATGAAAACAATTCTAACATGATTACAAGCTCTAAAAAGTTATTTTGCACAATAGATTTCCTTTAAATTGTATTTTTTGCAAGACAGCAAGAAACGTTTTTCAAACTCTAGTATACATGATGTTCCTAGGGGCACTTCAGAGTGCACACACCTAAACTGAGGTTAAATGTAAGTATAGAGCCTACTGTAAACAGTGCTGAGTGATAATAAAGGGATTTCACAGCTGTGACCTTGGCTTTGTCTTGTCTCAATGTAGTCAACAGCTGTTGTTATTTTTATTTTGCCTCTTGAAATGTAATTCACACCCTATCACTTAACAAACTACCACTGAGCTTGAGGTCGAGGTGTCTAAGATTAACCTTTACCTTTTTGTCTTTGGAAATATTCAAAAATGATTATAAAGCTGATACCTTTAATATCAAAGGTCACCAGACTAGCAGTAGTAAAGGGGATTTGGCGGATATGTATGGAAGATGAAACTATCCCCTTTAACGTGACTCAAGTAGCAATGTGGGTGAAGTGTGTAAGACAAAGGCAAATAAAGGTTGAGCATTAGATGAGATTTGAATATTATCCTCTGCTCAGAGGGCAGATGTTTATTAGCCATTGTCATTTAATTGTATAAATTCACAGCTGTATAGATAACAGAATAATAATAATAATTATTATTCTCATTATATATGTATATATTTATATTTACCCTGTTAGATGTTGGATGTCATAGTAAAAGCGGATCCTGACACTCACACTACTTGAGTTATCTTGTATCATTGTATCACTTGATATATCAGAGTCCCTGCCTCCTTTTGTCATGCATAGTCTATTGTACTAGTCTGTTGTCCAAAAGCTGGGAGCAACAAGAGAAGCAAGGCTCTACCTAATTTGGAAGATGCTTTATATGATATGCCAAAACTGGATGCCATTTCTCTGATATTCATCTCCATATTTGGTTGACTAACACCCTTTATTAATGCAATGGAAGCCTGGTGTCAGTGACTGGATCCATCAGGGCACTTGACAAAGGTAAGACCAACAAAGACTCAAGATAGAAATGTGAGGGTTATGACCCTGTTACTTAAGACGTCCTTGTGCATGCTATTTATAGTCACCTTCTATCAGCAGCTACAATATTCTCTTTTATGTAAAGTAAATTATGCTGTGTTATATTTAATCGTGTTTTTTTAACAGTATTTTATTTAGTATAAATAGTATTTTATAAAATATGTTTGTCTCTGGTATGTTTTAGAGGCTAACTCGGGAAAGTTTTGGACTAACTCACGTGTGCAGCACAGGTAATTTTACTCTTTTTTTTATTTATTTTTTTTTTTATTTAGCAAGCAAAGTCTATTTTTTACTTTACATTTATCTAATACAACAATAATATACTGTTGTATTTTTTAGTTTAAAACATGGGTGACGCAGCCATGAAGGAGTTTGGGGCTGCAGCTCCTTTTCTGAGAAAATCAGACAAGGAGCGCCTTGAAGCTCAAACTCGACCGTTTGACATGAAGAAGGAATGTTTTGTTCCGGATCCAGAGGTTGAGTATGTGAAGGCTTCTATAACATCAAGAGATGGTGACAAAGTCACAGCTCAAACTGAAAAAGGAAAGGTGTGCAGCCTATAGCAACTGTCATTTATATGATATACCTTATATTTATCTTTTAACCATATTTTGGGATCTTTTTGCAGACTGTAACAGTAAAGGAGTGTGACGTACACCCCCAGAATCCACCAAAGTTTGATAAAATTGAAGACATGGCGATGTTCACCTTCCTCCATGAGCCTGCTGTGCTGTTTAATCTCAAAGAGCGTTATGCCGCATGGATGATCTATGTGAGACTATCTCCGGTGTACTGGGATGATACACAAAAACACTGCAGCTGTTCACGACTGTCTTTCTCTAAATTCTGCAGACCTACTCTGGGCTGTTCTGTGTGACTGTCAACCCCTACAAGTGGCTGCCAGTCTACAACCAAGAAGTGGTTGTTGCCTACAGAGGAAAGAAGAGGAGTGAAGCTCCTCCTCATATCTTCTCCATCTCTGACAATGCCTATCAGTACATGTTGTCAGGTACAGTGATCAGTACATCTTGCCAGGTACAGTGATAACTTTAATCCTGCAGTGTAATCATTTTTCATATATTATTTCAAACAGACAGAGAAAATCAGTCCATCCTAATCACGTAAGTCCTAAACATTGCAAATAAACTGCAAATAACAACTAACTTTAAAAAGCCCTTGTGTTTCCTTAGTGGAGAATCTGGAGCTGGAAAGACTGTCAACACAAAGCGTGTCATTCAGTATTTTGCCAGCATTGCTGCAGTACCAAGTGGCAAGAAAGATGCGGCAGCCGAGAAGAAGGTTTGTATTGTTTGATGACATATATTGATTTAGAATGTAAAATAAACATCCATCTGTCATGCAGGGAACCCTGGAAGATCAAATCATCCAGGCCAACCCTGCTCTGGAGGCCTTTGGAAATGCCAAAACCATAAGAAATGACAACTCCTCCAGATTTGTGAGTGAATTTCAAAGAAGGAACCGCTCAACTTATTTAACAAAACTAAAATAAAATCATATTTCCAATAGGGCAAATTTATCAGAATTCACTTTGATAATCGTGGGAAGCTTGCTTCTGCCGACATTGAGACTTGTAAGTACATCTGATTACTTATTATTATATTATTATTATTATTATTATTATTTATATATTTTTATACTACATATTATTACTACTACTGCTTCTTACAGATCTTCTGGAAAAGTCTCGTGTGACTTTTCAACTCAAAGCGGAGAGAGACTACCATATTTTCTACCAGATTCTTTCTCAAGTTAAACCGGAGCTGTTGGGTATGGAAAAAATTATATGTTTTTTCTAAACATCCTTGTGACATACATGTTATTGTATTTACTTATTTGTTAATAAATATACTCTTTATAAATGTATTTTTAGAAATGTTGCTGATCACCAACAACCCCTATGACTACGCCTTCATCTCCCAAGGAGAGACGACTGTAGCTTCCATCAATGACGGTGAAGAGCTCATGGCAACTGATGTGAGCAAAACCATTTTTTGAGCAGTCATTTAACACAGTAATATGTATTTCTATATAATCTGATTTTTTTCAGGATGCTTTTGATGTGCTGGGCTTCACTCAAGAGGAGAAGAACAGTATTTACAAACTGACAGGAGCTGTTATGCATTATGGAAACATGAAGTTTAAGCAGAAGCAGCGTGAGGAGCAGGCAGAGGCTGATGGAACTGAAGGTTTTGATAATGCTTTCAAGCATAGACTTCATGAGACCTAAGTTGCACAATAAAACTAAAAAAAATGATGATTTCTTAGATGCTGACAAAGTTGCATATTTGATGGGCCTAAACTCAGCTGATCTGATCAAAGGGCTGTGTCACCCAAGAGTTAAGGTTGGAAATGAGTGGGTCACCAAAGGACAGAATGTCGCTCAGGTTTGTGGAAAAGAAAAAAAAAAAAAAACACCAAATAATGTGATTTATATGCTGATGTAATAGTAATATATCGTTTCTAGGTGAACTATGCTATTGGAGCACTAGCAAAGTCAGTGTACGAGAAAATGTTTTTGTGGATGGTGATGAGGATTAACCAGTCCCTGGACACCAAGCAACCTCGTCAGTACTTTATTGGTGTCTTGGACATCGCTGGGTTTGAGATTTTTGATGTGTGTAGAAATTATATCAATTTCAATACACTCAATTATGTAGTACATTTCTTACAAGTTCCTTAATATTTTACAGTTCAACACCTTTGAGCAGCTGTGCATTAACTTCACAAATGAAAAACTGCAACAGTTTTTCAACCACCACATGTTTGTACTGGAGCAAGAAGAGTACAAGAAAGAAGGGATTGAATGGGAGTTTATAGATTTTGGCATGGATTTACAGGCCTGTATTGACCTGATTGAAAAGGTAAGTTCAAGCTCAGTTTTAGTTTACTTTTCATTTTAACTTAAACATATCTATTCTCTCCAGCCCATGGGTATCATGTCCATCCTTGAAGAGGAGTGCATGTTTCCAAAAGCCAGTGATGCCACATTTAAAGCAAAGCTTTATGACAATCATCTGGGAAAATCCAACAACTTTCAGAAACCCAGGGTCATCAAAGGGAGACCTGAGGCTCATTTCTCACTGGTTCATTATGCCGGGACAGTGGATTATAATATCAACAACTGGCTGGTGAAGAACAAGGATCCTCTGAATGAGACTGTTGTGGGACTTTACCAAAAATCAAACCTTAAGTTACTGTCCTTGCTTTTCGCTGGGTATGCAGGAGCTGATTCAGGTACATCGATAACATTACATTCAATAGTTTATTCAGGAAAAGATAATAATAAGGTATTTATTGACTGTTCATTTGATCTTTTGCTCAAGATTCTGGGAAGGGAAAAGGAACAAAGAAGAAAGGATCTTCTTTCCAAACAGTTTCTGCCTTGCACAGGGTAGGGAAATATATTATATATATATATATATATATATATATATATATATATATATATATATATATATATATATATATATATATATATATATATACACACACACACACACACACATGTAAATTCATTCAAAAGCTATTGAGACATTTTACATTTCACAAACATATACTAAGACACTATTGAAATTGTAAAATCATAAATCAATCAACAGGAGAACCTGAACAAGCTGATGACCAACCTGAAGTCCACTCACCCTCACTTTGTGCGTTGCATCATCCCCAATGAGACCAAGACTCCTGGGGCCATGGAGAACCCTCTGGTGATGCACCAGTTGCGCTGTAACGGTGTGCTGGAAGGCATCAGGATCTGCAGGAAAGGATTCCCCAACAGGATCCTCTATGGAGACTTTAAGCAGAGGTATGATTAGATGTCAAAAATATTAAGATATTTAGAAGAAGAAAAACAATATTCATGTCTCATTCAGATATCGTATACTAAACCCAAATGCCATTCCTGAGGGTCAATTTATTGATAACAAAAAGGCAGCAGAGAAACTTCTGGGCTCATTGGAAATTGATCACAACCAGTACAAACTGGGTCACACTAAGGTCAGTCTTTCAGGTAAAAGTGTTTTGAGTGATGCTCTTATTACATGATAAAATGTCGTATTCATTTCTATTGCACAGGTGTTCTTCAAAGCTGGACTCCTTGGACAGCTTGAGGAGATGCGTGATGATCGCTTAGCGCTTATCATTACTGGGATTCAGGCACGGTCTAGAGGCCTTTTGGCAAGGATTGAATTCCAGAAAATTGTTGAAAGAAGGTAGGCAAGGCAAAACAAACAAACAAAAAAAATGCCAGTGTTACAGTCACTGCATCTGTCATTTTTACCAACAGAGATGCCCTCCTTGTGATCCAGTGGAATATTCGTGCTTTCATGGGGGTCAAAAATTGGCCTTGGATGAAAATGTATTTTAAAATTAAACCACTGTTAAAATCTGCAGAAACAGAGAAAGAAATGGCAAATATGAAGGAAGAGTTTACAAAATTAAAGGAAGCTTTTGCAAAGTCTGAAGCTCGAAGAAAGGAACTAGAAGAAAAAATGGTGACTCTTCTCCAAGAGAAGAATGACCTTCAACTCCAAGTTCAAGCTGTATGTATATACCTCTGTAATCCAATTTGACAGAATGTATTATTATTATTATTACTTCATTATCTGTACCTGTTTGGTAACAGGAACAAGACAATCTTGGTGATGCTGAAGAAAGATGTGAAGGTCTAATCAAGAGTAAAATTCAACTTGAAGCAAAAATCAAAGAACTGTCTGAAAGGTTGGAAGATGAAGAGGAGATGAATGCAGAACTCACTGCAAAGAAAAGGAAGCTGGAAGACGAATGCTCTGAGCTGAAGAAAGACATTGATGATCTAGAGCTAACGCTAGCTAAAGTGGAGAAGGAGAAACATGCCACTGAGAATAAGGTGCTTTTTAAATTCATTATACTTGATTAATTTTAGATTAACAGATTCAATTATTCTGAACACTGCAAAATTTGTAGGTCAAAAACCTGGTTGAGGAAATGGCTGCCCTGGATGAAATCATAGCTAAACTGACCAAAGAGAAGAAAGCCTTACAAGAAGCTCATCAGCAAACACTGGATGACCTGCAGAGTGAGGAAGACAAAGTAAATACTCTGACCAAGGCTAAGACAAAGCTGGAGCAACAAGTCGATGATGTTAGTATTTAAACACGAACATTTTTGCAGGGCAAAAATAAAACGCTTACAGAATAAAACATATTAAAAAAAGAATAACTACCTTTTTCCAGCTTGAAGGATGCCTGGAACAAGAGAAAAAGGTCCGTATGGATCTTGAAAGAGCAAAACGTAAACTTGAGGGAGACCTGAAATTAGCTCAGGAAAGTCTCATGGATCTAGAAAATGACAAGCAACAACTTGAAGAGCGGCTGAAAAAGTAATACTGACTGCATATCCAAAGCATTATTTTTTTTACATGGCATTGTAATCACCATATTTTTTGATTGTAGAAAAGACTTTGAATTGAGCCAACTTAATGGTAAGATAGAAGATGAACAAGCAATAAATGCCCAACTTCAGAAAAAATTAAAGGAGTTGCAGGTAAAAACATATCTGTGTGTTTCAAATATAAAAGTAAACCTCATATATGTAAGAGTGTTTGTGACTTTAGGCCCGTATTGAAGAGCTGGAAGAAGAGCTTGAAGCAGAACGAGCTGCCCGAGCCAAAGTGGAGAAGCAGAGAGCAGATTTAGCCAGAGAACTGGAGGAGATCAGTGAGAGACTGGAGGAGGCCGGGGGAGCAACATCTGCCCAGATTGAGATGAACAAGAAGAGGGAAGCTGAATTGCAGAAACTGCGGAGGGACCTGGAAGAGGCCACTCTGCAGCATGAGGCCACCGCTGCCACTCTCAGAAAGAAACAAGCCGACAGTGTGGCTGACCTGGGAGAGCAGATCGACAACCTGCAGAGAGTCAAGCAGAAACTAGAGAAAGAGAAGAGTGAACTGCGACTGGAGCTTGATGATGTGGTCTCCAATATGGAGCAGATTGTCAAGAACAAAGTAAAATTAAATAAACACATGATTAAAATGAGTATTTGAAAATGAATTAATCACTTGGACATTTCATTTTGTCAATTTTCAGAATAATTTGGAGAAAATGTGCCGGTCTCTTGAGGATCAAATGAATGAATATAAAACTAAGGCTGAAGAGGGACAGAGAACCATCAATGACTTCTCCATGCACAAAGCAAAGCTTCAAACTGAGAATGGTAATATCTGACACGACTCTACATATGACAGTTTTAAATATTTACCACAGATTTTTTTGGGGAAAAGGTGAACTTATCAGGCAGCTTGAAGAAAAGGATTCACTGGTTTCTCAACTCACTAGAGGAAAACAGTCTTATACTCAACAGATTGAAGATCTCAAACGGCAGTTGGAAGAAGAAGTCAAGGTAGAAACTGATGAAGTCGGAATTTGTACAAAAAGCTACACAGAAGACAACAATATATTTTAGACACATCATTTTTTTTCCAGGCAAAGAATGCATTAGCTCATGCAGTGCAGTCTTCCCGCCATGACTGTGACCTGCTCAGAGAGCAATATGAAGAGGAGCAGGAGGCCAAGGGCGAACTGCAACGAGGTATGTCCAAAGCAAACTCTGAAGTGGCACAGTGGAGAACCAAGTACGAAACTGATGCCATCCAGAGAACTGAAGAACTGGAGGAGGCAAAGTAAGTGTTCAGTACAAAGCACACCTACAGAAAATACCACCAAAGCTTAAAGACACTTTTTTTTTTTTTTTTTTTTTTTACTAGAAAGAAGTTGGCCCAGCGTTTGCAGGACGCTGAGGAGGCAGTGGAAGCGGTTAATGCCAAGTGCTCCTCTCTGGAGAAGACCAAACACAGACTCCAGAATGAGATTGAAGATCTCATGGTGGACGTGGAGAGGTCTAATGCTGCTGCAGCTGCTCTGGACAAGAAACAAAGAAACTTTGATAAAGTAGGCATTGTTGTGTTAATTGTTTTCAATTTTTTTTTTTTTTTTTTTTTTATGGATTCACATAGATTTGTGTTGTTCCTGGTACTAGGTCTTGTCCGAGTGGAAACAAAAATATGAAGAGTCACAGACAGAGCTGGAGAGCTCTCAGAAAGAAGCCAGGTCTCTAAGTACTGAGCTCTTCAAACTGAAGAACTCCTACGAAGAATCTTTGGAGCATCTGGAGACAATGAAGAGAGAAAACAAAAATCTACAAGGTAAGATAAAGACCAAGGAGAACTTTACCACATGGTTTAATGGCTAAATTATTCACACTTTCATTCACAGAGGAAATATCTGACTTAACTGAGCAAATTGGTGAGAGTGGAAAAAGTATTCATGAACTTGAAAAGATACGAAAACAGTTGGAACAAGAAAAGTCTGAAATACAAACAGCACTGGAGGAGGCAGAGGTACCGTATGTATTCTGGCAGAGAACAGACTGATGAATGGCGCTTCAATGCAATTTTCTTTACCTTCTGTAGGCCTCTCTGGAGCATGAGGAGGGAAAGATTCTAAGAGTTCAACTTGAGTTCAACCAAGTGAAGGCTGAAATTGAGCGCAAGTTGGCTGAGAAAGATGAAGAAATGGAGCAGGCTAAGAGAAACCAACAGCGAATTGTAGATACTCTTCAGAGCTCTCTTGAAGCTGAGACTCGCAGCAGAAATGAAGCGCTTCGTTTAAAGAAAAAGATGGAGGGAGACCTCAATGAGATGGAGATCCAGCTCAGCCAAGCCAACAGGCAGGCAGCTGAAGCTCAGAAACAACTCAAATCAGTTCATGCTCACCTTAAGGTACCAACACAACTGGACTTTTTTGTGCATGTGGTTATTGAGTGTCTAAACATTCTCATTCTGTCAGACATTTTATACAAAATGTATACTTAAAATGAAATATATGTGCTCCTTCTTTAATAAACCAACATGAAATTATGATTTGTAGGTACTTAAAATTAATTCTGTGACTTTATTCTAAAGGATGTTCAAATTCATCTGGATGACTCTCTTCGTGCCAATGATGATCTAAAGGAAAACATTGCCATGGTTGAGAGACGCAATAATTTGCTTCAAGCAGAAGTTGAAGAGCTAAGAGCTGCTCTGGAGCAAACTGAGAGAAGCCGCAAACTTGCTGAACAAGAGTTGCTGGATGTATCTGAGAGAGTGCAGTTACTGCACTCACAGGTGAGCAATGTTTTACATTGACTCAAAATTTTATATAGACCACAATACTCATTGTAACTTTGTGTTGATCCAGAACACCAGTCTGATTAACCAAAAGAAGAAGCTGGAGGCTGATACATCCCAGCTTCAGACTGAAGTGGAGGAGGCAGTGCAGGAGTGCAGAAACGCAGAGGAGAAGGCCAAGAAGGCCATCACTGATGCAGCCATGATGGCAGAGGAGCTGAAGAAAGAGCAGGACACCAGTGCTCACCTGGAGCGTATGAAGAAGAACATGGAGCAGACCATCAAAGATCTGCAGCACCGTCTGGATGAGGCTGAACAGATCGCTATGAAGGGAGGCAAGAAGCAGATACAGAAGCTAGAAGCCAGGGTATGTGTAAGAAAATCATCTTTACTGAAAGGCACAGGACATACTGAAAATATTTCTGACTTGTACACCATAGATTAAAGAATTGGAGACTGAAATAGAGGCTGAACAGAGGAAGTCCAGTGATGCAGTGAAGGGAATAAGAAAATACGAGAGACGAATCAAAGAGCTGACTTATCAGGTAAAACAGGAGAGCAAGAAGAGAAGAAATTAATTCTAAATTATATTATACTATTACATCTTCATTGTAACTTGTGTTTTAGACTGAGGAGGACCGAAAGAACATTGCTCGTCTTCAAGACTTGGTTGACAAGTTGCAGCTGAAAGTTAAGGCCTACAAGAGAGCCGCTGAGGAGGCAGTAAGTACCTTTGTTTTAAATAAGAGATCACATTTAGGTATTGGCGTTGACTCACCATGGAATTATTGTCTGTCCAAAGGAGGAACAAGCCAACAATAATTTGACAAAGTTCCGTAAGATTCAACATGAGCTTGACGAAGCTGAAGAGAGAGCTGACATTGCAGAGTCTCAGGTCAACAAGTTGCGTGCTAAAAGCCGTGATGTTGGCTCAAAGGTTGGTTTTAAGTTAATATGAAACATATACAAGTATCATTTTTACTTGTATTAATCTTCTATTTTTTCTTTTCTTATTTACAGAGAGGTCATGATGAGGAATAACGCTTAACCTCTGAGACACAGAATATGGTGCCTCCTTAAGCATGCTAGTTGTAGAAAAAGAATAAATATTATCAGCATCCCATGAGTTTCCAATGTTTATTAACATATAGAAAATATATTTTTTACAAAAAAGAAAAAGGACACAGCATACCCTGTACATTGAACAATTATTGTTATCATTATTCTTGCACGGAGAGAGAGTGCTCAGGATCAAATGTCAAAAACACGATTTGGCAACGCCTAAGAAATGTATTAGCAAAAACAATATAAAAAAGTTAACAATAAAGATGTGCAATATCCTCATAAGCTGCTGAATCACCGCTGAAAAACACATTTATTACGCCGTGGTGTCATATTTTTTGAATAAATACAGTACTAAGCTTAGTATTTAACTAGCATCTTAGAATCTCAATTGGTTTACAATTAGGCTTACACAGTCCATAAGTAATGATACATATTGACCAAATCTCATGGTAGAATGTTGTAATTTATTACAACATTGAATGGAGACTAGAAAAAAGCATTTTTTTTTTTTTTAGCAAATTAAAATGCTTTACTTTTATTACTGTCATATTGTCAAGGGTTGAGATTTTAAAAAGTGCAAAATAACAGTAATTTGGTTGTATTGGTTGCTTTAGAAAAAAACAAAAAAACAAAAAACAATGGCCCACTGTTTAGAAGTGGATCTAGTTATGTGTTTTTCAAACACAAAATGCAATTTCAAGACTTAACAAGTGATTCAATAATTTGAGTAATACACTTTTGTAATTATAAATTATAAGATAAAACTGAAATCATACCTTACGTGTTGATCTGTTCTTCTCTTCTCCCCTTCTTCTTTGGAACATAGATCTATGCACAAATACACCAGACACTCACTCGAGACACTAAATGAAGGCAAGGTGTGGGGGCAAGGCATTGAGCAAGGGCTAAGAAGGACTCAATACTCAGCACCTTCTCAAACAACAGCTAACAATAGCAATCTCATTCTAAACCAATGGAGGATCTGATTTCAGTCTTGGGAGATGGTGCCTCAAAACATCTTTTGCTTGGGCTATATGTCATTGTAAAATCAGAGACTCAAGGACTCTGGACAGCTGGGAATGAGGCCTTTAAATGTGGCTGTACTAGACTTGGGTTTCACAGAGGCTGTAGATGTCACAAGCAAAATGTGAGACAATTACATACTGTATGTTTAAATACAAGAATTTATGTGCATTTCAATAAACTTCCAGCAAAATACTTGGCAAAAGTATTGCAGAAATTAACTACACATGTTTGAAAATGTACCACCATGCTATTGTGTTGTATTCATACACATCAATGGATCTAGGGTAGAGTTACAGACATTTGACATTCGCAAGCAGGAATCCTATAATAACAAAAAGGGCCAATATGCATGATATATTATTACTATTATTATTTTTATTTTATTTTATTTTATTTTATTATTTTATTTTATTTTATTTTATTATTTTATTTTATTATTATTTTATTTTATTTTTTTATTTTATTTTATTTTATTTTATTTTATTTTATTTTATTTTATTTTATTTTATTTTATTTTATTATTATTATTATTATTATACATTTTCAACGGTTCAGACTCATTCCATCTCCACATCACACCTCCTTCTTTTGGCTACTGTTAGCTATAAGATAACAGACATAATATGCACAGATAACAGCCACCAGAAAAAGGACATTTACAAGTTACAAGCTAAGGACATTTACAAGCTAACGACGCTGTACACACAGCATTCGCTGTCTTAATTGGTGACTCCACCTTGATCTGCATCTCCTCACTCACATTTCCCTGCCTCTGCCAGTCATCTGACAAACCAACTTTATCATTTAACTACTTCACATTAAAGGAAGTAGAATCCACTTGTAGTCTTTACATGTATGTTAAAGGGGTTCTTTCAGCATTTTTGCTTGAAATAAGGCTAACGTTTAAGTTTCTTTAAAGACTACAGACCCTTCTTCAAATTGTGCCTGTGTTTAGGCTATTTATAAAGTTTTTAATTTGAATACACCACAATAATAATCAGGTTATGGGCTAAAACTTCACCCTATAAGTCATCATTTTACCAAACCTAATTTATCTACTAGGTCTTTTTTTCAGATTAAATGTTAAATGTAATGTCACACTCCCAGGTGGGGGCTTACCCAAAAGAAATACAATTTTTATTCCGCATCTCCATTTAGCCTAGTTATTATTAGACCTATACTTATAGGCCTATAGAATGGTGAAGTACAAGGCAACACGAAACAGGCTATAATGGTTCACACATAAACTCTTCAGTTCAATATAGTACAGTAAATCACAAAAAAATGTTGTTCTTCTTTTATTTTCATGATTAATATTCACATCACTGGTTAACAATCACAATGAAGATCTCTTTCATACCAAATATCCTCATTTGAGAGGGGGGAGAAGTTCTACCTAAAAGGACAATAAACGCTTTGAACAACCAGCAGTCTGTTGTCTTCTGCATGCTGTTGCTATGATGTTGCCATACAGATTTGTAGCCTATAACAGAGTAGATCCACTGCACAGAACTGAAAGGCACCTTCACTTAGGCTTTCACTCAAGTAGCAAATATAGTTAACACATCAAATGCCACAAGAGTAGCAATTGTCAATGAGGTACCAATAGGTGTTCTGATTTACATAAGCCTACTATTGGTTATAATAGAAAGCTTCATTTCAGTTCCATGTTGCTGACAAGACTCTGTAGGTGAGACAGCGATAGGGCTCCAGTGCATATCTACCAACACTATCAATAGATTAAATATGAAATTACTGTTATTTTAAATTTTACATAGTACTACCACCATTTTCAGTCCGTGCTGGTAGGCATGGTTAAGGTGTCAATGATTAGGAGCTGTATAATACATAACATTGCTGTCTACCATGCTTCAAGGCAAAACTGTGGTTACTGTGTAATACAGGGTTTAAGAAAGGGTTAACCAGTGTAAGTCAGGTCACCTACAGGGTGCAATTTAAGTCAAAATAGACAACATTAATTGTTATTGTTTTAAGACAGCGATTTGTCAATTACATTTTTCATTCCTCCAAGCCCTGACACGCACTGCCACCCTTCCTGTACATTTCCAATCAAGTTAGTTAAAAGTATTTTCAAACATTTTACGCAAACTTTAAGTCTTGGAAAACATTCTTGAATTTTTAACAGCCCTTTTGGATATACAGCCCCCCTATTTTATCAAATTCAAATTATACCCTAATTTACCTTCGTGTTGTCCTCATCCACAACAACTTGTTAAGAATTATTTTTTGTGTTTTTATTTTTATATATTTGGAGTGATATAAAAACATGATATCTATATACAAAGGACAGTGAGATACTAGTGGAAAGTGGCATTTATGCGCTATTACTTACATGGGGAGCATACAGCAGTCAAAGGACAAAAGAGTGAATATGGCGATTACATTTTGACCAAGCCACAAGATCCAACAGTAATAGACATAAATAATAATAATCATAATCATAATCATAATAATTAGCAAACTGACATACCTATAATCCACAGTAAGCATCTTATATCTATATGCACATTAAAAAAGTTAGTCAATGGTAATGTAAGACAGGTTACTGACAAACAAAATTATGAATTATATAAATAACACATTCGAGACATTCGAAAACATTCAAATTCTCCATTAATCACTCTGTGTATATTAAGTTAGTTGCCTGGCTAACCTAACTCACATTCTGACTAATGCTGTTGTCTGTCTTGTCAAATAAAATCCAATGTGAAGTAATATTCCCTTTTGCAGTTAATAAAGCAAAACATGCTTTGCAGGTTGGCCAAAATGTGAAAAACAGCACATGAAACAAGATGAAGGCAGACTGGAGAGTTGATTTTTAAACCATCATAGCACAACACTGATGACCAAAGATCCACTAAAATCCACTAATAAAGCAGTACCAAGTGCCATCCTCCTTAAAATACTAACATAAACATTAAGACTGCTACTTGTTCCTACTTAATTATATATACATAATCCAATGCCTACACCTACCTATCAAAGTGCTTTCAACCCTTTGTTCCTTTATTATCAAAGAGCAATTCACATTACTTTGACATGTTGGTTTTGTGGAGTTCCCCTTTTAGGTGACAAGGGCACACATACTAATTGTACTTATTATTGTTGATGATGGATTGCTTGTTTGATTATCATTACTAGTCTATATCTAACACTTTAACATCTGCTTTACTTCATAGAGTATACATATACAATACATAGCTGACAATGTATTACAGTAAAGCGACTTCACTTTAGTGCATCAACTTTCAAAGTGCACAAGACTTGTGGGCAAGGTAAGTTATTATTTGATATAATTTGATCCAGGCTAAATAACTATTTCTAAAGTAATATAACAGTAATACAGATTATTGTGTATGTTTAATACTGTATCAAAGCCAGACTATCAGTGTTTCATAGGCTTAGGAGCGCCCTCTACAGGATGGATGCAGTAGTAAACACTTCACACATCTGACAAATATGTGCCACAAACACTAATCCTTCACTGTTTCACCAGGGACCACTCCAGTTACAAATGCATGGTGCATAGAGATGCAGTGAGTACACAGGACCATCCCAAAAGTACAGTATAGACCAGATCTTACACAAAACATGTACTTTGTCTGTAAATTAAAATCACATCACAGTGCGATTAGGGCTTCTATGCATGAACTGCCTTGTACTTGTTGGTAAAATATGTAACCCTTTCAAAAGAATTATCAATTTTCTGAAACAGTTTTCATTTCTTTACTGTAAATGCAGTATTTTTGTTTTATGTTTCTCACTTTCAATATATCAATTTTATACCTCAGAATACAATTCTGCCTAATACTGAAATATTGCTGCATTCATGGCATCTTGGAGTTGGCCAGTTCCTGCTGTTCAGTATAACAAAAACTTGTGCATGTCTCGTTTATGTAAAAAAAAAAAAAAAAACAATATGAAAATAATTCATACATTTGGTACAAGCATATTTAAAACATCAGATATTCCTTCTATTTACATCAAAACTCAAACTTCTGTAATAGTAGCCTTTTTACTTTTTGTATTGCAGAGAATTCCAACTTCAGACTTGCCATGAATGTAACATTATCCACTAATCCTGGTTCTTTTTACGGTCGCCCTCTGCCAGTCTGTGAATTGGTGAGTTTGTAAGAGTAAAGGGAGGACTTTTCTCTATTGCTGCTTAGAAAGGTGAATGTGTACGGAATGTCTTATGCATGTTACAGCCTAAATGTGCCATTATCAACTTAACTTAGGAGTGCATAAGCATTTGAGGTCTATGTGCTTCCATGTAGTTATATGACAATACTAGTCAATGGTTTCTTAAAATGGATAAATGTAGCCCCACACTGTCACTTCACCTGTCAGTTTACCTCCTGTAAGAATGATAATTATTCTTTTAACACCCCCAGATGTTAATGTTCTTATGTATTATTCTTGGATCAAATAAATGGAAAGGACTGTAGTGGTATTTGTCTACCACCTTAGTTAGTGTTGTGCTCAGACCATGTGATCAGGGCTTGTTACAGCCCTAGTGGATAATGCGGACCATGGACAATCATAATCTGAATCATAATACAATTTTGCCACACTGAATATAACCTATAGGATTAGATCTCTCTTTTTATATTAAAACATTTTCTAATAACTAAGTTATTGCTCAGTTATACACTATGAATAAACTAATTACTCCTTGCGTGGACATACGACCGATGTGGTTTAGTTTAAAAGAAGAAGTAGACAACAAGAAAGCAAAATTTGGGCATAACGGTAATGTTGAGACCTGCTCATCTAGCACAAAGTTTAACATGTTTGTTGATGCCCTTCAGCCCAAACATTTTGGTGCCTATGTTTGCTAATACACTTAATATATACTACTAGCTCACATGCTCCATCTGTAGTGAATGTGGATAGTTATCTGCAATGGATGCAATAAGATTAGTGTTACATTAAAAGTGTATTATCACAAGTGTGCAATCAATATAACAAATCTTAAAGTTTAAGATAATTCATTCAATTCAGGAATACAATACGTCTAACATTGTTCTGAAACTGCTCATATTTTTAAAATTTCTGGACATTGAATACATTTTTGCAACACTTTTACTCCTAACACTGCATTAAGATGTTACAGTGAGGTGTAACTACAATAGATGGAAAGTAAGTCTTTCCATACAGACATTGTGAAGCACTATATGTAACTCAAACTAACTCGAGATATGGTTAGCAAGGAGCGGAGGAGGATGCATGTATGCAAAGCTGTGGACACATTTACCCTGTGTTAGTTAGTGATAAAAGTCTACAGTTGCATTTGGAAATACTAAAGGTTTTTATCAAGCAACAAGTGATCTAAGTTAGGGTTATACACAATTTAGAATCCGATTTGGGGATGGTCCCATAATATAGTATAAACACAGACAAACAGCAGGTGCTCTTCTCTGTGACAAAGGGGTGTACACTTGGGTGCATTGAGGGGTCATAGTTGGTGGTCTAGCAGGAGGCTGGCAGGTAGACCCCCGGAGAAACACGAAGAGACGACCGGTTTGTTTGTGGTGTGGTTTTGTGGACGAGATGACCAGGGGGCAGGATCAAGGTGACTGCGCTGTAGTGAGTCGGCTGATTGGTCGTCGGTCGGCAGGTGGGCAAGCGCCATGCGTGGCTCACCAAATTATATGAGACACAGGGTTTCAGTCTGAGGAGAGGAACAAGAGATTAGTGTGTTTTGGAAAGTTTTGAAATGTATTAGTACCACCAGTTCTATGTGTCATTTGTACAGCTACTATTAGAACTAAACAATATTTTGTGAAAATATTATGATTGAGAATTAATATGTGGTTTATATTTGAGAGCAGGTGTATTTCCAACATAATTTATTCATTTATGATTATAACACAGTACAGTAAGATATGCATACCAGTCCCAGTCAGATTATGAGGCTTGTTTCATTTCAAGTTGGATTCATTCAAGTCCCATGCTAAAAGGCCGTTAGTGTCTGGTGTACGGCCTAATGAGTTATGAGCCAAATTACAAAGCAGCCCTGTGTTTTTATTGTATTAACCCAGTGGACATTTGTCACTTAGGCTAAATCAGCAAACAACTTCATAGAGCAGAGGTCTGCAGTCCCTGTGAACATGAGTCTGGTGCTTGGCAAGAGATGAATACAAAAACAAAACAACTTAAGACAAAAGGTCTGCTTATAATTGCATTTAGTGGGAAAAATAGCTGCTATTTTTATCTGCACTCTAAACCAGAGACACAGTGAAGGCTAAGGACTCTCATAGTCTCCAAACCATTCACTATCCAATGGTAAAAAGAATTAAAAATTGATGCTTAGTTATGTTAAAATACTAACAATATTAGCAACATTTCCCCAAAATAATAATTTTAATAATAGATATATTTTTTTTTTATGTTATTGTTGTCCATGTCGTATACGTTTTTTCTATATTATACTCACAATAAATAAAAGGTAAGTAAAAAGCCAAATCATCAAATGGACAAATGTTTTATGTCTCACTAACTTCAAAGCAGAAGTAATATTTGCGACTCTTTGAGAATATGATTATATAATTTTGATATCCACTCAGCACAATGGTTGAAATCCTAAACTCTGTGCTGTGCACCTACTTGTCTCAGTGATGCGTTTGTCTAAGCTAATGGGGTCTCGCAGTCCATCCCCCCCAAAAGGAGTTGCTGTGGGTTCCTTCACCCCATTCTCCTTGTTGCCACCTGGAGGTGAAGACAGTTTCTCGTCTGCCTTTGGATCCTGCAAATTCAGAGGCAGAAAGACATGATTACAGGACTGCCATCTAGTGGTGTCCGGATGAACTCACACCTTCAGGGAGAATGAGTAATAAATGCGGTACTAAACAAAATACAGTATCCACACGTATTTAAATGCTAAAGTCCCACCATGTAATGTTTTAGTCAGAAACAGACAGATAAGATAAGTGAGTGTGCGTGAACTTGCATCCCCACAATAACATTTTAGTTGTACACAAAATAGCACTAAATACAATATTTATCAGTCATTGCACTAGTTCTGACTGCATTTAATTGTTGATTGTTAACTTAATTGTTAATATATTGTTAAATATATATATTACTAATGTTCACTGATAGAAGACAGCAGGTTCATGAGGAGCTTTTGAAGATACATTCTTTATGCTAAAATTTAAACGGAGATCGATGCTCATAAAAATATCAATGTATTTATTAGACGTCTGACCTTGTGCCCATTGGTCTGTCCATTGCCTGCTCCCACATTGTCCAGGGATCCAATTTTAGATTTGGCCTTAACATTGATCTTATGGGACTCGATCTTCACGTCACCGCCACCTGAGGTTAAAAATACAGCAACAGAACAGTTTTAGACCAAGAGGAGAAGTGTTGTTTAAACTATTTTAAAAGCAGTTATGGAAGAAAATATCTGACCTGGTTTGTGTTTGATGTTGTCCTTGGAGCCACACTTGGCGGTCACCTTACTCACGTCAACCTTCTTATTCAAGATCTGCACCTGGGGAAGAGAAAATATCATAATGCTTCACATTTCAATCATAAATCCATTCTGTTCTTGTATCCTTTTTTTTTTAGAAGTCTGACAATTGGGACCAGAATGTGATGGCAGCTGGCACAAGCGTCACTGACAGTATGAAATGAGATCAATCAGATTTGCATTTTTAATGACAAACACGGCTGGGAGCATGGGGGCGGTTAATAATGCATGTACAACTATTAACACAAGCGGTTGCCCTTTAGTACATTTTTCCTTTTTAAAATTGACTAAAACATTCAAGATAATTGCTGAAGTGCTTAACAGGAATCTATAAGTTTTGTTATTTCCACGAAAACTGGACTAAAATAGCTTGGCAGGTCACGTCACGTAAAAATATCAAATTAACCTAATTATCAAACACCCTAAGGGACATAGAAAGAAGAGCATGTTGCCCATTTTACATTACGTTAAGGTAAAGACACACATATGCTATAATACTGTAAAAACTGTATTTCCTTGCATTTATGGACTAGTGTTAATTAGTGAGTTAATTATTTCTTGATTTGAAATTATTATTATTAATGGTAGTTTTCAGATTCTATAATGTGTTGTGTTTTTCATATTGATTATCTTCTTATAAAAAAATATCTAAAATGTAAATGCACAAATGCGATAATTTCTATTACCCATTCTACCTATTCTGTAAATCTGCATTTTAACAATATTCTATTTAGTTGCTCCCTCATCTGTGTTAAATACTGTTGGCTTATATAGTATCTCAATCTGAAGCTACCAATCACATCTGTTCTGTTAACAAATATACCTGTACCCACCGGACATATCACAAGACACTAATGAAAGGGATGGAAGTTGAACACAATCACAAAAGTGGCAAAAAAATGAAAAACACCAGAGCTTTTACAGCATTAGGAGTCCACTCTTCCCATAGTGTGACTTCAGCATGACCAGTTACTTACATTGCCACCTCCAGGGACATGTTTGATATTGTCCTTGGAGCCACAGCGAGACGTGACATGGCTGAAGTCCAGCTTTTTGTGCACTATCTGAACCTACGAACAGACGGGCAGACACACAAAGGCGCACAAAAAAGCAAAGAAAAAGGGGGGAAGGGAGTGGAGGAAAAAGAAAATAGATAGATAGACACATAAAAAGCAGGCAGTAGAGAAGTGTAGATCAGCTAACGGCTTTGGTTAAGATACAGAATAGCTTCGCACTGTCAATATGGAAGCTTTTATGTCATTCAAATATTTTTACAGCTTGAGGTAAAAGAACAACAAAGTCTACTATTGCCGTTATTACGAGTTACGTTAATATATTTGATAGCAACAGAGTGCTTCCGTACACAGCTTGAAGATTAATGTCACAACACAAGTGCACATGCAACACATATTGTACACCAAATGTTAATAGCCAGTTGAGAATGATGGTGTTTGTGTGTCTTAAAAATGAAATCTGATTTGTATTTTGCAAAAAAGGCATAGAGCATGGTTCATTTTCATTCATTTTGTAGAAAGTATGATAGATCCTATACAAAAGAAGCAAAGGTCAAACTTAATTTATACTTCAAGGAGCAGAAATATAAGGCAAGACACAACTTAATGCAATATGGGAGAGTGAAAATATCTCAGTGGGTTAATAATTGTAAAGAGTTCTGAATATTTTATAGCGCAAATAGTTTCATAAATATTACGACTGCTTAAATTCAAGTTTATGCTTTAAATCACTTTATTAACCTAATCTTTTACTATCTCTTTAAGGTGCATTAAGTAACTTTTGGAGTGTTCACCACCTGATTATCTCCATGGAAATGTTGTTGCTTTGCCAGGATTGTTCCATTGTACAGTGTTAAACTGGTCTACCACACCAGAGACAAGCATGTGACGCCACTAAGCAAAGTTGCAGGTTAATTCTAAGGGAACCTGCATAATTTTCAAGGTACTTTTTTTTTTTTTAGCAATGAAACACCTAGAATTGAAAATGTGTAAGATAGATGTGTCTAGTTCCATACACGTTGAACATTCCAGGTAAAGCAATAACATCTCCGTGAAGACCAGCAGATGGCATACCAAGTTACACTGTGCACTTTTAAATGTCATACCTCAAAAATGGATTTATTCTTTCTCATTTAAAATACAACAGGTGAACATAGTATAATCCCCCCATGTAAAGTGTACTGCCTGTTAAAAACAAGGTAACTCATTTTAATAAGGCTATAAAACATGGATGTCAGCCCAATTCATTTGTGATATCAGCGCTCAAATGGCCACGAGACGCCTTTCCCCTTTCACTGCCTCGGTCTTGTTCTCAGGGATGAAAATGGCTCGATGACGCAGGTGGCAGCAGCACAGGATGACTCACAGAATAGTTAGCAGACAGACTTAATATCAGCACACACATACACACATGTATGGTCTACTCACTCTGCAGCTTGTAAACAGTGTCTCATTCCCATTTAGTTTTTTTTATTTTTTTGCAAGGCGGCATCATAAAATAGAATAATCATCTAGAACAACTGTGGCAGCTGCGAGCCTGTGGTTCATCATGTTGCCTAATTTAAGTATGGAGAGCAGTGTGTACGCTGCAGTGAGGACATAAATATATAGCCTGAGTTTATAGAGCAAGCTGAACTAGATAAAATCCTCGCTCTTTATAGTCTTTAGTTTATAATATACTAATATGTATGAAGATATTTTATTGAACATTGTGCCATTATATTGATGTCCTGTAAAACGATTATATTTGTCAAGATCTTTTAAGTTAGGCTTGAGCTTACAAGTAAATTAAACTGGATAATTTTGTAAAGTGCAGTTTTCGAGAGGAGAGGTTGCCACATCCTGTCTATAAGATACTTGGATTTTTAAGTTGATTATATGTACATGGTCACAATTTGTCATGTGCATTGGCTGGTAAGTTCAGCTTTTGACATATATACAATATTTTAAGCAGGAAACTGTTAAATGCTGCCATTAAGGAGCTTGAACATATTTTAAACATATTTTAATGTCTAGCAAGACAGTTAAGATTAGAAAATAAGCTGTGTATTGATGCTGCTATACAAATGTCAAACTGTTGTTTTACAGTGGGTATAACATCCTTTGTATATTAGTTTACCTAAAAAACACCTCAGAAGAACTTTCTTTGGTCAAATGACGCACCACCAGGAATGTAAATGTATAAACTTTAATGTCCTGGACTGATGTAAAATGACAGGTGTACAGTATGTAGAGAAAGAGAGAGCGGGTGGATGTTCAGGGTGTGTGAGTGCGATGATGGGACTCACTCTGGCCTTGCCGGCAGGGGTGGAGGGGTCAGATGTCTTGTTGTTCGGGGTGGAGGAGCCCTGGGGAGACAATCAGCCCCCTGGTCAATAATACCTCCAACCAATAACACGCCACAACACAAAGGGGCAGAGCAAAGGTAATGGCAGTGGAGATGTGGAAATTAACACCAATCAATTGAGTGAATGGGATTGCAGTTTATAGGATGACGTTAATTACTATATTTAAATAAAAAGGGTTTCTTGGCTGATTAACGTCTTTGCCCAAGATAGAACTATATGTATGATGAGACAAAAACACTCTAATTAGATATCATGAAAAAAATGTAAAAGATAAACCATTGTGAAATTGTGTTAAAGACTGAAGACAATGTACAGTATTATGATTATCTGAAATACATGGCTTGCTGACAATGTCTACCATATGTTTAATATTAATTGTTATAAAATATACATGAGAATGCAGTTTATATTAATTTAGTTTTACATCCAAAAACATCTGCAAGCTCATAAATACCTATGACACTTATGAAACGCCATTTTTATGTTCTTAAAATACATTATGAATGCAAAACATCGCAATTCAAAGCACTAGTTATTATGCAAGAGTACAGATGAGATGGAAGATAGAACATGGCACTAGGTTAGCTCTAAAACAAATGTTATGAAATGAGTCAATGACCCAATATTAGCACTGAATGAGAATAATAATTAGCCTTGAAAATACCACAAAGGAGAGAACAAACTCAAACAAAGGCTTTGTACAAATCAAAACCTCACGACAAGCATTACAATCTGGAGCTCACGGTGAAAGGAGCCTGTTGAACACTGGTGTGTATTTGAATACATAATGATATCCATAACATAGGAAAATGAATGAGTCAGTGCCTCTTATTGTGATGCAGAGCAGAACAGCAGTGTGAGGCCTGACACTGCAGGAGAGTGACTTTGAAAAGGAAAATGTTGGACTAATAACAGAGACAAACTCGCATGCATCAAACTACAGTCCACAATAACAATGATAGACTATCATGTTATATGCAACAATATTATAGAGAGATGTTACAGTGTATAAAGCATAGACCGGATAAAGAAATGGACTAAGGGAGTGTGACTGCTCTAGTCAAATGAAACTCATCGAGGTTAGCAGCAGTGATAGGGGTGAATTTGGAGCCAAGTTGCATATTAGCAATTCTGACAGCAAGTGTCATAGCAACAAAAAAGCCAATCAGGAGCGAGGCTGTTGAAGGTAACGCCCCTTCCTGTCTGCACTGCTGGTTTAGAATGAAGCAGGCACCTAGCAACGCTGTCAATTAAACCTGTTGCCAATACTAGTGGGAGCGACCTCGGGGAAAGAAGACACCTGATTTGTCTGTAATTAATGTTCATATCTTGAGTTATGGACACACTAGCAAAATAAAAATACCAGGATCATGCAGACTGAGTCAATACGAACATTTTAAGATCAAAATGACGAGCATGACAGCGGCAGTTACAGAGAGAGAGGGGCGACAGTTTTCCTTTGTAAAGTGAACTGGAGTCAGAGTGGATGGAGCTGGAAGTGCATCCATGCTCACTTCATATTTGGAACACGGCTGCTAGCAGGTTAGCTATGTCCATTTGTATATACAGTCTATGGTATTGAGATGTGGGTGCGTGGGTTGCAATGATAGGGATTTAAGGTGGAGATGGTTTATGATAATGAAAAGGTGCAAAGTACTAACTAAAGGAAATGCACGGTACTACTTTTGAACGGTGGATGTGAGTGACAAATGGATTGCACTGGGCTATTCAAATACAGTTAATGATGAGAATAAATGAATGAATAGAAAAAGTGAAAATGCAACAGGCTTTTGCTCTTCACAATAGTGTATTAAAATATCAACCTCGATTTTGATACTAATGAAAGGTCTTGACTCTCAAACCCACTTTCAATACCACAATAATAATAAAATGCTTAAAAAAAAAAAAAAAAAAATGTAATTAACAAAAAAATAATAGTAGCTCCTTTATATTACCATTTGCTCTTATACTTGTTATGATACATATCCAAGACCAGATATTGTATTCATGTTTTTTCAGTATCAATACCAGTATCAAAATCAATATGCAGTTTTGATATTATAGTCTAATAATAAATGAATTAAACTAAAACCACTGCTACTTCATTGGGTTACCTTTTCCTGTTTACTGACCAGGCTGGTGACCCAAGTTCATCAATGCGGAGGATGCTCTGACCCAGTTATCAGGCCCAATTTGACTAGGAGGTCAAATATGAAGACAAAATTTTCCCTTGAAACTTATTAAGCTCTGTGTTGAGATGTTGGTGAGTCAGTGGAAATGATGTCTTACTTGATTGGCGTATGAACATTCACAATAAACAGCTATCATCATCATCAGGAAGCCACTATACAGACAGCTGAAGACATATATATAAGTGACAACACCAACACATTTTTTCAACTGTCCCAGAAATGAAGAGATGATGACAGTGGTCCAGGTGTCTGAGCCAGTCCTGTCTATGTGCTTTATCAAAGTAATAAAACCCAGTGTGTGACCATGTGCGGGGACAGCAGGTGGTGAAGGCGCATAGACTGTAGGGCATCTCATGTGTGATCAAGGGTGAACAAGCTCTAGAGTAGCGCAAGTGTTGTATTGTCATGACTAAAGAACACAGGGAATTTGTTTAAAGGTGCACTATGTAACATTTCAGGTGGCCGGTGGATGCCACATGTTTGTGTCCATAGAGATGCTATGTCTTTGCTTGGAATGTTCGACCATATGGCAAGTTGCAGGTCAGATCTATGGAGAAGGTACCCCATTCACACTGAGAATGCATGTTTTCTGAGAGATATCATTTAAAATTTGATGATTATAGACGCTTTAGAAGTTTAATGCCATATTGTGGAATATTCCAGTCAAAGCATACCATTTACATAAAAGCAGGTGGCAGACCCCCACAAGAAAAGATACATAGTGTAATTTTAATTGGTAAATATCAACATTATGCTGGAAGATCAAAATGTTGGAGTGAGAGGGAAATGACATGTCAGCTATCAAAGTAGAGCACTGTGCAAAAAGTCTAAGACAAGTGTTTTTGAAAAATTTGTATTTTACCCATTCCAGTGGCACTGAGGGATGGGTAAAATGGCACAGTGCAGCACCCAGGGGCTCTCCAGAACATCAGGTTAGGTCTTGACTACCTATCTGTCCTGACTTGTCTTTTTACCAATGAAAATCAAAAGATGCATATTGTCAGACAAAATAAATTAATAGTCTGTGTTCACAAAAATATTTTGAAGAGAATTATGACAGTATTTGTAATCATTATCAGAGATCACCATGGTTCTTTAAGGCACAAAACATTAAGGGCGTGAACCAAATAGCACTTGTCAGAAGGAGAGATGTTGTTAGTTTTTCTTATGGGGATTCAGACTTATAAATACCATGTGTAATAGATGTCAGCACATTTATATACAGAAAGATATGAACACCTCATTATCTCTTCTGTTAAACTGGTAATTAAATGTGTGCATCTTACTTTTCCTCCACCAGGCTGGTACTTCATATTGTCAGTGGATCCAATCTTGGAGCGGACATTCTTGAGGTCAGGTGTGGGAGCGTTGATGGGACGAGGCGTTCGGGGGGCGCGGGGAACGGGAGGTTTCTTCTCCATAGGGGTCTGTTTGGGCACCGGGGGTTTGGTGATAACCCGACGACGCTGAGCGGCACCATCACCGTTAGTGGCCGGAGCTGAGGCTGGAGTGGTAGTAGAGGCGGGACGAGGGCGAGCTACACGAGAACAGAAAGATTTAGAACAAGAATACATTTGATAAGAGATTAGTAAAAATACAGTTTAGTTTGCCAAGGTCTAAGGCAGGGGTGGGCAATTATTTATTCCTGGGGGTCACATTCAAATATGAGCATGTGGCAATGAGCTGGACCAATGTGATCACTGGTGGTGATTTTAAGACTTGTTTTATCAACTTAACTTCTAACAAATAAAATAACTGTGTTTCAAAGTATGAGATCTAAATGTGAAATCTGACCCACCATTTGAGAACCTTTTTTGTTGACTGCATGATCCAATCATATCATTTCTAATTAATGGTATGAACATTTGGGACTTTGACCCACAGTTTTAGAAACACAGTTTTAAATAGCCTGAACTCTGCACCAAACAGAGATATGTGCCAAAGCCAGTCAGACTGATCGTGATGATGATTTGCTTCAAGCAGCAGCTCAAAACTCACACAACTAACTGTCAGCCATCATTGCGTTATATTGATTCTGCTTTTGCTTTTTGAGTGTAAAAAATAAATGTGAATGGGGGACGAGAGTTGGAAAGTGATGACAGTACTGAATGGTGTTTTATGCACCTTATATGAAGCTAGTTTTATTATTAGACGTTCCATACAAGTACAAGGGGTCACATTGTTGTTGTGCCTCATGTAAAAATCAATACAAATATTATCAGCCTGGTAAAGTGTCTCCAGCTATTTTCTCATTGTAAGTTTTTATGTAGTTCAGCTATATTGTCTACTAAACAGGAATACATAATTCACATTTTTTTTTACAATGTAATACCTGTAGTCTTGGGTTTTTTGGCCTCATTTGTCTTGTTCTCAGTTTTCTCATTCTTATTTGCTGTAAGAAAAAAAAAGATTATGAAAACAAGATTGTAAATTTCCCTGTGCTACAATATATAGCGGTTGAAATTCTTCTATTTCACAGATGATATCAGATCCAAAAGGATGAAATTAGAAATCTGATTTTAGCACTCTCAAGACATCTCGCAGTGAAATTGTGAACAAATCATTTCCTCTAAGGTGTGCTGCGTCTGAATGACAGAGAAACAGTGAGTCACTCGGTCACACTTTTTTACAAAGATGACAAAACGTTTGTGAAGTGTGAATTAAAATCTCAGTTTCATGCCTTTGAAGAACAAGAATATAAGGAAATGAAACACAGTGACATATGGTCTCGTATTGGGGCCTGTTCCCTCGGGCTCTACCAGTTCTGGGGCAGCTTTCCTGTTAGTGCCGTGGGTTTATCTTTGAAAGAGGTCATGGGAAGCATCAACGCATTGTAAATTAAATTAAAGCAACCGTTTCTTTACATTTTTTCCCACATATAAAAATTTAACATCTTAGAAAACAAGACTGATTAACTACATTCTTTCATCCTAAGAGAAATTTTTTGTTTCAGTAATAATTTCACTAACGTATATTTAAGGGGCACTATATAATATTTCTGGTAGAGGGTCAGCCATCTTAAGGTGTCCATGAATGTTTTATAGCTTTGCCTGGAATATTCCACTATATGTCATTAAACTTCTATATCCCCATGGAGGCAGACAGATGACACCACCAGGCCAAATTTCAGGGTATTTTTCTGACAATAAAACACCAGTAATTCAATAGACGCTCAGATACATTTATCAAACTATGAGACATAGCAAGTGAAACCAATAACATCTCCATGGAGACAAGTATCAGATGCCTCACCAGAAAAGTTTTCCTAAAATGTTTCTGTCATCTAAACATCTTGAAGTTTTATAACAAATGTATGAATGCTAATGTCCTTGTGATGTCGACATACCAGCATTTGAGGCGTTCTTGTTGGCCGTGGCGCGGGGAGTGGGAGTAGCTTTTGGCAGAGGAGGACGTTTCTCATTCTCTGGAGTCTGGAAGATAAAAATAATCAAATGAATAACGACGATGATGAATGTCCAGAGACTTTTTGTCAGGAAAGAAAAACAAAACTACCCAAAACCTTAGAGCTCATTTATTTTTACAACTTTTTTTTTTGAAAATTAGTATACATACAATATATACAATATATTTATAGTTCAATTCTTTTTAGATGAAAGGTTTTGGACAGCACATCTTCCTATCTTCCTTATCCCCATCTTTGCGTGTCCTTAAATAATACAACACTCACCTTGGCAGCCTTTGCAGATGCTGCTGAAGGTCTCTTAGTGGCAGTGGGTGTGGTCGCCTTGGCAACTGGGCTTTTTTTATTGGCTGACGCAGTAGTGGGGGAGGGACGTTTAGCCGCGTTAGCCTCGTTATTGGATGTGAGCGTGGATGGGCGGGGCTTGGCTGAGTTTGGTTTGGTTGAATCCGCATCAGGCTGGTGTAATGTAATTTAAACAAGTCACAGCAACACAAGAAAATAGAAAAAAAGAAGATAAAATAGCAGTAATGGAGTCAGTGATTGCAATGACAGCATGTCCAATATGGCAGCACAGCCTTTCTGAATCGTCTCATTAACTACAGCAAAAACAAAATCAGTCAGACAAGCCAGAAACTGATAAAAAACTAAAGACTAAGATTAAAAGCAGGCATTCAATAGGAGCATATGATATCACAGGCAAGCCCCACATGAGCAGGATCACAGACAATTCAAAGAGATATCTGTGCCGAGCAGCTGAGACGGTGACGCAGCAAATAATGAACCTAAAAGTGTGTTTGGCCCAAGGACTGTTTCAGTTGTTGTCAGACGCAGCAGCTGTCGAGGTCAAAACTACAACCACAATATGAAAGGCCTGTACTTGAAACGTCTAGGCATCCTCAGTGTCTGCAAGGTCATTGGTGAAAGTGAAACGTTTAGCTTCGGAAATTCATCCTCATTGCAGGTGCATCACTTCCTATTCAAGAGTCTACTTGTAAACTTGTTAAAAGACACATAATAACGTACAGTATAATAGATTTCTTCATGTCTGCAGATTATGGCTACACTGATTAACCAGTATAATCATGACTATAATGGAATCATTGTATTTGTAAAAAAACAACAACATATATAATACCTAATCAGACAATATCACATACAATCTGCTATAAAAACAGGTAATATCACATAGAAAGTGCCATTATTCAGCCCAAACTCTCTCATATTAGCAGGCAAATGTTTTTTTTCTTTAGCTTGCATTTAAAAATTGAAATAACGATTTGACGGCTAGTTAATTAATCAAAATAATAATTGCAACTACAAAAAAAAAAAAAAAAAAAAATGTTAGATGCAGCTCTATAACAGAACCCACAACCAAAATTGTATACTGTAATTCTTATTCAAATAATGAATAGCCTACATCTGTGGCTCTCAAACTTTTCATTCCAAATACTATCTCAGAAAATACTTGGCCTTCTGAGTATCATCATATCATCATATCTAGACTAGAACTAAACCAAAATCATATCCAGTCTAAAATAAGATAGAAAGGAGTGTCAAATTGGGTTAAACCATGACTAATTTAGTTACGAAAGAGCATTAACAAAAAAAAGGACCAAAATAGGAATACATTGTTACTAAAGTTAAGATATACATTGTACAACTGTTGAAGACCCCAAGTACCACAAGAAGCAGTTCATGTACCACCAATGGTACACATGCTACCAGTGGTACACACACTACAGTTTGAGAAACACCAACCTACGTCTTAACACTGCATTACTGAATGTACCTTGCTCTTGGTGTCAGCTCCGGGTGCAGCCTTGGTCCCAGTGGGAGACTTGGCTGGCCCTTTGCCCTTTTCCTCCTTCTTCTCCACAGTTTTCTTTTCTTCCTCTTTCTTCACCTCTTTCTTCACTTCTTTCTTCTCCTCTTTCTTCTCTTCTTTTTTCTCCTCTTTCTTCTCCTCCTTCTTCTCGTCTTTCTTCTCGTCTTTGTCGGTCTTCTCAGGTTTGTCCACTTTCTCTGCCTTCTCTGTGACTTTGTTGTTTTTGTCGGCGTTCAGTTTCTCGTTCTTCTCCTCCTCCTTCATGATCTTCTGGTTTTTCTCCAGGATGTTGTCTTTCTTCTGCAGCTCCTCTTTCTTGTCCAGGGTCTCCATCTTAGACATGATGTTATCCTGCTTATTGTCACTTTTCACTGTAAATAAGAACAAAAAAACATTTGAAGTTATAGTTCTTAGTGACAGTAGGGCTGGCAATCAAAATCTAATTGTGAAAATATATTATTCTGGAGAAATCTTGATACTGCGATTCAGTCCATTAATGTTACGCACTCAGCCACATTTTCCCATCCTCCAGCTCCCTCTGAGTGAGCGACAGGTGGCTGACCAATCACAGTGAAGTATAAACTCTAAAAGCAGCAGATTGCTTTAGTTACCTCCATAGACTGTATATACAAATGGACATAGCTAACCTGCTAGCCGACACGCTCCATTGACTGGCTCCAATTCACTTTACATTGGGAAACTGTCACCTCTCTCTCAGTAAGTGCTGCTGTCAGGTTCCTCATTTTGGTCTTAAAATGTTCATATTAACCCACTCTATATGATCCTGGTGCTTTTATTTCACACTACCTTAGTCCACTTCTTTATATAGTCTATGGTTACCTTCTGAAGATATGATATGGGGATTTGAACTTTTTGGCACATTGACGCCTTTAACTGATAAGGGTAAAATTGTGACTGGAGTATGTATGCAACGGGTCCATGTTGTGATCTAAATCAATGAGGAAGGAATTTGTTTGAGTTGGACTAGGACACAATGTGATGGCTTGGTAGACACATACAGAACTGAGCTGTCACAATTCCTCATCATACATAGGGCTAGTGGTCATCAAAATCCTCCCTATTGGTCTAAATTTCATGAGAATAAAGTTGACAGTTTGAACCATGACTACGAACTTTGTAGCTAAACAGAGCTGGGGCTTTATTAATAGTCTTGACGCTGGTGTGGGTGAACTTATGTAGGGCACAGCCACAGATGCTGCTGAGTAAACAGGTCATGGGTTACTTGGATTTCATTTATCTTCATTTATACAGGGAGAGCCCAATGAGAGTAGCAGTCTCTTTTTCATGAGTGCCCTATTAAAATACACAACAATGCCCGCAAAAACAAACAAAACATTAAAAAACAGGTGAAGGTGTGATTATGTGTATGGTTTATCATCAGATTATTTAAGTGGATTAGGGGTACCAGTGTATGACGTTTTGCATGTCCTTGAAATGTATTACATTTTCCCACAGATGCAGACAATGATGAGGTCTTGTATTAAAAGTTCCTGTATCAAAGATCAACAAACAAGTGAGATATTCAGGCAGTCTATCGTCCTAGTTCCTTTATAAATACATTTTATACAGTGTTGTTCTCCTCTGACAATAGCGATGGCCAACCTGCTTTTTCATAGACTGTACAGTGATGGGTTTTAAATTTATCACCTGTTATGAAACAAAGGGATGTTTATTATATCTCCATAATCTAGTACAAAAAGAAAAGAAAGGTTGCTTGAACAATTTGTTTTCTGTAATTCAATGAGATACAAGATCTATAATACAATGATAATTTTGATTTTAAACTCTTACATAATTCTGATGTACTTTAAAGGATAGATGTCATTATGCTGTGCTGATAATAAAGCAACTTCAAAAATGCAGAGTGGAGATTTAAGATGCCTTTTCATGTAACTCTCCTTATATTACACATTACTCATAGTTATTAATTCATATTTTTTGGCATGTTTATGTACTACAACAGAACATGTGTGCATCTGTCATTTTGTCTTTGTCTTTACTGTTTTGCTTCCATCTGCTTTTACCTTTAATGTTAGTTCATTGTTATGGGCTTGACCTTTCTGTCAAATCAACATTTTTAACAAGACCCTGAGAGGCGACAGCTGTTGAGATATTGTTAAATAAGTCAATTGAACTAAACTATTCCAAATAAACAATATGAAATAAGATGTATGAGGAGATGCAAAACAAAAAGAGCTGGCAGGTCTCAATTTCAAGGGATCACTTCACCTATTGACCCATCCTGGAAATGTAATCAAGTCAATTGAGCAATTGGATTATTTAATTCTAATGGGCAGTAAAACAACAAAACAAACCTTTGGTGCAGGTCGGTCATGCTGATCGAGTTCATTCTTGTCTAGCCCCTTTTCATTCTCAAACACTAATTATGAATGTAACCTTGCGACATTGTAACATTATTCAACCTCCGAAGCCTTTTCAACACTAATGAGGTTCACTGTGGTCAACCTGGTTTTGTGCGTGTTTGGTCTTTATTGTGACGGACAAGAGAGATTAAAAAAAATATGTTTTATTCTTCACTTTGTTGATTGTAGTTGCTTTTTGACAATTAGGGAAGAAAATACCTTCACAAAATATATAAAGTATAAAGAAAGAAAAAGACTATGTTGAGCCTTCCAACTTAAAATAAAGATGTGTGTTACTAAGTGCCATAGAAAGTGCCAGCAACCTAAACGCAAAAACATCCCATTAGCTTCACCTACAAAAGTGTTTGTCAAATGCAAAGCAAAAGTAACATGCATGAGATGTACATGCAGGACACAGAGCAAAATAAAAGTGAAAACAGCTGCCAATACTTAACAGTTGGAGGTAATGCTATTGATTTGACAGAGAACTATGATCAGAGCACAGCACCAAGCACTGGAGAAAGAGCATTATTTATTCATCAGAACTGTTACAGTCTGATCATCTAATAATGTTATGAAACTGGATTTGTCATTATATAATTGCAATGTACTGGTAGTCCATGATCTTACTTTCATTAAAACACATACGCTTGCTCATTTTTTCTTTTTTAAAAATATGCTATGGTTATATCCCACCCGCTAACATAATGTTTTTGCTATACATTGTTCTGTTATACTTAACTTTAAAATGGAAAATAAAAGCCTTTCACTGGTTTTGAGCTGTAATAAGATAAAAACACAGAGGCCAAAGCTCTTTGTTAGTTAAGAATGTGCACTAAGAAAAAGTCAATGGCTGTTTCACAGGAAGATGACAGGAGCAGATAAGGTCAAAATGCCCAGATGGCCAAAGGTGAACAGGACAATGAGCTGTGGCTGTGTCACGACAAAAAGAAGTTATGTAACAGTGGACACGTCCATCTGATTCTCCTCACTGCACAATGTAATGCCCAAGTCTCTAAATGACAACAATTAGATCTGACTGCTGCAGTGAGAGAGATGGACTGAATTAAAAATCAAAATTCAGATGATTGTAAATCTATAATTAACAGATCAACATATATCAACAAAATATTGATAATATCTGAAGGAAAAAGTTGAACTAAAATATGGTACACAGTTATGTTACAATTATAGTTTCCTGCGCTAAAGGATTGGGGTTAGAAGTTAGGGTTATGGCATTAATTAAGTAGTTACTAAGCCTGAATCATTCTTTATTAAGAATGAAGAATTACAAATTTCCCCATTATATGAAGTCTTTCTTCATGCTTTTATGCTGTGAAAAGTGTAGCTATTTATTTAAGTGTTACCATATATTACAATGCCCTATTTTTAACTTTTATGTTACCTTGTTGTCTATTTCCCTCTTTAAAGCTGAACGTGCTGCTGTTTAAGGAACATAAAATAATGAAATGTGGTTTGGTGGGACTCCCGCAGCTCAAACCCTCCTCTGCTGTAATAAAGCCGGCCTCGTCTTGTTAAGCTGGCAGTAATGCGAAGTCATCACTCGCCGCGGTGGCTTCTCAATATCTTTCATACATTTTAATGCCACATCTCTCAACTCTGTGTGGAGACATTCAACTAGACTGTTCATGGGCTTGTTTAAAGGGCAAGTAAAAGGTTTCAAATAGCAAGTCAGTCAAGATAAATGACATATTTTGACAGATCTAGAGATGTCATTGTGGATTGAATAATAAATCAGTGGTACCCAAAATTGTGAGATATATTCTAGACGGATGACCCAATTTACATATGTTTTGCAAGTTTTAAAAGTGATTTGCTAAGTTAATAGAAGCATCAAAATTTCTTAACAAAAATGAATGTGTAAACTCTTAGTAAGTAACATGATACATTATTTTAACAATATTTAGTTTCCCATATTTGTAATGACACAACTACCTACCTAGTTAAAAATATATATTGTAGTTCCCAACCCTATTTGTTCATATTTCTTTTTTATATATTGCTACAGATTCATATGAAACATGTAATAAGTCATTAATGAGCACAAAACATATCGATTCCCTGTGTGACCATTTCAACACATAAACCTCTCTTTAATAATCCAGTCATAACATCAGACTTGTTTTTATTGCAGTTTTGCTCCACCCAGTGACACAAGCATTATTACTCATCCACATGAAACTGCTGAACAGAGGATCTATCTAATGCCACGCTACAGTACCCCCGCTCCTGGACAGAGCAGACAGGGCCATGGCTAACACAGAAGGACGGAGATCCCGAGATGAGCTTTTAAAGTGGAGGCAGCCCATATCTCATCTCCGTGACATAAAATCCCACTGTATCAGCCGCTGTATCTATATAACAACATATGGAGCCATGGTGACAGTAATAATATAGTGTCAGGTCCAATGAAATGTGAAAGGATAAGACATGTACTGTGGGCACATGGTGTTTTTAGTTCAATTGCACTTGCTCTTATGTCATTGTGGAAAAGTAAACTAAAACATATAATGATAGTAATCATAAAATAGGCCAGCTCTTACAGCCGGCTAGTCCTTATCAAATCTAAGTGAAGATCTGGAAATGGGTCCCCAGGCACTGCATTACTGTTGTCCCGGCCTCCTAACAGGTTGTCCTAAATGGATTTTTCTGTGGGAACAGTAAAGTGAGCCTTAACCTGTGTAAATGTTTTTTTTTTTTCTGCCAATATTGATATATATTACATTTGCAGTATATAATTTATTATGACTTCCTATTCTTATTAGAAGACTGAAATATAATTTGTTTAATATGGATAAATATTTCCATGGATCAATAGTTCTATTTCGGACTGTTTGTGAGGTCTACACTGCAGGGTTGGCAGGTACTAAGACCTCATTATGGAAGAGGGAGATTTAATTTGATACAGAGAGGACATTACCTAAATAACTGTAGCTTTTGCCATTTGACAGTGGCACAATTCATATTGAGATTTCTATCTGGTTGCTCTTGCAACCTATTATGCACAGTGCCAAATTTTTCACTGTTAATAGGTGTTGTAGATCACATTAGGAGATGATAGTCTAGGTAACACCTAGACTATCACATTTTTCACATGACTATTTTTGCACACAAAATAATAATACATTTAAGATATTATGAATTTTGTATAATTCTACATGCATAAATATTAAAGGAGCACTATGTAACTTTTCTGCCTACAGTGTTCCACAGTATGACATTAAAGACATATGTATCTCCATGGAGACAAGCCAGTGACGTTACCAGCCAAGTTACATGTCAGATCTGTGAAGCACGTCCTCTCACGATAACAAATGTTTTTCAATGTGATCTCAAGCAATGTGTCTGAAAGTCTGCACATAGTAAACAACTCTTGGAAACAAGAAAAGACATATGAACAAGAATCACATAAATTTCAGACCATGTTTGTAGAGGTCTTAACTACAGGCACAACAGGATTTTACGATAAAAAGATGTTTTGTTCTTTGCAGAGGACATTCCTTTATATAAATAATTACAGCCTTTGATTTGATAATTGGGCTAACTGAAATAATTATTTAAATTTAACTGTGATATATTGCACACAGCATTCAGTCAAATGTAGACGCATTTTTGCCCATGGCGCTGGCTGGACCTCGCTTGTACCTGTTTCGAGTGTTGTCTCTGCCATCTGTTGCGTCTCCATCTCACAGTTTGAGTTTTTTTTATCGCATCTTTCACTTTCCCACTGCTTCCTACAGCTGTGAGCTTTCTGTGTGCATCCGCCTGTCTATTTCTATTCAGTAGGCATTGCACCCCAGCTGTTATCTGTCTGTGCAACACTGTGCAGAAAAAGAAGTGTGTATGGTTAAAATTAGTCAGATTCACAACACTGGAGGCTGCGCACAACGAAAGACACTGGCAAAAGCACACTGCCACAGACACAGAGACAGAAATAGCTGCTCTATATTGGAACCAGAACAGCCAAAGTCAATCTCTAATCAATGCCTCCGCCAACTGCACCAGAAAAACAGGGGATTGATGAATGGGCTGATCATTAAACAGAGGGAAACATACTGCAACAACAAAACACGCACAGAAAATAAGAGCTTTCTGCTTTGTACACAGAATTGATTAGACCCTGGGTAAAAAGGGAAAACTGTGGAATAAATATGACTGGTAGCATCAAGCTTCAGCTGGAGTCGTTAGAAGTCATGGTACTTTGTAATAGTACAGCTTAGCACCTTGTTTAATACAAAAGAAAATAAACCTTAATAAAAGCATGAACAAAACCTAATTCCTAATGTGAAAATAGTTAATTAAGAAGGATTCAGGCTTAGTAACTTAATTGACTTAACTTAATTAAAAGGTTAGGGCCAAGAGTTGCAGTAGTAATGAAGTAGTTACTAAGCCTGAATCATTCTTACTCTTACTTAATTCATAATTAATTATTTGTTTATTATGAATTGAGTCTTTCTTCAAGCGTTCTTCTAAGTGTTGGAATAGCCACAATTAAGTTTAAATTAGAAACAGTTCCACACAGATCGTCTTTTTCCTGATTGAGTTGTAAAATGCACTTGAACACCACTATTTAGTCCAAACGTCTGGTTATTTGCTAACTTTGTCCTACATTTTCCATGGAAATGTCCTCATTCAGTCCTGGTTTTGGACTGCAGCCCTGCCTAAATCCAGGTTTAGTTCTGATATTCTGGTGTAGTCTTAATTTGTGCCCACTGAGGCTGAACTGATCTTTGGACAGTTGGGAAAACTGTAAAAGTGTATTCCAGTCATATCCCAGTTTAATCCTCAAATACTCTAATACAGATGTCATTAAACTTTGAGAAAAATATCAATTGAAATTCTGTGTGTTGTAGGTGTGTTTAGGTTGCCTTCTCTATATTCAGTAGTTCTCTCTAATCTGGTTACCTCTTCCTCCTTTTTAGGCTAAACTCAGACAGAGCCATCCAATCAGGATTGTTTATTTCAGTGGGACATGGGAAACTGAGGAGCTCATTAATCATCTATTATTTAGATCAAAATCAAATTTCTCTCTCCTTTGCTCATGAATTCTGCATACATCCACAAAGCTTTTCACTCCCCTGTGATACTATTTTCCTCTCGAGCAGACAAATTTGTTTTGATACGGTGGGGCATATGTCTCCCTGATTGGCTAATCCACCTGCCAATCATCTATCTGAGCTCGAGAAGACAAAACTGGTGTCCACAACTTTGTAAAGTATTGAGGAAGTGTGCACCTTTGGCTGGCCAGACAAGTGTCTATCACACTGTACAATGAACGATAATATAAATGAGAGAGTTTTAATACCTGACACTGAGAAAAAACATTTGATCAGCTCTGATTTGCTCCATGCAGCACTCCACAAGCCACCATTAGTGAGTATTGTGAAACCTGCAATTGATATAATGTCCCTGAATAGGTCTAAAGTACAGGTTTGTAGTGCGGCACATAAATGTATCATGCCCCATTAGAGCGCATTGTCCTGAAAAGAAAAGGCTCTAAGTGTAACATGGCCAGTAATATTTGATCAGAAAGGTGTAATTGCATTATACGTTTAAAAGAAAAAAAAGTGTGAATAGTTTGTGAATTCAGTCCCTGTATCTATATTGTTACAAAATACATTAAGGGTCAACATTTGTGAACTTTCTGTTTCTTTGCCTGGACATTTCCTTTAAAAATTGCACCCCAACTCCCAATTTTCACAGTATTGCTACTAATGTAACACCGTGTTCAGCTGAGTTCCCGATTTCCTATTGTGCAAGGAAAACATAAAAGAAAGTTCCATCTGTTCATTCAAAGTACACCTGGAACCAATCAAGCCCAGGTTAACCAAATTAAAGGTTCGGTCAGCTGTGAGATCAGAGACTGGAAGAAACCATTAACACAGACAGCCATCAGTGTAATGAGTCTGACCAATGCACTGCTACTGACACAAACAACACATAGCAACACGTGCACACGCAAACACACACAAATATTGAATTTCTAAGCTTTTTGAAGACATTGCATTGACTTACATTAATTTACTGCAGACTGATGCTAACCTTAACCATGGTCACTACTTGCCAAACCTTAATCTAAACTTTAACCTTAACCTATTGTAACTCATATCTGAACTTTGAATCGTGTCGTTGATCTAATAATAAAAGCTTTACATCATTGTTCTTACAGTTAAAGTTACTGTGATATGAAGTAGTCTTTCTGAAGCAATATATCTCTCCTCAAAATGTGTTATCGTGACTGGCCAACATGTATTTTACAGTAAAAAAAAACTTATTTTTTTTTACAAAATGTATAAGCAAAGTATCTTTCATCTCAACAAGACAACAAGAGAGACACCAGGAAGTAATGACGTGTAGGATTAGGGATTACATAATGTGAAAAAATCCTGACACATGCAACAGGAATAGTGTAAGCTTACATAAGTTAATAGACAGTATGAACTTAATGGTATGTGCATATCTAGGAAACATAAAACTGCTTCTCTCAGCTCTGGTCATTAAAAGATACAGGGCTGTTATGTGAGCTCTGGTAGAGGTCACCAGCGCCGCACTGACAGATGGCTATTTGTCTTAATACACAAACAGCTCAAAGTGCTCTTCAAACTACCTCTGGATCAAACAACACTTTTAAATCACGACAAAAGACCTGTGGATTATTGATGCTGATATGAAAGGGGATGGTAAAGCAAAAAAAAAAGATAGAAAAACTGAACAAAAACAAAATAGTAGTACCATAGACATTTCCTACCAGAAGAAGCTTGTTTTGACAAGTCCTACAGACCAATAAGCCTCACAATAATAAATCTGTAATCTACTGTACTGGCATTTAGTCAAAGCAACACACACGTTACACACTCACACACGTACATACACAAGTACTATAATTCAGGCTTGTTGTGAGATAATCCTGGTTGGCCATCTTGATCATAGACGTAAATTACATAAACTGCCTGCATTATATGGCATATCATAAAGTACTTGTAAATGTGCTAAATCTGTACTTAATCTTTACAATGAAGAGTATTCCTTTAATTACTTGTATTCAAAATAAACAGTAACATGAAAAAAAACCCCGAATGTAATTGACATACTACACTTGTATGCCCAAATACTTTAAGATTTGAGGTTTATGTATGTTAAATAGCTGTTGTCTTCCCAGGGCCTAAACAAGAATTAGACAGTCATTAAAACTTAATATTAGCAATAAATCATGGTAATTTGAAGTTTTCTGTTCAGTAGTGCACATTTTACCTGTAGCATTTGGTTTCTTATCTGTGTTGCTGTTGATTGAAGCTGGCACAGGCAGTAACAGGTTTGTCTCTGTGCTCCCATGATGCCGCTTGGGGGGCGGAGACGAAGGCACGACAGGTGTGAGGGGCGCGGCCATCAGCATCGCCGCTGCCGCCTCCGTCCCGTCCGTCACCGTGAATGCGCGTCTCACGGCCACATGAGGGTACGGTGGCCTGGAGGGACACGCTGTTCCCATTAGGGTAAAGTTCGGGGCATTTGGTGCGACCATCGCCGGAGAGCCCCCCATCCCTGTTGGATATGGGCCAGTCATCATCATGGGAACCGCCAGGTGTGAACAATCGGACATAGCTCGTCTCACTACAGATCGCTGAGGCTGCTGGGTAGTTTTAATGTCCTTGTTCAATGCAGTGCAAGAGCCACGTACTTTGTCATCAGCATTTGAATCCTTTGGGTTTGAACTCACTGAGGGATTAGTACTAGATTGAGGCTTAGGAAACACATTACACTCTTTATTGCAATCATCCTCTTTAGCTCCATTTGAACAGAGAGAAACAGATCCCGAAATCTTTTTACTTCCTGTTTGCTGCACGGTTGGACTAACATTCAAAACATCATTATGCTTTTCCGAAGATGGCTTAATTTGACTTCCACTTAGACCTGTAATTGTAGCATTCTGATTGCAAAGTAGGTCCCCGGATGTCTTATTCTCAGCACTTCTGCTGCTGTCAACAGGTTGTGAGTCCTGGTTTCCCTGGCCTTGAGTGATCAGCTGAGCTCCTTGGATGTAAAATGCGTCTGTGCTGTCTCGACTAGCAGCCGGGTTATAATTTTGATGCAAGTTATTGTGCCCAAAGTTAGACTGCGATTCAGTTGGTGTATTTCCAAAGTCTTTTCCGAGTGATATTGATGGAGAGGAGGGTGAAGAATAGGGAGACAGCGGACTACTTGGGCTATGTCCTGTGCTGCCCAGTAACCCTACACTCAGAGTCCCTTCATTTCTGTTGTTTTTTCCAAATTTAACATCATCGCCAATCCAGTCCACTTTGGAGATCTCCTGGGTGCCCTGTGTGCTTTGGCCAGAGCAGTGCCAGTCGCTGTGATTGTGAGCAGAGGAGGCGATAACATTAGGGGCATTGGTGGCAGGTGAGCTGTTTTGTTTCTGTTGCTGTCCACCGGAGGGTTGCACGTAGCCGCTGTTGTTACTGCCTAAGATGCTAGACTGCTGCTGCCATGTGGAGCCAGAGAGGAAAGACATTGTCTAATTAAAATGCCAGCCTTTTTGTTGTTTTGAATGTTTTCTTCACTATCCAAACTGTTGCACCAGCAGATTTTATGTATATCTTGTAATATGGTTGATCATTCTTTTCTCAGATAATGGCAAAAATGTTTTAAGTTTCCAAATTGTTGAACAAGGTAAAAGCAAAATTCAGTTTCAAAATGTTGTATATTATTCTTCCTGATTTCTCTTTTACTCCCAGAAAATTACAAGACAAATCTTCTCAGCACTATAGACTTGCCACTTTCCCAGTTAAAAGCATTTTGGTTTCAAATCTTCTTTCTTCAGTTTTCCTCTCCGTTATTCCAAGAAAGAGTTTTCCAAAAAAGAAACAAAAATCTTCCAAATTGTTGCACAAAGTAGATGCAATTTTCCTCTTTTAAATTGCTACTTGTTGTTACGCATAGAAAGTCCATATGCAAAGTGATATAAATAACTGGAGAAAGAGAGAGAGCGTGTGCGCGTGTTCGCTCCAGCCTCTCTCCGAGCGCTGATCAGCTGTAAATTGCACCTTGCTCTCCCTTTGCTTTCTGTCTGTCTGTTTCTCTTTATCCTCATCCCTCTCCCCCTCTGACATCACACAATCACGTGACCTCCCCCAAATATTCCCTCATTCGCTGGTGAAAAAAACACACACACACACACACACACACACACACGTCGATGCAGTGCCCAGCCTCCTAGCGACAAAGCACACGCATACATATGGAGACACATGGAGATGGTAGATACATAATGTCACATGTAACGGCAGAGAGTGGGATCACAGAGTACGAGTCAAAACAAGCAGCTGATGGGGACTGCTCATAGACAGCCAGTGAGAATGAGATTATTATGGTGTTTGCTATACTCTTACAAGGTTTCACTGTCAAACCAATAATAAAAACGCTAATTAGTAATAAAAACTATAAATACAAACACTAACGAGGTAAGACTATCTGACAGACCATCAATAAAAGCAACAATTCACAAAACTACTCAATGTATTAAGTAAAACAGCACATAAACAGCACACAATTAACATAATATAACCATTTCTCAGTTCTTTTAATTAAGTCATTTAAGAATTCACTTTACTAGTTAGTTGTGAATCATATTTGCAGTTTCTCAAATGTAACAGTTATAAAGATACAGCATATTAAAGTTTGGTTGTGTTTTCAGGACAAACTGCTCTACAATCACAAAAGAAATATGCCTGATAGAAAGATGGACTGCAAAGCAAGATGAAATGATTCTTCTATAAAACGACCTAGTATCACCCATTAGCATTATTACAACCCAATAATATTGACTGCATGCCATATTAATTTGCATGATATTTAAAAGGATTACTTATTAAAGCACAAAATGCACTATGAGCCTTTGCTATATTTGAAACATCTTAGATCAAGCTTTTAATCTAGTGGATAAAAGAGGGATTGTATTTACATCTGAATATGGGAGATTATCATATGGCGCACAGGAAGAGTGTGGTTTTAATAGATACAGGCAGCTCGCTGTGTCTCGAGGTAGAAATTGAGTCATACACTTCTAAAATTGGTAAAACTGAAAATAACCAGTCTGCAACCGGCAATTTTAGCAAGATATATTTCAGGTTGTAGAATATGATGATGTCACACCTAAGGGTCGAATATAGGAGGAGTTTTTGTATCATATTTTCAGTAAACAAGCAGTGTTCATTTCAGTGGACCTATAATATACTGTGAAGTCATCTGAAAACCACAGAAAAGAATGTAAGGAGAAGATTTACCTGTGGTCCCTTGTCTATCAAATGTAGAGCTGAACTACTATTACTATTATACTTATAAATAATTGCATTAAAGATACCTAAAGGTAGATAACTTTTCTAGTGGAGGGCTGGGGGCTCCTTACCTGCCTATCTCCATGGAGGTATTAATTATTACTTCGCCTGGAATGGTCCACAGTATGTCATTAAACTATGCATTTTCATGGAAATACAGCCAGGCTAAGTTACAAGTCAAATCTTTGGAGAGGCAAACCCTTCACAGCATGTATGAATGTTTTCTTTCTTTTTCTTTTAACAATAAAAACACCTACAATGGAATGAATGCAGTAATGAGAACATGGCAGCTAAAACAATGACATCTTCACCTTTAAATTGTCAATGCAGTGTTTTTCTCTCTACAGTAGGTTATTTTCCATACTGTAGACGAAACAAGCTTCTCCAGACTCAGTTTAGCATCTCTAACCTTTGATTGGTCAACAGAAACAGCTTATTATGCTACAATGCAGACATGTACATTTATAATACTATTTTACATAACAGCCTAATTATTTGGCCTGTCTCACAGATGAAGAGGATTTAGCCATTAATGAACAGTGTGAGGGACCTAAAGCCTAATGGCCTCCCTATAATATACTCATTAAATCTAGTCTCTGTGCTCTTGGTCTTTTCTGAACATCACAGCAGGGTATTGTGGGCTGCCACTGCTGCACCTGACATATAGACTGATATTCATGTGCCTTTTCATCCTATAGAGGACAAACACAGTATGGTGCCCCATTAGACATAAAAAGGCTATCTAAGATTAAAGGAGATTTTTCTGTAAAACATTGCGATTTACGTTTCAATAATAGGATTCTGTTCACAATTTAAACTCACCCAGAAGAATCAAAGAAAAAAAAAACAAAACAATAAATTAATACAAGAATCACACTTCAAAACATGTTTGTACAGATCTAAAGTGCAGGGTTAGCAGTTGTTATGCAGAACAAGGCAGGATATTTTGTTTTGTTCAAAAAAATGATGGTAGTTTTGTGATTTGCTAATTGTGTCCATTCACATTGAGATTAATTGGGATTAATCTTGCAGCGCTAACGTGAAGTTCGTGGATGCTATTAAAATAACGGCTTGAGACTAGACTCCTTAATTTCAGGGTTTTGAGATACTTGAACCTCAACCAAGACATTTTCCAGCACATTTGAGCACACTCGTAATGCATAGAGAATCCAAAAGGGTTTTCTTTTTCGTAGCTATCTCCCGCCTCTACTTGAAATGTGTTTGGTTTGCAAAGGGACCATTCGACATGTTTCTTGACACAATTTGGGACCCCCATTGAAGCAGCAGAGAGTGTATAATTTGACTTCAAGGAGCGCAGCCATCTGGACATAAGTATTCTCTCCACAGATTCTCCACTGGACATAAAAATGAATGGTTGTCTACTAAAGAGTAGTGATTTCCTCAAGGTTAAAGAAGGAAACGTGGCTCAAATAAAAAATGATAAAATTAGCCTTGACATCCTTAAGACTATAGGTATGGAGTTAAAACTAAAATGGTCTTGTTAGTTGTGTCCATTAAGCACTGGTGAGGTAAGAATGGCGCTGCTTCAAAAAATGGTGCAGCTTGAAAAAAGCATTTATACAAAAACAGCAAAAATATAAAATACAATAAATTCAAATGTTTGAAGCCAAAATTGTGAATGTATTGTAAAATACATTTATTACTAAGTTAAAGTCTCATCTTTACTGATTGTTGTGGACCCAATCTCCTTTCCCAGCTCTTCTGGTGGGAAATGTGTATCATTCCATCCTTAAAAAGTGCACATTTATCTTTATTTATTTATATAGGGGAACCCAATGAGTGCACTTGAACTCTCTTTTTCATGGGCGCTTAGTTTAAAATACAATACGACCAGAAAAAAACAAACAAAATAAACAAGTGCATATAAAACATTAAAAACAGGTGCAGGTATTTTTGCAAAATGAACTTTTTGGAGCTTTTAACGATGTTATGCTGTTCTCCCCTCATCAAAAATATCTAGAGCTGTATTTTTGCTTCATTCATGCTTGTTTTATTAATCTATTAATCCAATGCCCTCTTCTCTGGGAACTCAAAAAATGCTTCGTTTGACTTTTGGCTATTTAGTTGCATCACAGGTAAGTAAGGTAAGTATTGCCTACGCAATATTTAAGACCATAAACCATCACCAAACTCATTCTATTGTCACATTGTGTTAACAACAAACACACAACTCTATTAGTATAGCACAGGGGATAAGGACTTAAATTGTTTATTTTCTGATTGTTAATTCCTGTTGCTGACAGCTGAGAGAGCTCCAACACCTAAAAGCCTCAATGGAAATTGAGATGAAGTTTATAAAGTACACTTTTGAAATGTGCACATAATGTTGAACTAGACAATGTGAAATATTAACACAAAAGTGTGTTTAAAAGAGAATTAATGCCACAAGAATGCATAATGTATTATTTAATATTAATTTATTATTAGAAGAGCTTATTCAGTAAATTGCTGTAGAAGCCAGTTTCTTATTTTATGTTGTCACAAAATTTGCGCATAATTTTGATTTCTGACAAATTTTTGTGATAACTATAAATCAGAGTGTACTTTTGCACTGGCACACAAATATAATGTCCAGGGCTTTATTGGTTCTTCTTTGCATACATTTTGTAACCATTACTCTTCACCTTCATCACATTAAATCCTTGTATTACTCTTGAAAAAAACAAATAACTCAAAAGCTCAATGTGTTTTTGGCTGCTATCTGGTCCTCTTAAATGGCATATTCATGGGATTGGGTTTTGTACAATTATTTGAATGAATGAAAATGAATGAAACTGCTCTTTGATTTCAAATTTGAACTGTCCCTTGTTGGTGAACTGACTTAACCTCAGGACTCAGCCCGAGGCACAGAAGCCACTCGTCAGGCATGAATGAAAACAAACAGGGTGTCATTGCATAATCCTCCAGAAACAATTTGTCTACTGTACAGCAGAGGGGAAGGGGAGAGGGGGAGAACAGCAGAGGGTTGTTGCAGATATTATGCAATAATCAGGACTTTAGGTCAAAGGTGAAAGGCCAGGGGAATATTTAAAAAATCTGTAATATTTGATGACCTTGAAACTGATTTGTTTATCAATACAGTACTGGTCATTTAGTGAAATGTAACATTCACAAACAGTGTCAGTGTGCCATGCTTCTTTTTGTATTGTGTGCTGCTTAAAAAGGGAAATTACTATGATTTGAACAGTTCTGCATAGACAAAACTACATATCTGGCTTAAAATTGTATCTCTGAATAAGTGTTGGATTTACAGGTAAAATGTGCAAAAATATTGTCTGGGAAAATTATTAAGCTTCCCTGCTTCTCAGTTAAATGACCTTCACCCATATTACTGCAGCTCCACTTGTCGCTCCTCCTTGTGATGTTGAGAAGAAAATAAGTTGTACATTTAGTTTAGGGAAGACTGAGAAAGCACATCTAATTAAATCATACTATCATCTTTCAGTGCGGGCCAACACTGGAGGTCACCCGGAGCTCTGTTTTTGAAGGTCAAACGGCGCAAGCTGCAGACGAGGCAGAGGAAGCGCAGCTGGTCGTCCGCGGCAACGTGGGGAGAGGGAGGGGGCTGCTGTGGAGGTGTGAGGAGGAAGGAGGATCTTGTCAGAGTGTTTCTATTTTTACCGCTGTCACACCCAGTCCACCATCGCTCACGAGCAGAGTCTACTGTTTCCACAGCAACCGCCTCCTGTGTCTCCCTGACAACCAGCCCCCCCCCCTAAAGGCACCCCCCTCCCTTACCCCCCAGTCGATGCACAGTGATTATTACAGCGTGGCTGGAGATGCAGGGGAATGAGGCGAGACAAAAAGGTCAAAGATCCTCTGTTCCTAATGAAATACTTTGACCTCATTACAGAGCTGGATGTCTGAGGGCCTCACATTTACATACATACAAACCAAATGCCATCAGTTTTACTTACATAAGGATATCCATTGACTTAACTTACGTTAATTTATATTTAACAACAAAAAATAAACAAGACTAAACATCCAATTAAGGAATCTAGGCAACTATATACATTTTGTGTTAACCAATATTACTTTTGCAAGCCAATAACCTCCATTTAACAAGTAGATTATGTTTGGCAATTACTGTATGCACTAATAATATTCTAGACAAAGGTATTTCAACAAATATTTAAGAACAGTGCTTAAATGCAGTGACTGTCATGAACTGCATTTCTTATAGTAAACATAAGTATACTATTATGTTGACAAATCAATAACTGTAAGTGCTTCCCTGAATATTACAATTTTATACTTTTCTCTTTCACATGATAGAAAATTATAAAACCTTAAAGTGATGAGCAGCAAAGTCTTTTGGGGGTCACTGGCAGCCTCGCTTCCGTTAGTTTGCCCCAGAGCTTACCATCATCAAGTACGTAGTGAATGAATAATAGCCACAATGTAGTGCTTAGAGAGGCTTTGACAAGCCTGTAAAGTTCATTACAATTATGATTATGATCATTATTATTATTATTGCCAAAATTCCAATTAGCCACAATACATCATGGTATAAATATGTCACTTTAAGTCTGCAGCATAACTACAGGAAATAGCTTGTGACCATATCAGAATAAAACGGTTAGACAGGAGTAAGTGAAGTGAAAGAGAAAGAGAAAGAGAGCAGAGGAGCAGCACAAACAGGATGAAGATATAAAGAAGACAAATGAAGGTCAAATCATGAGACAGATGGAGAGCAGGGTAATGGAGATGCAGAGCAGGAATAAAGTCTAAAAAGGAAATATGAGAATCATTTAGATAGTAGACGCAGAGAAAAGGCCAAAAAGTGAAACACAAGTACAAAACAAACTATAGGAAAATGATGCTGGATTAGTTAGCTTTTATTTTTATGAGAAAACTTTTAAGAAAAGTTACGATAAGAGAACCTTTATTTATTCCAGTGCGGTAATGCAAAGTTCAAGAACAGCGGGATCATTTCTACAGTAGTTTAGAATAATCGTGTTTAACAGCAGCAAACAAATACGAAGCAAAGCAACGCTCCACCAGAAAGTTTACGCAGCATATCTTTAACAACCAATGAATATTAAAATTCATTTGGATCACCTCAGGGATATTGTTTGCATTATAATCTTTATATAATGTCTTTGATTCAGCTTCCTCTTTCTTTACACAGAAAGGTAAGTCACAAACTGTAATACATATTCATATAAGGCTAACAGGCAGGTAATAAGGCAAAAGGATGTGGGGTTATCTCTAGCAGAGGAGACATATGAACTTCCTACAAGCATAATCAGATTGAAGCCAGTCCAACGAGAGCCCATCATAACTCATGCTGGGGTGGAAAATGGGAACTTCTGTTGTGCTATCGATATTAAAGGGATATTCTCACACTCACAATAGTGTCACAATAACAATTTGTGGTGTGAAATAGAGATTCTCTGGAAAAACTCCTCCTGAACACATGCTGCTACTAAAACAAAGTGACTCATACATCTGAGAAAGATTTGATATCCTATTCCAAAACAGTGGTGTAAACTGATAAAGGTGTTGCATGGCAGATTAGGTTACTTATTCAATTATTCAAAAAATATTCAAGAAAATCTGTGGAAAAAATTGTACAGTTGTGTATATGCAAGTGTATATTTCAAAAGAATGGATGAGTTTGAACTGCTTAACCACATACTGCTTTGGGGCCCTTCTCTTTGTCCTCCTATAAGCCCATGTTTACTGCTTCCAATACACAGCTAGGCTACCACTGCTTTTCAATTCCTTATCAATAATCCATTAATACTATTGAACTATACTTCCTTATCCCATCTCTCTGTATATATAATTTCATTATTATTTTTACTAAACTTTATGTTTTATAGCACAACTGAGCTGCTGTGATCAGCTATTTGTCTTGTGGATCAAATAAGTTCTAGTCTAATCTAATATACATTTATATCCCTTGTAGTGCGGCTGAGGCATGTTTGATCAAAGACCAGAATATGATGATGAAGAGATGTATTCTTTTTTTGACAAGATGCATAGACAGACAATAGATTGTACTCACCTGTTGTTATTGATCAGATTGTTGTTGGCAGCAGAGGGAGAAAGTAGGGAAGGGAGAGAAAGAAGGAAATGTTCAGTCACTTCTGCCTCGCTGAAATAAAGTTACAAACAGTTCATTAGAAATCACATCCTAAAACTAACTGGATCATTACAATAGTCAAATGCTCATTATGTTAATTATAAGATAATTAATGCATTGCTATGTTAAGTGGACTTGTATGCAAGCTTGAAGAAAACAGGTTTAAACATAGTCAAAAAAGAAAGAGAGGCATTTTAGTCAGTATAAAAACTCAAGAATCATTCAGTAACTAAGATCATTTGGAAGTAGCAGGAATACAATTAATTTAATGAGAGAAAGCTGCTACTATGACAAGAGTGACGAGGCGATTATAGGGTCATCCTCAGTTCAAGAACTGTTCAAGACTTACGTCATTTGCAACAACAAACTATGCCCCTAGTACCAGACCCTGTTGGTTTGCATCAAAAAGTGGGAAACCTCATTATCAAGAGGAATACATTTTTAGAAATAAGCACAAATAAAGCAATCAAGCTTATAGAGTACTTGTTTTTGGCAGCATAGTTGTATAACATTTGACGCCAATCGTGAAATTACACATTCCACAAACCATTTGGCTTTATTGGTAATTGGCATATAGTAAACTAATCATGTAAACTATTATTGGGTACAAAAAAAAATATAAATAACCATGTGTATTTGATTTAAATAGGGAGGAAACAAAGAGAAAGGGTTGAGCTATTAAAACAGCAAACCAGTTGAGAGCAATTACATAGAGACAAGCTGGGACATATATCTAGACGCAAAGGATTCTTTTTGAATATGAGGCTTTAACAACTATTAATGGCCAATACAAAAGACAAATATTACTTTGTGTCTAGATATGTGTTTTTTTTGGAAACTGCGGTGTATAAAATAGCATTACGCTGTTTCATGATGATTACAAACACACAACAGATCCAACACCAAGCAAGCCTGGTGCTCGATCAGCAGAAATAAGCCATGCAAACAGGAAGACAATACAATAGTAGTCACTTCCTGCTATCTTAACTGAAATAATTAGCCTAGTGCCTGATTTTGTATTGGGATTCTTCTTTGCAGTTCACCAACCTTCCAGTGGGGGGAGCAGTGGCGACGAGGACTCCTGGTGCGCGGAGGGTGCAGGGTGAGAGGGAGGGGCTGCAGGAGTGAAGGAGGGAGGGGCAGTGGTGGCTGGGCTAAAGGATGGGGTAACACTGGTGGCGACAGGAGCGGGGGCAAAAGCAGCACTGGCAGGGGTCACGGTGACGGGTGCTATGGTGGCAGGTGTCCCGACAGGTGCGGTGGTAGAGGACAGGAGCGCCGCTGAGGGGACAAAGGGCTTAGCGTCAACATTGAGGCCAGATCCAATAGTACTGGTGCTAGGAGTGGTAAAGACGGCAGGCTGCGGGGCACTGGTTGTTTCTGGGGGAGTTGATTTGGCGAGGGGGGCGGTAGCGAGCGCTGGGGTGGTAGTCATTGGGGTGGTGGTCTGCGAATCAGGGGTTGAACCAGGAGGGGTCTGGAGCACTGAATCCAGGAATGAGAAAGTCTGGGAAACCGGACTCAAGTTTTCTCCAGTCATTAAAGCCAAACTACTATTAACATCCCCACTTACACCGGCTTTGTTAGCATTACTAGTTGCTGTGCTGATGTTAGCTATCGGTTTACTGCCGGATATGTCTTCTTTGTCTACGCACATTGGTTCATAAGAGCGCGGGGAGGCGTCTGTGGCAGTGTGGGAATGGTTGAAACTTGTGGGTATTTGCGAAGGGGCTGTGGGTTGTTCTGGGTTAGGACTGGACTTAGAAAGAGGATCAGCCCATGACGGAGCAACTGTTGCAGGTGTAGGGGAGACCGGCTGCTGAGGTGCCCCCCACTCCTCTGGTAATCTGGCCCGAGTTTTAGTCTTCCTGCCCCTCACCCGCCCCCCACCTCCGCTCTCTCTGATCTCCCACTCCCAGTTTTCCTCGTCCTCTTCGTCCTCTTCTGCCTCCTCCGTGTCCTCTTTGTTTTCCTGTCTATCCAGGAAGTCGTACACCTCGTCACGTCCCTTCTTCTTCTTCTTCCTGCGCCTCTGCTTGCCCAGCTCGCCCCCCGGCCCGGACCGCTCAGGGCTCATGGGCTCGGAGGTGGACGACGTGGCGCTGCTGTCGTCCATAGAGTCACTGGGAGAGAGGACAGGAGCTGCCGAGGGGAGGGTTTTATAAGAGGGGGAACCAATCACATATCACATAATACTCACTGCAAAATCACCTGTATATCATTATTAATAAATTGCTGCCTGGTTAATTAAAGGTGATATTACTCAAAACTTCTACCTATTTGATTTTGATTTTCCCTATCCTGACATATTAACATTATTAATATGGTTTTCAACATTAATAAGTAGGCTTGTATGACAAATTGCAGTTATGGTTTAGGGAGATTTTAAAGGTACACTATATATATTTTCTTTTTGATTGATGTTATAGCTTCATCTGGAATATTCCACAGTATGGCAAATCTTGCACTCATTCAATGGCAGATCCTCCACCATAAAAGTTAGATAATGCATTTTAAAATTTTCTTTCATAGTTACCTGTGTCTAATTATGGGTTAAAGAAAGTCAAAGTAACAGCATATATTTATCTGTGAGATAAAGACATCCGAGTGTTTTGCATCTAATTGTGGACATGTAACTGAAGCTGTAATTACTATAGCAGACAGCTCAGCCTCCTGATGACTATATGCATAATTAAACCTTAATGAATATTCTTCACCAAACCCGTGTAGGAAACAAACTCAATTACTCAAGAAAAGTTTTTCAAGGACACCGCAAAGTCATCAGCATTTGTAAACCGTCTTGACTTAAGTTTTATTCAGATACTTCATAACTGTGCAGAGCGGTGTACTTTTACTGTCCTCAGTGCAATAATAATAACCATAGTCTGATTGCTTGTAGGCTCGTTTGACTCAAGCAACAAAAGTATGTGATGGTCAGGACTTACACCAACATTCTCTGGAATATAATTAGGAGCAGAACAAGCCTGCACTTCTATTATTGGATCCAGTAAGAAGAGAAAAACAAACTATTTTAAACAAGGCTAAGACTCCTCAATTAATCACTGTAATATGGTAACCCTTTATAGTATACAGGTGTGTGAGTGGATTTGGAGACATCTTTAATCACATTCAAATATCAGGGGCAAATCTTATTTTTAGAAAGCAGGCATGAAAAGCAAAACATAACACACAAAATGAAATGTGTGAATACACACTATTGCATGCAGTTTGCAGAGCCATACAGAACAAAATGCATACTCTATATTTAGCAAAATAAAATACTGCATTTACATTGAGTAAATCCAATTTTGCACATGCCAAACAAGCAAAAAACATAAGAAACAGCATGCTCACATGCACCCCCAAGAATTCCCTGCACTATAATGCTCCCTGCCATATCTTGACAATCCCATTAACGAATTACCTTGCATGTTATTGTAAATCATTGTAAAAAAAATAGCACAATGTATGCATATGTTAATTTAGGTTTCTATTTTGTCCAAGGTTGTCTATGTTATAAAGGCTCCAGGAAGTCTTTATCTATATTTGATGTAATGAGGTATTAATGGGAGTATATCTTAATCTGGGACCGGAGCACTGCCAAGAGGAGCATTACTGCAGCGGCACGGGCTATTTTAAACACATCTTATGCAACAGTATTTTGAGAAAGTGTTTCTTCATATTCATAATAAAGAAAGCTCATTGTAATCTAATCCAAACTGGTTGTAAGTGACAGTTTGAAAATTAAACAGAACGTAGGAGCCGATATTAAAGGGTCCATATTATGCTATTTTTTTAATCTGTTATAATGCCGTTTCCTCATCACAAACATACCCACAGATTTGTTTTGTTTAATTCGCACATGTTTAACGCACACATCTTGCATATTTAGTCTGAGTTCTTCTCTCAAACAGAAAACATACTGTTCCACCTAGTGATGTCATGTAATAAATACAGGAAGTGATCCACTGTGTTTTTTAAACCCCAAACCTTCATTAGAATAATTTAAATAATTTCAGCCCTTAAGTTGCCGATCTCTACTGAACTAAAGGTAAAAAGTAGTTATTAACTTGAAAACTACCGCTTTGTGACATCACAAGGTGGAACAGAGCATTTTGAGCTTTAGAGATGTAGAGAAATTAATAATAAAGGATAACTCAAACATGTGTGAATGAACCAAAACACAACTCCAGGTGTGTTTCTGAAGAGATAACAACATTTTAACATGGCTTTATTTTTGTATGATATGGGACCTTTAACTTATATTGTATTATGTCCCCATCTAGTGGCAGACTGCAGAAAGAAATCAGACAATGTTTGAAATATTGAATCTTTAAAGTTTTGAATGTATCATAAATGCATTTATGTGAACAGTATTGGTTATATAAGAGTCTGGATTGCAAGGCAGTTTACAGAACCCAAGATTCTTAAATGTTTCATAACTGTGTGTACTTTTCTGTCTCACTATGAACATAAAACGTTAGTATGAATATATGAATGGTAATATAAAGATCAGTAAAAAGTAAAGCATATATTTTCATTGACCAATCAAAAAACTAGAAACCTAGGGGAACGAGAAACACAGTAGAACCTGCAGAGAAGCTTTTAGTAGCATTAGATCTATGGAAAAGGCTGCCCTCTGCTGTTCAAAAGGGTAAAGTATCTACAAATGTTTTTTTTTTTTTTTATTTTGTATTTATACCAATTACAATATGCAACTAGCTGATATGAGGACGGTATGCTAGATATAAACAAGTTTGTTATTTCCAAAATGTAATAGTAACCTAAGGGGGGAGGGGTAAGGGGGTGAGACGCACAGTAGAAGCTGCAGAGCTTTAGTAGCATTAGATCTATTGAAAATACTGCCCCTCTGCTGGTCAAAAGGGTGAGGCACATACCAAAGTTGCATTTTTTTCTGCATTTTCACCTCTTACAATATTTATCTAGTTGCTGTGAGGACCATATACTGGATATAAATATGTCTGTTATTTTTCTGATAATGTAAATGCCTTCTTCTGTCAAAAAAAAAAAAAAAAGAAAAAAAAAAAAAGATTTACACCTCATTCCTAATAATAGCTAATTGATCATAATTAATATTTATTACAGTTTTATTTTCCTGATTAACAACCATCTTGTCTGACTGCGCCCTCCCAGCTGCCCATGGAAAACACATGCATCATAATAATTCACTGTTACCTGTGTTGTGGTCTGTGGACTGCATCCCTGTCCCGCCTGTGGAGAGGGGCTCACTGGGTTTGAACAGGCCTCCTCCTGAGGTGTTGGTGTTGGTGGTGGGCGGTTTGGGGTCTGAACCGAAAAGTCCAGGTGATTTTTGAGGCTCCATATTTGAGGAGCTCAAAGTAGACTGTCCCATGCTGGTCTGGAAAGGGGGCAGCGCAGTACCTCCCAGGCCAGACTGTGAAAAGCCTACAAAACAACAAAAAAGACCATATACTAGATTATCTCCATGATAGAAAGATCGAGAGATATGCTTGAGTTTTTTAACTGAGAGGTCTATAGCCAGTCAGTAAAACCTGGAGTTAGGCACAGAGTTCAGATTTTGAAGGAAGAAATTTGACTATTTTATGTTAAATTACAGTTTATACTGTTTATGTTCACAAAATCAGCAATGAAAGCCATTTTATTATATTTTAAAATACAAAATAAAATCTAATAGAAAATCAAGGTGATATATTTCTTTCTCATATCACCCAGCCCTATATTCAATTATAGTTAGGTATTTTTCTTACGCAAAAAACCCTTGCATTCTCACTGTGAGCAGGGTTACCTCTCCACAGATCTGACCTGTGACTTGGCCTAGTGGCGTCACCTGCTGGTCTTATTGTCATATATGGAGAACGACAGGTGTTACATAGAGCACCTTTAAAATATGTCTGATGATTCTACATTTTGCTTCTTTTATAGCCAAATAATATGTTAACCTGGCACTTTAAATAAGATATAGTAAACACCATTTCCAGATTTATTCTTCTCATCTCAAGGTAAATGATCTAAGAATCTGTGAGAAATGGCATGTAGAAAGTTAACAATAAAGTAGTCACACAAATTTTACAGGTAAGTAAATTGGTAAATTTCTTATTTCTCAGAATAGCAGGCCATATAGTACTGAATAAGCCACAAAACATATTTCTTTCAATGAAAAATAAGGGAATACAAAGGAAGAATATTGTTTTTGAAAAGGAGAAAAGGACCTAGAAAAGAGTCAGTCATGCTGCTGTCCTTGGGCTTGTTCGGGCTCCACTGACCTCCCATCCCTCCCATCATCGGACCTGAGAAACAAAAGAAGGCAAAAATGGTGACAAGGCTGAATAATGACACTTAGAATACATCATTTTAAAGCTGTAATAGTTCTAAATGAATTACCATATACTGCAAAACTGTAAAATACTGTAGCATAGGGTTATAAGAGAGCTAAGTGTTTATATGAACATGTACACTTTCTTTTCCTTAACTTTGTCATCATATAATGCTACTATGGTGATGTTTAGCTAATTTTTAGTTGCTAATTTAAAATACCTGTTTTGTTGAGTGGTTTGATAGGAAGCAAAATGTAATGTAACGTAAAGGTTAATCTTACTAAAACACATTTGTTAAAAAGTTTACTCTGATTTACTAACTGATGATCATTTACAGCTTCCTGCTATAGAGTTGTTAAGTGTGATAATAAGCTTCATAGGCAACATGTTTACCATTGAAAAGAGAGGATATTTTTATGTAAATGGTTAATTATTATGGCAACGGTCCAAATCTTTGATCATTCAGAAACCCATGGAATGTAAAGTTGGATTTTATACTTGATACATAAACTACTGTTATAGTTGAAATGAACATTAGAAAAACTTCAGGCTGCGAAGTAGAATACTGCCTTGTCATTGTTCTCTAAAAGTCAAATCCGTTTTTTGTTTTTTTTTACATCTAAAAAATATATACAATATTCCTCACCGGTCAGATAGTCAGAGCTGAATGCAGGCTGTCCTGGAGGATCTTGGCGCCCCCCTGTGGACATCATGGAGGACATCATTCCTGGACCTACAAGAAATAAAAACATGCGTAAATATTCATTCAAAATAATCACTAATTTAATATAATTCTCACACGAAGACAGTAACACATGCTCACATATGATGGGACCATGTTTTCAACAATTTGACCTTTTTATCAATGTACTTCAGACAATAAGATATCTGTTCAAATCTGTATGTACTTGTCTGTATTGCTCTGTCAATTTGAGTATTTGTCTAAATCTTTTGATAGTAAATTGTCCAGACACAACAAGCGCTGCCAGGCTGTCTCTATGGTAACAGCAAAAAAGAGGACGACATCATCATCATCTGTGTCTCCCAGGCAACCCAGGCCCCAGCTGATCAGACTTCAGGGATCAATGGACAAGTGCCAACCAGGCTAAAGTTTATCATCACAGACAAATAAAGACAGCTGTTATTATCGGTACTACAAGCATTGACTAACACATGTTAAGTACCAAAAATGTTTGTTGAAAAGATCTAGATCAATAACTCTCTGTCCAAAACAGGAGGAGTAGGAGGAGATGGGGTAGGTGAAAACACATACTTTCATTATACATTCAAATACAGCAGAATCTTTCCTCCTCGTTGTCAATGGGTGATTGTGAAACATGCTTCTTATATAAAACACTCATGGATTTCCAAATTGCTTCTATAAATATTCAGGGGTGTTTATTTTTAGTACCTGAGTATATGAGTGTAATAGTGAATGTTATAAATAATTAAGTCTTGTGCATTTACTGCGACTTTGAGCAGTGAGACCTCCCAAGGTTACGGTATTGTGTTCTAGCAAAGCTATGCCTTTCTTCTGTGTCCAGTGTATTACAGCGGAAAGACTAAAGATTTCTGTTGGTTTATAAACATACAAAAGAGCTTTAAGCTGGCATGAAACAGCCAGAATTATGCCTAAACATGGTTTCTGCATCAGTGCCTCTGCATAAACTTAAACTTTATTCTAAGGGAGAAGTGGTCAGATTATTCAAATCCAAGGATTTGGGATTTCATGAAAAATAACATTGTATTTGCTATGTTCAAGGTCATTGTATTTGCTCAACAAAACATTGATATAGACAACGTCCAGTGGACAGATGTTTCCAGCGTGAATGCTAATCTCCAGTTGATTGATGATCCAGATTCAAAACTACTTGTTGTAAGTGAATTAATAGCCGTGTAATGTTAGATTGATTAACCAGGGCTACTCTAAAATCTTTTTAAACAAAACATTACTATTTTGTTATTTTACAATGGATTACATTATACTACAATATACCATGGAGAAGTTCATATCCATTCAGAGTTATCAGAATATACAACGTATTCGCAATAGTATTCGGCTAATCAAAAAAGACATTTATCCCACCTTTTGAGCCCTAATAATAACAAAATAACTAAATAATAACAGTCACATGCAACAACTCTTTTAATAACTTAACACACTACAAAGGTCAAAGTGCATGTTGTGCTTGGAGAGTCCCTTAAGTAACTACTAACCACAGTCCACACAAACATGGCCGTCTCCACATGACACCTGGCAGCTCCTGGACTGACCTGCGTCCACTATTTATAGATCAATGTGTCACGCCAAAGTCAATGTCAATATCTTCTCCAAGACTCATCCTACAGACTCATCATAAAGACTTTCAAACCATCGCATCTCTCAAATAACATAAATAAGCCATAGATTGACTAGATACATTTCTTATATTAGAAAAACAGACATTATCTATAGGACTTTGGCTCCATAGTAATACAAATTAGAAGTAAAAGTGGTTGCTTGGATAATCTATCTCTAAATTGTGACACATCTTTTTTTTTTTTTTTTTGCTCTTCATAAATGAAAAGAAAGTTAATTGAGCAAAGCAGTAATATGAGTTATTTACAGAGGAGAACAAGACATACATTATTAAAGAGCAGTCCTCCTATAGTGATTGTATGTTCCGTGTGTGTGGGCACAATACAGTAGATTCTCATGTCACAGAAATACTCGAGGTTCCTCTGGGACCTAAACAGTTTTCTGAAGGATATTACAGATTTACAGTGTTAGGAGATGTCGACATTTGTTGCCAAGGTTACAGTAACACTCTTGGTGGCCTGTAAGCAAAGCATGTTTCTGAAACTCGTTAAAACATATTAGTCTTTTTTTGTCCTTTGTCCTTAGTAATGGACAATATTGACACAATTAACATGTCTATATGGTAAATTTTGTGATGACTACGAATTAACCAAAAAGTATGTTGAGTTAAAAAATTAAGATTCTATTTTTAATTAGCTTTTTTTTTTTTTTCTTTTTTACAAATATAATTGTATGTATGCTTTAAAAAAAAAAAGCTATATTATCCATTTTTCACCCACCTCCCTCCCATCTGGAACATTCTATCTATTTTTAAAGTATCTTTGCTTTTATTATTAACTGAGTGGCACAAAAGGACATGCAAATAAAAACTCACATCATCACTTCTGCTCATGTGAACTCGAACCAGGGCCTAAACCCAGACACTGTTTTTTAGAAGTGGCAGAGTCATCACATCAGTCTGGGAGCTTTACTTCAGAAGTGCTCCTCTTGCATCATATTCCTCTTCCTCACACGTCTGCCTCCCCCAGCACACACAACACAGAATAACCATCTGAGTTATACGCCCTGACAGTGAAGGTGTGTGGGACCACTGCAGTCACATGTCACTGCAGAGTCCTGAAGCCAGCTCACTCCCAGAGTCCTCTGCACCAGCAGCCTTAATACACCACCTGAATATGCTATCTGTGTGTGTGTATATGTGGGTATGTGCGTCTCGTTTATCATGATCAGTGAGGGATACAGTAAGAGAAGTGGCACTGCGGGAAGAGGGCACAGCTCAGCAAATGCAATTGGGTTCCTAAAAATACAAACAGAGCAAAAGGAGAAATTGGATGTGTGCATATCAGACGATATCCGGTGTCTGATGTTGTCGACTCTATTCTTCGACTTTAAAGATGCAAAATGGAACTTTTCTGGTGGTGACTGTCTTCATGTAGATGCTTCTTGCTTTGCCTGTAATGTTCCAGAGTATTGCATTAAACCTATCCTTGAAGACATGTTTATGGAGACAAGCAGGTGGTGGGCCTCCTTGAGTAAAGTTACATAGTGCACTTTCAAGTTAGTTTCGGTTCAAAATGCAGGTGAAAGTACACGTTAAGGTTAAAGTACAGTTCATCATCACCCCCAGGAGAATTTGTCTTCAGCATTTGACCTGCCTATTCATACTGCTGGGTCAGAGCAGTTTGTGACCGCAGTGCAAACCCCAGAGACCCTTCTGCAGGTCTTGATCTTCCGTAGGTTCAAGGTCAGGACCACAGTTGCAAAATGAACTATTATGTGACCTATGGTGTAAGCTGTGGGTTGCTAGTGGGCAGAAGTGGAGCGAGAGGAACCCACTCAGTCACAAGGTCAACGTGCAAACTCCAGGAAGAAACCTGCATGAAGTTACTTATTTGATATTTCTGCTTAATACATGCCACAGTATAAATTCCAGATGTGCAGAAACAAACCAATACTTATTAAGAATGTGAATATATACCAGCATGCCTTATAATGAATTCAGCTAGTCCTTGTGGTAAGTGGACATATTTACCTCTAGTCACAGCACACAAAATGAATGCTTACTGCAACAAAAGTAATTTTAAACCATACACAAACATTTGTAGAATAACATTTTAGTAGTTTTCTCTTCTCAGTAGTCTTCCGCCAAAAAAACGATTACATTCTAAAGGTTTTTAAGTAGATTTCCTGCCAACCCAGCCCTACTATATATGGGTTTGGGAATGGTCCTTCTATTCTATTACACTAGATAGATTATATAGATTAACTGTCAAATACATATTCACTCATGACGCTTTGGGATATTCAAGACAGCACCCATCGCCCACATGCCGACCCATTTTAAATTTAAATTCACATGCTTTCTGATATGGAAATGTGAAAAGCCCCATGGTAAAACATCTGCTCTACTGTATCACGCACACATCCCATATGGCCAATAGAAAATACAGCCAACAGCCCTGTATCCAACATCACAGTCTCTAATATCTTACTGCATAGCCTGAAGTCGCAGCTCTGTGTTTGAGCTGTATCGTGTGTGTGGGACCTGTCAGATTCTATGAGATGACAGCATGTTATGTTAAGTGAGAGAGAATGAGTATTTATACATGGGTACTTTGTGTGGAACATATCTAACCAATCAGCACCAGCTTTCAGAGGATAGGGTCTGTCTACTGCTAATGAAAAGGGCTTGCAATATACATTTTGGAGTTGCTATAACTAGCTCGTTAGATATGTTCTCCTCATTGTGAGCAACTGTGATTTAGATTGTGTTTGCTTTTTTCTTGTATAAAAAAACAAAAAAAAAAATCTATATATAATTCCATAAGCATAAACAGGTTATTTCAATCAAAATTTGGTTAACTGCACAGGCCTCCAACTTTAAATATAGATTCTCTAATCCACTAATAATATCACGACAGCTGACTGACCGCTGCATCCTTCTTATGGTTTAAATTCCCCCTAGTCCTGGATACGTTCGTGCCACATAATAGGACAGGTTAACATGCAACTCCCAGCACAAAGATCTGCCACAAGCCAAGTCTGTACAGACCAGTATAAAGGCCAGCTCAGCAGTGTCCCAGCTGACATCGCATTACACTGATGAAGGGCAGTGAACAGCAGGAATATTTGACAGGTTCTGTCTAATGCTTTAGTGGTTAATGCATCAATCCAGTTTGTTAAAATCATGATTTCACTTCTAAAAAGGTACTCAGAAAAACGAAAAGCTAAGAGTCTTTGTGCAAGCTACATTAAATACTCATCATACAGTGTCATTCATTGTTTTAAGAAAGGCAAAGAGGCATAAAACAATGTGTAAGTACTCTATTACTAAAACTATTGCCATTATTCAGAAGGAAGGGCCGGGGGGCTGCACTTTACACCAAAAATAAGTACTTGTTTGTTACTAGCTACAAATGGTAGAATGTACAGTGTTTGTGCTCACCACACTTTGGGTCCTTCCCATCCAGCAGGGGTCTGTAGTCACTTTTGGCCACAGTCTCTCCCACTTTGTCATCGTAGGGCTCTTTCTCCAGAGTGGACATGAAGTCTCTCTTAATCAGGGCCTCAGCGGGAGCCCCCCCGGGCACCCCCCCTCCACCTCCTCCCAGAGCATCTCTCAGGCTCAGGTCCATAACTCTTTATCTGTAGAAGAGAAAAAAGGATATTTAAGCATAAAAACATAAGCATAAACTAAAAACAATTACATTTTTGCCGCCCCTAGTCCTCCAGGGGCCAACATAATATCACTCATGATAACATAATTTGGAATAGGAAGAGGAATGGAAGAATATAATGTCAATATTTCAAAACTGGATACAGCCATGTTCTTAATTATATTGTTAGCATGTTCTTATAATTAATAACATGCTAATGCTCAAATTGTGTTTATGATACTGACCTATGCAGTGTGCATAAGAAATAACAGCAACAAGAACCAAAAAAGCAAGCAATATTTCACTGGAATCTTGAATTACGTAATGCCAGAAAGAACTAGGCACTGGGTTGTATTCAGGTTTAATTTTTTGACATTAAAGAATATGAACTTGTAGAAAATTGCTTTGTTTATTTGTACATTACATACTGGGTTTGGAATTTTCTTTTTTTCTTTCACACTTACGTACATGCACACACACACATATGCACACACGCACACACACGCACACACACGCACACACACGTACACACACGCACACACATGCACACACACACTATCGTAACTTTGAACCCGCTCAACTGTGATCCAAGCTTGACCATAAAGGCACTGTCCCGACGTTTTGACAGTGTGACCCCTGCACAAACTCGTCTTCTCTGGCCTTTTCTTTGTGTTTCTGTTTACGCCATCGCCCCAGCTCCCAGTGAACAGGCTGCCATTGTCTCACAACTCTCCCAAGTACACACAAACACACACAAGCACACACACAACTGCAGTGCATGGAGAAGAGCCAGAGCCTGGACGTACAGTAAGGAGTTAGTGAAACTGTAGACCATTGTGTTCACAAAGCTAGGACTGCACCATACTCAGCAATTTTTCTAATGCATCACCCAAAAGAGTGCTTCCTGAGCCCCATTTAATTATTCATTCTGCTATGTTTATCGCACCATTAGATAAGTTTCATAAGCCGTTATTATAATCAGTGTTCAAAGTGTTCCCCTCTTAATAGACAAAGACTCATTGTTCAATATTCAATGTTTAGCCCATGACAGATTATGGACTAAAATGGATGACTAACACTTCTTAACATGAAGAAAGTGTAGAAACGTCGTCTGCAAACAGCATGGATCTGGGTCTGCTAAAATATTATGTAATGCCTATTTGTGACCGCAAGGACAAAAAGTCAATGAGTTCATTGGCAATTAAAAATAATGGGAAGATTGAAAAGACGCATGTTCTTCCCATTTTCTTCTGTTTTAGTAATAATTGGCTTATTTGTAATGGAAATAGGGTAATACGCCTGGTCAAAAAAAAAGTCACCACCTGGATTTAACTAAGCAAATAGGTTGGGGTTGCTACAGTTGGTCAAGTCTAGGTTCAGCAACAGTCTGTGCTCAAAAAATGAGGTCAGCTGACTACCTGAATATACTGAATGACCAGGTTATTCCATCAATGGATTTTTTTCTTCCCTAATGGCACGGGCCTATTCCAAGATGACAATGCCGGGATTCATTGAGCTCAAATTGTGAATGAATGGTTCAGGGAGCATGAGACATCATTTTCACACATGGATTGGCCACCACAGAGTCCAGACCGTAACCCCATTGAGAATCTTTGGGATGTGCTGGAGATGCTTTGTGCAGCGTCAGACTCGACCATCATCAATGCAAGATCTTGGTGATATTGCAGAAGCTTATCAAAACAATGCCTCGGTGAATGTGTGCCGTAATCAAAGCTAAAGGCGGTCCAACCAAATATTATGTGACCTTTTTTTTGTTTTTGGTGGCGACTTTTTTCTTGGTCAGGCAGTGTATTCAAATGTGTACTGTAACTCTGATGGGGGTCCACCACCTGCTTGTCTCCATGGAGATGTTATTTCTTTACCTGGAATATTCCATATGAAATTACATTTATCCATCTCCATGGCGACAAGTTACAAACCAGATCTGCAGAGGTAAGCCTGCTCACACCAGGATGTTTTTCAAGGTGTATATTTTAGTAAAAAAAAAAAAACCCACTTATTTTTCTTTTATTGAATAGATGTGGGATGAGTTTAATACCACACTGTGTAACATCCCAGGCAAAGCAATAATATCTCCATGGAGATAAGAAGGTGGCAGACAGTCCAGCAGAAAAGTTCCACCTTTAAAGATGTAATCAATAGTCTAAATGTCAATACAAGACATTATTTTTTACTGTAGATGTTATCATTTCTGTACTGATGACGCGTTTGCTGGGTGAGACAGCTGTTGCACTCCCAAGGATTAACAGCCTGTTCACCCACAATCCTTTGCTCCTGCGTACACTTCCTCTTCTACATGAACTCAATGAACCCAGCCCATAAGTTATAGGGTTAACCTGGTTTAGATGTGTTTTCTGTTACTACAACAACAAAAACATGACCAAACTTTCAACTCTGGCCCCAGTGAACCCAGTAGAACAAGCTGTCACATCACAGGAGAGTGGAGGCAGGACCTATATTTAGCGCAGTCACAGCAAGCTACTGTACAGCAATCAGGAAACAATAAATAATGATAAGTACAATTATAATCCGTCGGAAAATGGAACAATAACTGATATCTGCAAATTTCCATTCAAGTCATGGCAAGACTATAAGAGAGAAAGACGTATAGGTATAAACTCTCAATTGTGGCAGCACTGACTTGTAGAATTATTACTTTATTCTTATTATACATTGTTGATAGTAGGGATGGGTTAAGATTTTGTGCCATAAGATCTCACAACAGAAAATTTGTGTGCAAGTTCTCATGTGTCAAGAATAATCTCATGAGATTTTTATTCCCATGTGTTTACTTTGGGGTGGCTAGTTATATTTCTTGAGAAGTTTTAGATAAAAAAGCAGTGCTACAATGACAGCAAAATATGAAATAAAGTAAATGAGGAAGCCAAAATTGAACTGCATAATTTATTTACTCTAAATAATCTCATTTTGTGACATTCTTGTGGACTGAATCTCATGTCTCATCTCATCTAGTGAAAACTGTGTCCATCCCACCCCTAGTTGATAGTAGCATTTGTCAAACTTAACTGAATATTTTCCTTTGAGGAAGGTAAAGTATTTTGATTTTTTTTTTTTTTTTTTAACAATTCATATTTTTGAACTAGTCTAACAGTTCAAATTCAATAGATGAAAATAAAATTGAAAAATGTATCTGATTTGATATAGATTTTGAACCAAGTCATGCCAAAAAACTGTCCTATATTTTGTATCTCTGTGACTTTCAGTTGTGACTAAAACCATGACTCAGCCTGTCCCAGCAGACAGCTGTTTGCCCCCTCTAAACTCACTATAATCTAATCAAATGTAAGTTACTCTGCCGCCCTTGGTCAGCCAGACCTATGACTCACCAGTGGATCTGAGCATGTCCCGCTGATGTAATAGTGATGAATGGAGAGATCTATCGCCACAAGAACCACACTTGTACTCTTGTTGGCTCTAAAAGCATCTTAGATCAGTTTCAGTGGCTCATGTGGTCATAACAGAGAATATGCAGAGTCAAAGTTATTGACGATTGCATCTAAAGAAGTGGTGTTAAAGACAAAGCAGTTAGAAGATATAGAGGAATATTAGGGCTGCAAACTAGCACATTATATAGATTACAATTATTTGAATGGATCATTTCCTCTGCAAACCACAAAATATGCAAAAGCCTGCATATATTGTAAAAAAACATACAATTCTTAACATGTTTAAAATTTGAACTTTGGTTTATAAAAGTATTATTCAATCAGTGAAACTCACTCAACTTTGATTTAGATTTTATTAACATTTCCTGGCCGTTTGTTTTAAAATGAGTGAAACACATCCAAGAGTCAAGAAGCAGAGAATAAGATCAAAACCAGCCCCACATGCTTGAAAACACATTTGCTTGAGGAAAGCTGTGTAGTATTTTTGTGTGGAGTGTAGGACTACATTTAGCTTCACGTTCTGCAGCTGTGCTCCACTTGATCTGCTGATCTGTCTGCTTTAAAACTGCTTTACTCATGAACTAAACCAGGAACAAAAGTGCTTATTTACAAGTCAGAAGATCCTACAAACAAAACAAGATAAAATGTAGACAGTGTGCACATTTTAAATAAGTAATGGCTGTTCAACACAAACAAACTTGATTGATCTATGAGGGAAATTACTTGGCCATAATCAATAAACCAATAAAAATAAACATACACTAGTCCTCAAACTTAGTGTACTTGGCTTTCCGAGTACCGCTAAATGTATCCCAAAATCAGAAAAATGTGAAATACGTGGATATATTTCAAATAACAAAAGGTCAAGATCAACATTATTTATATACCACATTTACAACAACTTACGGCACCCGAACTGCTGTTTGGTACCGAAAGGAAATAGTGGTGAAATATTATAAATAAATAAAAAATGGGGCAAATTATACCAAAAACAATGAAGTTTATAATATAAAAGTATATCATGTGTAAAAGTGAGGATGACGTACAACATGAATGGAGGAGCTACATATTTATTACATAAGGGTGTCAGCATGCAGTATCAAAACCAGCTCAACTGTCATGGCCGCCAAGCCCGTCTCCATGGTGACTCAGCAGCTCCTGTCTCACTTGCTCCACATGAGGCGTGCCGCTGTAGCCCTGTGTACGTGCGACTTTGATGAGAGAGTTCAGATTACTGCTGACAACATTGTCCACCTCTAAGCTTGGACACACAAAAAATAAGCACGCACCTTTCAAACATACTATATTAAGAGCTAGCTACAACATTTTAGTCTATAACATGGTATTTATAAATCTATATCTTCCTACTCTTCATCTTCTTCACCAGCTAAACCAAAACAACTACATTTGACCTTCCCATGGGTATCCTGTCTTACAATGGCAATCAGTGTCTTTCTAACTTAATATCCACTATCCCACATCAGTGCAGGGAGTTAAACAAGCTTAATGCCTGACTCTGGAACATTGCAGGGAAGTCAATAACATCTGCATGGAGACAAGCAGGTTGGGCATCCACATTAGAAAAGTTGCACAGTGCACTTTTAACATTTAAAAACAAAATAATTTATTAAAATACAGTATGGCTCCTAACAGTATTTTGTAAGACTTCTGTAGTATGTGCTCTACAATTGAGCCACCAAAGCGACAAATCAAAAGTCGTCTTACCAGTTAGTGATGACGAGTGATGATAATAATTTATAGGTAACAATTATGGGATCACCACCCTTTTCTGATGGCATGATATGAAACAAAAATAACTCCCAGTAATTACCTCACCAGTATAAAGACTAGCAGAGGCAGTAATGGAGTGGGAGGAGTTCAACAAGTACAAATGCAACAGTTAATGGCTGTATCTGTCTCATGTAAAGGGTAAAGTGATACTTCAACACTGCACACGTTTTGTTTCCTTGCATACTAGATGGATGGAAACGACCATTGCTAGTTATGGAGTTAGCAAAACAATATTCCATTAAGCTATATCAGGCAGTCAAAAATAATACAATTTATTTCAGGATACAATTATTCTCAAATTGTGTGACAGAGCTTTTGTCCTTCCTGAAGTAACCTCTTATCTATGTATCTCTAGGCTTGCAGCGCTGTTCTGTGACCTCCTATATCAATATAAGAACAAGCTTAAAAATAGATTTCATAATGTCACTTCCTATTAGCCATTAGGGACAAAATTGTACAAGGAAGTTAATTTGCAAGCATGATAACTCCAAAAAGCAATTCAGTGCAGAAAATGGTAATGCAGACTAGAAATACAGCAACACACAATGTAGTGTATCGCTCCCAATTTTAAATATATTGTGTCTGGAAGGAAATCTGACGTAAAATGCCAGATTTATACATCAACCGCTGCCCAGTTAGGCCAGCGATTAAATGTAGCGTAAAGCCCCAATGAACAAATATATTAAGCTATCCTATAAAATCATTCACAAGGGAAGGACATGTCATTAATAATGAAAAATACAATAAAGTACAATACAATTATATTTTATTTGCGTTTTATGTGTGAGCTATTGTGTCCAAGTAATCTCCCGAGTGGATCAATAAATGCAGCCTAATCATAAATTGCATATAAAAAAAATAATCAATTGGTATTTGCAAGGATCAGTTATTGGTCCCAACTTGAAGACACATTTTGGAAATAAAATCAGCATTGACCATCCCTTTCACTCCACTGCACTGTACCATTATCATAAGTCAGGGCTAATCCTCGTCTACATTACTCTAGTGCAGGGACAGGGGGATAGTGAGGACCTTTAAATGGAGCTGTGAGCTGGAGGTCACCCCTGTAGTCCCGTGCGCCTCCCTCCCCCCCTCAGGTCGGATGTGACTCCCTCCTCAGCGGGGACAGAAAAACCTTTGTGGTGTTCGTCTGCACATGTCTGTTTGATCTGCTCACAGCATCTCCACCACCACCCCTCTGAGGTCAAAGGTGACACATGCATTTAAGTGAAAAGGTAAGGGTTAATCAATGAAGCAGGAAAATGCATATTTTGTAACAATTAAAGTTATTTGTTTGTGTATACTTCAAACTAGACCTATCAGTTAATCAAATACAAGCTATACAGAGTTTAGTTATTGGATATTTGGATATAAAATGAATGCTATATACAAATAAGTTCTAACAAGTGCACTGTATTATGTCATGATATTGCAATGATGGACAACCTCTTTCCCCAGAATAAAGCTCCACTATGTAACTTTTCTGTAGTGGTGTGTCTGCAACAACTTTGGTTCTGATGAGAGGCCACCAGGCCAAGTAATAGGTCAGATCTTTGGAAAGGCGAGCCCACTCACAGTAAGAATGCATGTATTGTTTTATTGCAATATCTGTAGTTGCAATGTCATGTCTGGAGTGATGGAACCTCAACCAGAAAAGTGACATAGTGTTTCTTTAAATGAATGTAATTTCTCACCATATCAGTGGGGAAAAAAACTTTCGATAAAAGGCTATATTCATTCACTTTGATAATGGCCCTTCTCAATCAATTCACAGCCCTCAGGTACCATACTGACTTCACTTTTGTAACTGGAGAAACAATTGGCCTGTAAACCCAATGACATATGGCTCAATACAACAATACTCAGAGGAGCGTGCAATTTTTAGTAACTGGTTCTTAGACTGTGCCAAGACCATCTTGTTCACATCATTACACCACCGGTCTGCAGCTACATTGTGTCCTTTAGTTGTGGACCATTAATATCAGTTCATGGTATTATACTTTCAGCAGGTTCGAGTTAGCGAGGACAGAATTATCAAACTCTTGCCACAATATTCAAATTTCAAACTCAATTTCAAAATCAATAAAGGTTCATTACTTTAGACTTATATACCACAATGATCAAAAATAAAGCTTTTTTTTCCAACACAAACTAATAGGAGTTGCTTAAATATTACCAAGTAGTCTTATACTGGTTCTGATATAGATCTAAACTCCTCTAAAACCATTCAGGAAAGGTGCAATGATGTCTTATTTGCGATTTACTTATCAAATAGTATCTTCTGGACATAACAAACACAATTACTACAAATCTATTGGGTTATTAAAGCCAGTTTTGATACTAAATCATATTTGAAATGCATAGCAAAACATGTCATGAGGCTTAAAATGATTTACTGCAACCACTCCACATACTATTGCTTACACAAATCCATGTTTCCTTTACACTGCAGCACTTAGACAATAAAGTATCTTATAACAAATAGCTTGTTGAGCACAACACTCTACTCATCAATAATGGAGAGAAATTACTTAGAGCAATAGAGGTCTTCCAAGCAGGCCAAGAGTGACAGGTGTGCTGGTGTGAAGAAGGTGAATCATCATAGGGTATTAACATGTATTTAGGCCTGGAAAATATGATAAGTAGGAAATGAAGTCAAATGAGATAAATGTTTGTTTTGCATTTGGGTTCACTAAAAGAATACATGTTGTTTTTACTGTGAGTCCTTGTCAAAGCTTAGCTCCAGGAGTGTTTTGAAGGATTCTGCTCCATTTTTAGATATCATCCAAAGATATCAAGAACCAAATTTAACTTTTCAGGTGAAGGGTCTGCCACGTGCTTGTCTCCATGGAGATGTTATTGCTTTGGCTGCCATGTTCCACAGTATGGCACTGAAACTTATCTATTACCACGAAGGCACAGAGATGTCTCCACCAGGCACAGATCTGTGGACAGGCAGCCCTGTAAGAATGTATGCTTTTGACAGTATTTTGGCAAACTCCTGTTATTAAATAAAAATAAGATAGATAAGTTTAATGTCCTTCTGTGGCACATTCCAGGCAAAGCTACAGCATCTCCATCACGACCGCCATCCACAAAAGTTACACAGTACATCTTTAAAAGTTATTTAATTGCTATGGTTGATATAGCAAAATTGATTTTTGATGTAACTCCAATAACTCCATGCACACTGAAGTATTCTAAATAAACTTTAGCCTCATGCCGAACTGTAAAGACACTGAAAAGCATCCTGTCTGAGTGACTGCTGACCCACGTCTCGCCTGGCCCTCTGCTAATCTGGGTGGGATTGTTGCATGTAATCCGACCAATCCCTAAAGCAGAAATCATGGCATCATCATCACAGCAGCCATACCAGAGCCCCAGATAATCTGCCACACTTCCTGTTCACTTTCAACAGAGATAGAATGAGTTGCATGTTTTTGTTTTTATCCATGCATTACAGCTTGGATGAGCAGCAAAACTTCTTCACTCCTAGAACATTTTTTCCAGTTGACAGATTTAACTTTGGCTTTTATTATCCATGCATAAATTAACTATCCGATAAATTCAACTATGCAAACTCACTGTAGGACAGTGACTTTGAGTCGTTTATCTTAGTATACCATATCTCTAATAAATTAATATAAACAGTATTAGATGAAAGCAGGACAGAAGAAAAAATGACAATACCACCAGTTATTTTTGACTATAAATATGACCTACTTTTGGCACCATTAGAGTTGGGCAGAGTGATTCAGTGATTTAAATTGTTACCTTTAAGAACTAGTCACCTTTGTCTTAATGAAGGCTGTGACCTTTAATGCACTGGTCACAGTAGAACTCACTGCTGTACTTAGATGCACATTTCACTTCCCTTCAATATTAGATGCTGCCAATCATTATTGGGATAGAGATATGAGGGACCTGCTATATTTAGTCTGAAGGTGTCACTGTGTGAGACTCAAAATTAAATTTTGGTTGTTTTCTCTGTCCACCTATTGCTGCTCTGTTGTCATCAGACACTGTAACTCTTCATTTCCTTTTTCTGCACCTTTAGCAATTACATTGAAAACTAGATGTCTGTTCTGTGGATAGGACTGTCAACGACAGACAATTTGCCAAAACATGATGTCAACCTGTCAACCAATCAACCTTTCATACTGAATGTGGCGGAGTGCATACTGCATATTGCCTATCAACACATTCACATTATTCTTGTGAAATACTTGTGTTCAGTTTTCACATGTTCACCTGACTTTCACCAGTGGGAAACCATCCAGTTGTACAATTTTCAGAACTCTGTTGGCGAGGTCTGATTTATACAGTTTGTAGTGTTTGTTAAAGTGTGAGTTCCTCAATACTGGACAATACTGATAAATGAAGAAACTTTCTTGTAAATCATAGGTCTAATCTAGGCCTGCTCATTGAGGATGCACATTCTGAGATGGTTCCAGTCCCATCACTATGCAAACAGGTGAATTCGGACACATGGTCGAACAGGTGAATTCAGACACATGGTCGAACAGGTGAATTCAGACACGTGCTCGCCAAAACTAAATCAGACAATTCAGAAGCAGTGAGCTGTTGAAGGAACCACAGGGACAACATTATTGACAAGACTTTTGAGGTACTATAGATGAAACTCCACTTTTGATGCATCTTTACAGTAGATAATAGAAAAACAGACTGATTATACTTGTCTGAAAACGCAGCAGACAGGCAGAAATGTGCTTAGGTAGAACAATGTGTCCTAATCCACACAAACTGGGAATGGGGAGAAGGGGGGCGTGTATTGTATAACAACCAGCTTCATGGAGCATCACTTTGAAATGGGCCATAACATCTGAAACCTTAATCCACGAGGGATGCTATTGATAACATGCCTGACTGCACTAAAATGGGTGCCAATGGAGTTATAGTCTATAACAAACCACAGTGTAGTCTTATGATCACGTGATTTGAAAGCTATAAGTCATGCAGGACTAGGCCACTCCAAATGACAGCGTGCGCCAAGAAGAAGAGCCCATTGAAGAATATTAAAGACAGGCCAGTACAGTGTGACTAGGGTGTACCATTCGGACTGCGGCACCACCATAACAAAGAGACAAGGATCCACGGAGCCCTGCGTGAGGCGAGGAGCACCCCACTAAAACCTAACACGCCCACTATCAGCCAGCCAGCCCGTGCCTCGCGCCTGGAAACACCAAACCAGCCGATCATCGTACAATAGGCTAAATATAGGCCACATGTCTTCAGCTAGACAGACCACCTAATAAAAAAGATATAATATGACCCGGATTTCATCATTCATCTCTGGGACGTCGTCGTGCGTAAAATGGCACCGTGACGCGCGATGATGAGGATGTTACAGTCGTATAATAGTTACTCACCGTTATTCCGCGTCCCGTTAGTAGTGTATTTCAGTGTGGTTCAGTCAGACAGTGAATGTGATGGGGAAAATCTCTCTCCACCTTTCTCCAGGCAGACGAATGCCAGAACTCCAGACACAAGGCCCGCCCACTTTGTGAACCCCGCAGCCAATGAGAGAGCGAGGAAGAAGAAAGAGCTTTGTACTCGGCTGCGGCGGCTCGTAGGCACGGATGTGTTAAGCTGGAAGGCGACTGGGATGCTGATGATGCTGACTGACTGCTCGTATAGGACAGGATAGGTTTAGATGCTGTGGTATGCTGTATTTTGACAAGAGTGACTTTGAGTACACTGGATCTTTAATCTTGTGCTTTGGGCTATATTTTTGTGGAAAAAGTCAATTTACCATTAAGCTTGTGGATTTGTATTGGCTGTTCTGTGCTGGTACAGTGAGAGTGATGCTGATTGCAGTCATTTATTTAACAATCAATCGGGAGAAAGATTTGGAGTCAAAACAAATCATTGGTTTTAGATGCATGGCCAGGCAAGTTGTCAACAGAGACATCCCCCAAAAAGAATTCGGCCTAGATTCTATACATCTGTTATAGGTCAGGACATGTTTTCGTTCATCCTCGGGTTCGGCCGTTCCTCCTCTTTAAAATGTATTGAGGTAACTTAAACTTGATCAGCAGCAATCTGTTTAGTTTGTGCAGTAAAAAAGAACAGATGGTACTTTGAATATTACTGAAAAGAACTGGCAAAGATATTAATTTCAGGACAGCCATATTCACACAACCACTCACTTGACACCAGTGAACATCATGTTATAAAGCCTGCCCATAGATGCTTGTCAGATTTATTTATTTGGAACTTTTTACTTGAATATCTCTCCATTTTATTCGCCAAATGCCAGTGCTGTCGCTGTGATCACATGACGTGGGGGTGTCAGACAGGAGGACGCTCTGATGGGGCTAACCCAATGACTGTCTGCGGCTGATAGAGATACACGGGTCTGTAGGATAGAGAGATAGAGATGTAATTTTTCCAATATGGTCACTAGATATACAGTTCACAATTCACATTTAGTGCCATCTTGAATGTAATGTTTATGCCAGAGACTGTATTACGAGGTCCCAATCATATACTTAAGATGTTTTTTGGATCCAGTATATTTGAATACAACACTGAATACCACTGTCTATAACCCTGTCATAAAAAGAAAAACTCTTATCTCATTTGGACTTTTTACGACATTGACTGTTTCCTACAATATTTGCACAACAATGTAACCAAACAGGTAATTAATATCTAAATACTGGATTTTTTTAAGATGCCATTGTGAGGAAGCGGGTAATGTGGTCTTAAGTAGGAGGCAGACTCCTATTCAACTAGAAATGTGTTCAAGTTCTCTGTGGTAAAGCATTGGCAAAATCAACTGTGCTCAACTAAAAAAAAAGACCTGTGCTCACGTAATTAATAAAAACAAAAAAAAACAAAACACATTTACCAGGGGGTACTGACATTCCGCCGATGACAAAACCGTACGATTTTTATAGTCTCCTCAGCAGGACCTCTCCCTGTTAAGTACAATTCTTCACACAGGTGTCTATTAGGTTTTCACATTAGCAGCATGTCAGACAAAGTATAATATTTACATGGGCATAAGTCCCTTCACAAAATGTTTAAAATAAAGCTATAAACCCTGAAATACTTAAAGCAAAACACACAAATACACTGAAACAAAAAGTTAACCTAAACCAGCTCTGTCCTCCACATGGTCTGTCCCACGACCTCACCAAAGGCTCTAAAAATGGCCGACATTGGGCCGCCCCCTCGTTTGTCTGGACCACGTAGAGACTCAGGTAACTATGGACGTTATGTAGATGTGCATAACTGAAATGCTTTAACCGAATAAAGTATCTAAAAGTATTTAACTTAAAGGTGTACTATAACTAAACAAAAACTAAACTAAACAAACTCGGGAAGGTTATGTCGGTTGATTTGGTGGTTATGACAAAATTATGGTAAATATTATAACCTAAGACATATATTATATTTCGAGTAAATTTTAGCACAACTTTATAAACAAATGTGTATACTTTATTACAAATTCTAGTCCAACACCAAACCACTGCAAATAACACAATTAGCTATAGATAAAACTACCACTGGTGAATAATATATAAAAAAAAGACTGTGGAAGTGGAATCAGCTGGATCTCTGTATATCTGCTTAAAGATACAACACTTATTTGAAGTACAATCACTGTGTTGAGAGTATCGTTTAATTGGTAGCACTTCCTCTCACATTTGGTGGGAGGAGTCAGTTGTTGGAGTTCACACACTGCGTCACCACAGCCTCACTTTCCCATCAGCCCCTTCGCCCTCTTCTTCTGGTCTCTCTCAGTGCGTTATGTAATTTGTGCCTGCATCATCTCCTCCTGTATTCATCTTTGTGGTACCAGCGCTACACCTCGCATTTATCTACTTCCTGTATCTTATCCTCACGACATTTTCCTTGGTCAGTAAAAATCAAATAAAGAGACTAATCAGATAACCTAATATCTCATTTTTGGTATATGCTCACACGCACGAGGGAAATCTGATTATCACAAAAACAGTGACATGTTTCGGTGAATTGACGGATTTTTAGAGTAGCTTGTATTGGAGAGACAAACTACAAAGACAATGACAGCATTTCCTGTTTCATTTATTTTGTCAAAACCTGAACAGATGTGAAGTCAGAAAGAAATCAGATTATGTACATCAGATATAACAGTTTACATGACATTTTAATAATCTGGCATTTTTACATAGCCACTGTTCCATCTGTCCCAAGGTTGTGAAGAGCATTTAACAGCAATGTATTGTTCAGATTCAGCTACTGTTGTTTCTTTGGTACAACTGTTGGCATATGTAGACCAGGTCAGTTTTAAATGGTCGATCAACTTGTTCTTTTATTATAGATAATTAGAATGTTGCATAAAGAATCAATATCTATAAATAGAAGAGGTTACAGAAGGTGTTCAAAGATGCAGTGCATTCCCAAGCCCACACACACATGTATAATAGATGAATATACTCCGCACTGCCCTTGACTCACTCACTGGGTATATGCCAAGGCCAGTGCTACACCATCAACGCAGTCGACTGTTACCTATAACCAAACATTTGGAAATGTAAACACTTTCTAAATCATGTATTTTTATTGAACAGTACAGACCAGCTTGATTGAGGTAACTTTTATCAGCATCTGGCAGTATTCATCAGATGCATTATTGGTGGATTTATTTATCTATTTTTTTCAAAATAAGTAAAATGCCTTTCTCAATTTTGTTAAAGGAATTGTATGCATGGTCCAAACTCTTTATAAAGCACATTTTTATAAACAAAATTGTTTCCAAAGTACAGATAATTAACAACAAAAGGTATTAATGCTAAATTAACCTTGCTAGTCTTAAAACAATCAAACCAGTAAGGCAAATAAAAGCAAACCCATAAAATAGAAATAAAATAAAATTATTTAAAACATTAATAAAAGACACATGTTCACTGCGAGTGCTGGGGTTTAGGTATTCAGATCAGAGAGAGTCCTCAGGTCTTCACTGGCCAAGCGAACAGCAGACCAAAGTGACTGTGACACAACACAGAGCATAAAGGTATAAAGAAAATACTGGTGATTTATTGTGGGATATGTCATATGATAACTATAACTCAGCCTTTTTCTTACTTTTAAAGGAACTGATTTAGATTTTAAATTCCATAAACATGACCTAACTGTGTCCCCAGATATGACATGCTCAAATCAAACATAGCTTTTTACGGATAACAATTGTCATGCTGATTTATTCATGATTACAAACACATTACACATAATGGCCAAGTTGTTCATATCATTTCCAATCAGAAATTAGAGTGGATGCAGAAAGAATTAACCCTTTCAACATATGATGACCTATTTCAAGAGTGAACCCCTGCAGCGTGTGCACGACTTAGCACACAGAGTGACATTTAATACTCACTACATCATGTTACCAGTGGACAACAGCTGTAATTTTAACATTTTAAAGTATTTCTGCAGTATTAGTTCAATAGCTATTACCAGTGCAGAATTGGAGAAACCAGAGCTGCACGTGACCTTTTTTTTTTAGTGGCGTAAGGATTTAGTTTTGAGGTTGGGGGATTTGGGCCAGAGCAGTGCAGGGGGTGTCTGGGTTACAACATGAGGGAGAGTGGACGGGGGTTAAACATATGGCTGTGAGGAGCTGGAGAAATAGATCTGGAAATAAAAGCACAGTGTAACCTCTGCACAGTGGTCTTTGAATGTAAAAGGTTAGGTCAGTTTTGATCTGGTCAGCAGTTGTTTTCTACTGTGGCACATATAGAAAAGATTGCCGGTGGCCATAGCCTTTGATTGTTTCTTTTTATGTGCTTTTATGTTCGTTCAGATTTTATTGACTTTATTGGAGGGTCTGCCTTGGGTTTGTGGAAATGCTATTGTTTTGCAAGGAATGTTCTAGGCATCAAACATATCTAGTCATAAGCAGGAGCCACTATACCAGCCCAAGCTACAGGTCAGATATATTGTATTTCAAGGTTTTCTTAAGCAATAAACACACCTCAAATTAAATTAATGCAAGATATATTAGTTTAATGGCATAGTGTGGGACATTACAGTCAAAGCAATGAGAGAGAAAATCTACTTGGGTCTGATGAACTTGTGAAATATAAACAATGAGCTAAGGCCTGACAGTTGCTTTTATTTATTGAAGAGTGCCATCTGGCGGGTGAACATAGGTACTGCAAATGTTTTATTCCATTACTAACAGTGCATTTTTCAAGAACATTTTGACTACTACTGCCAAACATGACACATTTCTTGATAATTCTTTCACATTTCTCCAAGAACCATAATTGCCAGTTACACTTAAACAATTTGTTGAAATAACATGTCTGTTTAACCCCTTCAATACTTCATCAGGTTAATTGCTAAAAGAAGGAAGACACCATGCACGCATATATTCAGATGACTTTATTGTTTTAGCAGCATAACAAGACTCTCTACCAATGTCAAATTTTAATAGATTACCCTAATTTAAATGTATTTATAAAACAACATTAAACTGTGGCCGTTTCCTTGAGTCAAATATCTTGGTCTGGCCTTTCCGTACTATCCCTCCATCATCAGCCCATTCATTCAGCCTTCCTCTGACTCTTATTGTTTGTATGACTAAGACCAGTGCTTTGTGAATGTGCAGCCATGGTGTATTGTTGAGTCATTTGTAGTTCTCTGCTTGTCACCACTTTCAAACTTTTTACAATATTGCAGCCTGAATAGCACCCAAAGGACTGTTCTCAGGTCACACGTGCAGACAGACAAGCGCCGTGATTCATGTAAAGTTTCCTCTTAAATGAGACCAGGAAACGAATTAATGCATTTTGCCATTGTCACCAAAAGCATTAGCAGCATGTTAAAGAGCGGCTTACTGACACATGAGACGTTAAAGGTAATAATCATATCATGAGGTTGAAATATGGAGGCATCGAGAGAGACAAAATATGGCAGTGTTTTACAATGTCCCTAACCTAACAAAACAACAAAAATGTAATCTAAAAAAACAGCAATTCCACTGAATATAGATTAATCATGTTTGTGCCAGTAATTTTGTATACAATGATTGGTAGGCAAGGCAAGACAATACCACAATTCATACACAAGGTAATTCAAAGTGCTTTACAGAATAAATAAGACATTAAAATCACAATACAACAAATCAAACCATAAATAATCACAAATAATCATAATAACATTAAAGGAGAAAAGTGCTGTAAAGTGATGTATACCTATATCACACACTGTACACAATAACACAACAAATTGAGACTCTTTGATGAACTACATCTGTTGAAAGTCCTGGAAAAAATAACACACTCCCATGTTTATTCATTAAACTGTGAATATGGGGTTGGAATATACATGATATGATCCGAGTGTTATTGCAATGTGTTGGAGCAAAACTTAAAGTTTTATTTGGACCATGTCATTAGCTGAAACTGAAGTTTTGTTAAAGAAACATGTGCAAGTACAGTTCAGCTAGTACCACACACACTGGCACACTGAAATCTGATCTCTCTCTATAATGTTTGGTTTAAAATCTCTTACTATTGTGTGGCCACAGGAATTACCACTATTTCCTTCCTACATCTAACTGTGTGCATTACTGTATATGTTATACAATGCAAGACATTAGTGAAGATTAAAGGAGCACCTCATGGATTTGCTACTTTTCCTGTTGGCCAGACAGAAAAACATTGCACGAGGAAGCACTGGATGACAAAGACACTAATGTACTTAAATGGAACGGTCAGCTGAAATTAGACTTTGTTCTACAAGCAAGCAATGATGTTGTTATAGCTTATATGTAATTGTTTTAAAGAATTCTGATCCTATATGCTTGTAGTTGTAGTAGAAATTGCTGTACCGACGGCACTCGCTGCCAGCCCATTATTATCTTGGCCCATGTCATCAGTGGTATAATACTCCCTACAATGGGACCATAGCCAGACTGGGCTGCACTGGACTGAAATGGATAACATTATCACACTGTCTTGAGGATTCATGTCTTCGGGTGCTGGGTCAGAGAAAATAAAAGATAATATATGGAAAAAAAACAAATCAAACTCTAAAAAAGGCATTCATTTCTGCCATCAATCCATACAAGATATCATTGCTGGTCATCGGTCAAAAAAAATCAGAAGCCTTGACTAGAGTCTTATGTGAATGGTTTTGACCCTTGGCATATGCAGCTCAAACTCCACTTGGTCTGTCGTGGTTTCTATGGTGTAACAGGATTTCCTACCAGAGCTATATAAACACACAGGGTCCCCAGATCTCCCTTTTTTCCTCCTCCTCTCCTCTCCTGCCCTGTCTGCCTGGGCCTGTCCCTCAACAGCCTTCTTACCCTTTGTACCTGAGGCAAATTCAGATGTTTGGGTTTGACATCTGACAGGAGCCGAGACTGTTTGGTTTAGGCAGCACCCAGGTCTCACTGTTACAAGACAAATTTCACAGTTTGTCTGAAATAAAACAAAATTATTCGCTAGGATAATTTTGCACTGAGACTGAAGATTCAAATACAGATTGGCCATGAATAAGAGTTTTGTTTATTTAAATTATGACAGATACATATGCAACATATACAAGTTTACAATAATTTCTGGTTATCTTGAAATGGGGAATCCTTTCTGTCATGCCACATCAAAGAAGTTGGCTGAATGACTAGCCATCTCACCACACAGTTAGAAGATTCTGGTTTTAACACCCAGGCTGCATGGGCTTTTCTGTTTGGAGTTTGCATGTTTCTCCCTGTGTTTCCTATGGTAGTCTTGACCAGACCAAGTTCAAGAACTGAAGATGGGTTCCCTGGGGCAGCACAGCACCACTCACTGCTCCTGAGAGAATGGGTCAAATGCAAAGATCATCTTTTAAATGCAAAGATCATACTGAATACTTTAATGGCAAATGTTCTAAGATGGATGTCATTCCTAACATACAACCTACAACCAGCCTCGTGAAACATGCAGCTCCTTTAGGACTTGAAGGTAATGCAGGTAACAGTGTTAATGATGGCATATAATGATGCCATGAATCAGAAACAATGTGTTTAGTCTGAACATGTAGAACAGTGGACAGGTATTGGCAGTGTAAGTGCATACATTAGCTAAAGCAGACAGGGCCTCACTCACTTCCTGTGTCTGTGTGGCTCTGAGTGTCCCACTTGGCCTAACACCTCCAGACACAGACAGGAAATCCATGTCAGCACTGTTTTCATTCAGACTAACTGACATTTGGATAAAATGTGGCTTTGAACTATTTCAAATTCTGTTTCCCCCTGGATTTCAGTGCAAACTAAAGTTACATTTATGCTGTGCTGTTTTATTAACTGTTTGCACTTCATGGGCCTAGAAATGTGGAAAAATGTGTTATTCCAAAAGTAGGCACTGAATTTATTGTCTTCATTTTGCTTTACTTTTTGGTAATCTCCATGCAAGAAAACTGTTGAACACAGTTGAAACCAGAGGTTTGCATACACCATATAAAAAGATGACACTTTTTTCTCACTGTCTGACTATCAGACTAAACGTTTCCTATTTTAGGTCAATCAGAATTACGAAAACTATTTATGTTTGCTAAATGCCAGAATAATGAGAAACAATTTTTCAATGCTTTCATCAAAATCAGAAGTTTACATACAGTAAGATTACTATGACTTTAAACAATTTGGGGAAACCCAGCAGATGATGTCAAGTCTTTGGATATTTAATTAGAGACACACCTGTAGATGTTTTTGAAGGCACACCTGAAACACACTGCTTCTTTGTGTAACATCATGGAAAAGTCAAAAGAAATCAGCTAAGATATCAGGAAGAGAATTGTGGACTTGCACAAGTCTGGTTCATCCTTGGGTGAAGCTTGCAGCCCTGAGAAAACCATCCCAACTGTGAAATAGGGGGATGGCGGCATCATTTTGTGGGGTTGTTTTGCTGCAGAAGGGACTGGTGGATGTTCCAAAATACACATAGGAAAAGAACATGAGGAAAGAACATGTGGAAATACTGAATGTTGTAGCAATATCTCAAGACATCAGCCAGAAAGGGAAAGCTTGGGTGCAAATGGGTCTTCCAAATGGACAATGACCCGAAGCATACTGCCAAACTGGTTACAAAGTGGCTGAAGGATAACAAAGTCAAGATTTTGGAGTGGCCATCACAAAGCCCTGATCGCAATTCTATGACTTGATTCAGTTACATCAGCTCTGTCAGGAGGAATGGGCCAAAATCCCTGCCAACTATTGTGAGAAGCTTGTGGAAGGATATTCAAAACATTTGACCCAAGTCATACAGTTTAAAGGCAATGGTACCAAATAGTAATGAAATGTATGTAAACTTGTGACTTCTCATTATTCTGACATTTAGTGAATAGAAATCATTTTGAAATTTGATCTAAAAAAAAAGTGTATCTGTCTTTCGTTTCAACTGTAGATGCCTTCGCCTTGTCTGGTCCTGGTTTGAGTCTATGTTTAGTCCTCGTCTTGTCTACTCCAGTTTAGTTCCAATTTTGATGAGGTGTGTCTGTGTGTACAAGTGTAAACACACCCATATCATACTAGTTTCTTCAATGTTACTGCAAATAACTCACTGTCTTGTGGAATTCCCCAGAGTAGTTCACTTACTTTCGGCTGGACAAGAAAACATTGCATGAGTCACCAATGCAGTGAGGATTGCATTATGACAGATAATTAATAATTATGACAAATACTTAAATAATGTATAATTAATGATTACATAATTTTAGAGATAAAGTCAAATCTAGCCTTTCATACATAATATTCTTTCATCTCCAGTTCATGTCTATATATTTTCGCAACTTGGGTTCTTTGGATAATCTTTGCTAGTCACAGTGTTGGTAAGTAAGTAAATACATGTCCCAAAAATACATATTCAGAATACAAATTTTCTAGTTACTGTATTTCAATACCGATATTCCTTCATTTGGTGATATTTAAAATGCAGTTACTTTATTAAAATCAAAAAAATACATTGTAATGCAGTTTAGGCTTCAAACTACACTGTATTAGAGAGAAATATATATATGCACTAAGCACATCTTTGCATTATGTGTGTTTAAGGGCTCCAACCAGAACCTCCAGAAGCTCCAAAAGCTATTGTTTATGCACCCCCCCAGTGAAGCAACCGGGCATTTAGTCTCTCCATTACCTCTGTGTGTTTACCTCCGCGAGCAGCTCAGAATAACCTGTCACTCAGCAGCCTCTGTTCGCCCGCTTCCTCCAATGGCGTGACTCAAATGGGGGCAGGGGGCGGGAGCTAAACTCAAACAGGATAAAACCAGGAAAACAAGATGTAACAGAGAGGTGGGCTTTACAAAGGACCGGAAACACAGAGGCATGAAGAACAGAAAGGAGAGATGAACTGGAGATACAAAAACACGGATACAAGGAGAGTGGTGTTAACAGGATAAGAAAATATATTTAGATGCTTGAATGGGAGTAAAATAAGTGTCTAACATTAAGCGATGTTGGAAGTCCACTTTTAGAATCAAAGGCCATCCTGTGGTACTTATGATATTATTTGATAAACAGGGGTGTCCAGACTAAAGACATGATGAAAGTTTAGTGACAACAACAGTGACTCAGAGCTTTTAGTTTTTATCAGCGGACTGACTGAGCAGGCTTTGATCTCAGCTTTGATCTAATAAGCAGCCCATAAACAATGTACGGAAAAGTATGAATAAGAATTTTAAAAAAGAAAAAAAAAAAGAAGAAGTTTGCCATTGGAGCCCTCGATCAGAGCTATAAATATTTCAAATGCTAAATCATTAACGCGGCAAGGAAAAAGGATTATACAGGCAAAAAGGAGGCCAAATCTGAGATGTGTGTAATAGATTTTGCATACGACAGGGAGCATTTAACAGTGTAAAGTTATTGATATAGGGTTTAAAGGCGTACTATGTAACATTTGTCTCCATGAAGATGATATTACTTTGCCTGGAAAGTGAAAGTTTAATGCCAACTATAGCATTAAACTTTCTATTTTCATGAAGACAAACAGGTGCCACCACAGGGTCAGGTCAGTTCTGTGGAGAGGTGACCCCACTCACACTAACAATGCATGTATTTTAAGATATTTTCAGCAATAAACGATAGCAAAGATAGCAAAGTTAAATTTCAAACTGTGGATAATATTTCTAAGCTGGTGTCAGACCCCATCACCAGACACAGATGCAGGTATCTTTTCTATGAGAACTATAATTTATAATATATCACTTTTAACAAAACTTAGAAGATAATTTTATCCAATGTCTGCTGCAAATATTACTTTGATTCAACAAGACATTAATGGTATCCAAACACATGAAAATGCAGCACATATACCCACAGAATAGCATCCCTGGAGTGGCAGACAGTTCAGGTGGTAGAACGGTCGTCATCCTCACCCTGCCTGTGTGCGTGGAGATGGTGCACTCAATAGCATTTGCAGAAACAGTGAAAGGAAACCCAGACTAACATGGTGTTTTTGTTCCCACATTTGATTTGTTGTACTGCGACTGTGAAGTAGAAGTGCGTGTGACAGGGGAGGAATAGTGAAAGTGGTCTGTCAGCACCGCACCAGGCTCTCAGTGCAGTTGGTGTTTGAGTTTTGGGAGTTGCTGCCAACTGAATGACAGACAGATCTTTGAAGCCCTCACCAAACTGTAACACAATATTCAAAAACAGTATTGACAAAAAAATCTGTGGTTGGGATTTCAACCTAAAAGATTTTTAAAATGTACTAATATTTAAATTTGTCTTGCCACATTGACAGGGAACTATACTGAAAACAAGAACTTGAAATGACAATAATGATAAACTATCTTTCTTAGTTTTGGTGAAGTTTATATAATTTTACTTCCTGGTCAGACATGTCCAACAACCATGTAGAGGTAATTCTACGACTGTTACCTTAAGCAACCATACTGCAAACAAAGGCCAAACCTCGTCTCAACACAACAGTTATTACTTAAATAAAAATAGATTAGTTTTATTAAATGAATGTTCAAATTATCTGAAAAAGTTGCATCTTTCACATAAATTATCCCTGAATTTTAGATGGAACTTCATGATGAGGATTTCCTTTTTAGAACTCGGCTTTTATTTTTCAAATCAACTTTTTTCTGAACTTTCTTTCCACAAACTGCCACTTGACTGATGTAAAATTATGGTAAATATTTATCACAGCTTCTATCCCACCAAAAAAACTATGTAATAATGAATAATAAAACATGGAAACCTGTCAGCACTAAACATTAAACCCCATTCTTAGTCATTATTGTACATCGGTGCCATTTGCTCTGAAATGCATCCGACCCAGGAGGTTCAGAAGTGCTAAACTCAAATATTTAATAATTGCACAAACCGCCAAACTTTACTTGTCAGCAGAAAGTTTAATCCATTATTCATATAGAAACCATTTGAGCTGTGGCATCAAAGAGAATCATTCCACAGACGTGATGCAGATCTGACCGGGGACCGTAGACTCTCAGTGGAGTATTAGCACGCTAACTTATCCTCCGAGGACAAACTGGGGCTTCCTTTGGAGCTGAGCGGAGCAGAGGCTGAAACACAGAGGGTGGGATGGAGTCTGTTAGGGCTGGTAAAGAAAACTACCCTGCATCAGATAACATCACTGTTGTATTTAGGGTTAGATGTTTGACTAAGGGCACGCACAAGACTGAAAACTTGTGAACCATTTAGTTATATGTATCACTGCAATGGACTTTTTGTTGGGAAATTCAAAAACTGCAATACATTCAAAACAGCGCCACCGGAATCCTAATGAAAGTCGGACAATTTATTCTCAAATGACTCCCTGTTTCATCCCGGGTTGAATACTGCAAGACCTGATCACTTTGCAATCTTCAAACCCTCAGATCTTCAGGTGGCTCCTTCAGGTCCCCCCGCACTAGGCTCCGTACAATATGGGACGGAGCCTTCTGTTCAGTTGCACCTCGACTCTGGAGTTACCTCCCTGCCTCAGCTGAGAGCCACACAGAGCTTGACTTTTTTTTTAAAGCTAATCCAAAGACCTTTTTATTTAGAAAAGCTTATCGTTGATGTTTTTAGCATTTAGCAACTCAGTATCAGTTTAAAGTTCTTGTTTTATTGTACCACTCTGAGATTCTATGGAATGAAGAGTGCATTATAAAAAAAAGTATTATTATTATTAACTTACAACTTATCCCAAAAATGAAATATGGCTTGAAAACAGTTTGTAGATTTAATTCTGATGCTTGTATGGATTAAATGTCTTCAATTTTGCCTTGCAGACACCACTTATTGGGATTTTGAAGTTACTACATAGACAATTTGTCAAATGTGTACTAATCCCTACTAACTCATTGTAGAAAGCCAAAGAGAGACAGACCACTCGTGCCTACCACCTGCTGAGCTCCACTTCAGAGCATTACTGAACAATTATCTAAACAAGCACGAGACAAACCGCTAATGGAGCAACCGATTGGTCAAGTAAATGAAAGCAAAAATACTATAGATTTCCATTTCAATAATAATACACTTGAGTTCATGACCTCCCCACATATACAACCATATTAGAAATGTAGATTATATATAAATCCCTTGAAGTCCACAAATGGCTCGCGGGCCTATTGGAAACATCAGTTTTTGGGGACGATGTCATTTCCTCCCCTGTCATATTGGACCACCTTTAGCCTCACGTTGCGTCACCGGGCAGAATATAACTCATCTGTCATTGGCCGCTGATACTAATGCAGCCCAGATGTGGCTCCCCCAGACCTGCTCATTCACTCTTTGTTGTCAGAGAAATACAGTACCCAGAATCCCCTTGTTTATTTGGGTTGTCATGGTGATTGGTGGTATTAAGACTGGAGGGTCTGTGGACAGGAAGTTAAAAATGAGGCACTTGTAGTCTACTTCTTCTTCTACCCAATGAATACTGTATTGGCTATGTTATTTTCTGTAATAAAGCATGTCTTTTTCCTTTTTCCTAAAATTGTTGTGCATATTTATAAAGCAATGATTTTTTTTTTTTTATGTATAGAGTTCTATTCAGACCAAGAATTAATACATTGAAGTCAAATACCACTGTACTACACTGAACTTTGCATTGCCAAAAGTTTATGGACACATACAGAAGTGGGTAAAGTAGTCAAAAAATTGTACTCAAGTAAGACATACTTCTAAGTAATATTACACGAGGAGAAGTACACATTTATGATCATTTGAAGTTAAAGTAATTAGAAAGATAAAACATAAAATCTGTTTTCTTTTCAAAGGATATGCTGCAATACTGAGAACTAAATGTATTTCTTGAAAATCATTTCTGTTTTCAAATCATTTAATATTGTCAACATAAATCTTTGTTAATTACAGACTTAATCACAGTGAGAAAAGTAACCAAAACTGTTACCCAAGTAAGAGTACTGTGAGACTGTAAAAGTAGTAGAAGTATGTAGTCCAAAAACTCTACCTCAGGTCATATAAGTAGTTTATCATCAGAGAGTACGGAATGAATCAACAATGCACATAAACAAATAAAGCTAATGCATTATTATCTGAAGTCAGTATTATAAACATTGGCAACATGCTTTCCCTTAACGAAGTCCATACCACTGTGTAGATAATAATACCTGTTCCATTTGTATCGTTTTGAGTCTATGGGCCACTGATTATACATGCCTCGTATTTAAACCTATAAAGGCTCAGGTATCTGGTGGAAAACCTGGTGGTCTCCTTCATACGCACCACGTGTACAGTCCAATCTTCATAACTTTGCTATAATCAAACTGAACAATCTTAGACTCATGTGAACAGAGACACACCCACCACTGCACTCCACTCTCTGAGATAAGTCTCTTCTAAACCGAAAGAAACAAGCTTTAAACCAAAAACAACTGTGTGTTTGTGGGATGCTCGGATGTTTTTGGCTCAAAAAGGGAAACCAAACCCAGAAACAAACATGGTCCAAACTCACGAACTCTGATGTAAGCATGATAAACCTCTCAAATAAGTACTTACCTCAAATGAACGCCACGATGTAGGCTATTTGAATTAATCGAATGTTTGAAAAAAAACAAAAATAAATAGACAAATCTGAAACATTGGGACAACAAAACACCAACATGTGTCAAATTGTTATTGGTGCGTTTTAACTAACCAATATTACATGTTATTTTTGTCATTATGATTGGAAGTTATAAAGTAATTTTATCATCAAATGTTAAAGATGTTCTGACATACCTGATGTAAACAAAATGCCAGAGTATAAACCCCTCATTTCTAAACTGAGGCAGGTGTCTTCTGGAGTCAGTGTAATCCAGGCTTCTCGGACCGTCTTAAATCCATTTTAAGGAAATAATCAACATGTGAGTGCCCCATTACATCATTTAGCTTACTGTCAAGTCATTATTAGGCAAATTATGCTTTTCTTTTATTTGTATTGTGTAAATTGTTTTATGGGCAATTAAAATTGTACTGCAACATGTTTTTTATTATTGCTAAACCAGTTTAGTATTGCATTTAAAGAAATCTGATCTTCTTGTGTCGTGAATTAGCCAAGGCTGTGATACCAGATAAATGTTTGTCGTATGCCATCTGTCAAATAAACATAAAAACACACATTTTCTTCATTGACCGTGTGTTAAAAGTCTCCTATTTTATGTGGAAGACATACTCCAAAGATAAGGTCCAGAGGGATTCATAGTCTGAGTCCACAGTCTGGTCACTTACTACAGTCGAGTGCTCTCTGGGATGGTTTTAATCAGGGCCCATTGACTCAGTCTGAATCTGCCATCAGCCTTGCTCCAGTCTGAGGTCTGAAGAATAAAGACCCTGTCAGAATAAGAGCACTTCAGTCAGATTTCAGTAATGCACATGCATTAGATTATTTTACAAATAATCACAGCAATTACCTGATGGTACCATGACATGCAATTTAGGATTTTATAGTGTATTATTGGAGAACAGTGTTAAATTTAGCAGTAGTGTTGTTAAATAATTGTGCTGTACTATTAGGCCTATTGTAATGCCTACTATTACTATTACTGCTACTATATCACAATTTTGGCTATCATTATTTGCATCAATTCCAAATATCAAAATGTGTATGGCCTATGTCTAGTGTCTCAGGCTGAACTTTGGTGGGAAGTAGCTTTATATCTGTTTATAATGGGCCTGTTATTACTCTGTTGGAGAGTTATTGCTTTATATTTGTTTGCACTATTCGACCTCATTTGAGTTACATTTGTTACAGTGGTGGGTGGTGTACAGGCTCATTTGACCTGGATGCTGCAGCGGGCTGGGCCTGGGACGGGGCGAGGGGAGGTGCAGAAGACCCTGAGCACAGCACACGCTCTGCTTTAAAAGTGAAAGGACCGAGGTGAGAAGGGCTCACCACACAAAGTTGAGTGACACTGGACTTTGAGAGGACACTGGACTAACACGAGGTCAAACAGAGCTCCCGGTGTCACGGTGCAGCAGCTGCGGGACAAGACCCTCTGTGTGACGGGGATGAAGTGAGGAGGAGCACGGACATGTTCAACCCGACCCCCACCAGCACGGTAAGACACAGAACACAACTTCAGCCTCAAGTAACAACAATACAGACACGTTTAGATGAACATGGTTTAGTCTTTGAAATATGCTCTGTAAAAATATCCTACCAATCACTTTGACTGGCGTAGGCCTGTGTAATAACGCATCATTTCAATGTGCAAACCCTAACCCATGTATCGTAAAGAAATATGCCTAACTATTTCTCTAGATATAAAATGCCTGCTGGTCTCTCATGGCCTCCAGTTTTAGAATATTAAAACTTAATAAACTAAATTTTATTATTATTATTATTAGCAGTAGTTGTAGTAGTAGTATTAGTAGTGGTAGCAGTATTGTTTTATTTATTTGTTTATTTATTTTATTTAAATATTGTATAGCTTACTGCCAAATCCCAAACCTATAATAAAGGTTTATCTGTCTGGCAGGCGGCTCATACACACGTGCCTGTTGCTCGCGCGCACCTGGTCCTGCGTCCTGATTGGCCTAATCAAGCTCACGTGCGTTTGTGCCCGTGTCTGCCGAGAACTGTGTCATTTTTATGTTTTTAAAGCTATGTGTTTTCCATATTTGCACGACTGTAGTGGTTACAAAATAACTCTTGGTTCAAACTAATAAGGTGATGAAATGAGGCTAAATGTAGGCCTTTTTGGGGAGGCCTCTCGGGAAGTGGATAAAGATCCAGTGGTTGCCCTGGTAACATGGCGGAGGACGTCTTTAGGCGTCAGTCCAGACTCGGTCTAGACCCAAACCAAACCATCATCTTTAGACCTGATCCAGACTCCGGGGCCTCGGCCTCAGAGGCAATGAACGAGTTACAAGACTCGGGTTTGGAGGACGTGTTTTCACTGCACCATGAGGACGACAGCCTTTTACTCGACGCTGTAGGTGCAAAGTAGCCCAAAATTTACAAATGCAAACTATTTCCCACAACATAGCGTGCAAAATGAGCTGTGTTTGCTAGCTGTAGAGTAGAGCTGCGTCCCACTCAAACTCCAGCCTTTAACTGATGGTGATTTTTGACAGAGCTCGTCAGGTCCGGATGATATTTTCGAGGAGGACTTGTACTCTCCCTCGTCCCTGTCCAGCTGCTCTTCCTCGGCCCTGACAGTGACCTCTGTGCGGGGCAACCCAGTGTGCTCCTCCTGCGGCCTGGACATAGTGGACAGATACCTGCTAAAGGTAACACTAAACCTGTGCACATTTACACTAAGGCGAATCAAGACTGCATCATTTATTTTTCACCACACACACAACATTCTACAAGCGTGGAATGTTTTTATTGCATGCCAGTAAAAAAAGAAAAGAAAAAAATAAATAAACTGTTGGAATATACCAGAAGACAAGACTTCAGCAGTAAAGTGCGTTATATAATAATGTTGGTGCTTTTAATCGCCCCAAATGTTTGCTGCACCATTTGCTTTCTTTTAAGTATCCCCATAAACTGCATACAGTCTAAGATTATGTAGTGTATGGCTCTACTCAGTTGATCTTTTTTTTTTACTTTTGATATGCTTGTAACTTGTAGCACTTCCCTTAAGTATATAGGCTAATGCTTTATTTAAAACACACACACATGATGTAGGCCTATGATGGTTAATCATGTGTAGATGCATGGCTTTATTTATGAATAATTTTTGAAGATTTTCCTGTCCTCAGGTAAATGATTTGTGCTGGCATGTGCGCTGCCTCTCATGCAGTGTGTGTAACACATCACTGGGCCGTCATGTGAGCTGCTACATCAAAGACAAACAAGTCTTCTGCAAACTGGACTACTTTAGGTAGGTTGGACATATGATTATATATGATATATGATTTACATTTTTTTGTTCTGTTTTTTTGTCGGACTTGTCAACACCTTGTGGAGTTGAGCCAATAGTGACTGAATATTGAACATGTCTTTTCAGGAGGTATGGGACTCGCTGTGCGCGCTGCGGCCGCAACATAAACTCTAGTGACTGGGTGCGGCGTGCAAGAGGCAGCACTTTCCACCTGGCCTGTTTCTCCTGCACCTCCTGTAAGAGACAGCTGTCCACTGGGGAGGAGTGTGGACTGTTGGAGAATCGCATCTTCTGTCGAACTCATTATGACATAATGATGGATAATATAAAGCGGGCCAGAGAAAGTGGTGCGACTAAAATGCATTAACATTTTCAGTGTAAATATGTAAATAACACAATTTAATATAAAATTAATTCTCTAAATGTTGTAACAGAGCAACACAGAACTGAAGAAGAGATGTCGGACAAGGATTCAAACTCTGTGCCTAGACCAGCTAAAAGAGCTAGAACTAGTTTCACTGTTGAACAGTTGCAGGTAACAACTTCTGTTGTTCAGTGGCTAGTGCACATAAATACTTTAATTGGTGATGAGTTCATATTTATTTCTATATAATTCAGATAATGCAAAACCAGTTTGCCAAAGATAATAACCCTGATGCCCAGACTCTGCAGAAGCTGGCTGAGCAGACGGGTCTCAGTCGGAGAGTTATACAGGTGGGTACTAAAAACAACAAATTACAAGAAAACTTGACTTAGTATTGTATGTATCTGAGTAATATATGTTTGTGTTTATTAGGTTTGGTTTCAGAACTGCAGAGCTCGTCAGAAGAAGCATGTTAATCCACTTCCTACTGCCACAGCCCTGATGACTCTATGCCCTGATCAGCTGAGCCCTCCTCTCATGGATGACCTTCAGTACAGCACATATCTGTCTTCAGATACTCCACTTCTCACCACACTTACCTATGTGGACGGTACACATCCATTTACCTTTATTTTCCTTGAAATGACAATTTTAATTTGTAAACACTTTTTTTCCTCCTTCAAGTTCCTAATGCAGATCCATTGTTGCTGCAGCCGCTCCTCTCCCACTCTTTGACACAGCTGCCAGTCAGCCACGCCCGAGACTACTCAGAAGATTAATGCCACAGCCATAATGCACTCTTTGCTGAAGAAGTCCATTTAAAGCTTTCTGTAATCTGAATATGGAAGGAATTGAATTTCATTTTAGAACTGCAGATGATATTATTTCAGTTTAACATGAATTAAGAGGTTTGTTAATTAATGTTAATTCAAATATGGCTTTATACTTAATGCAATGTATTTTCAATCTACTTAATTTATTTTGAATAATATAATGAGATGAGGCACTTTGTTGGAAAATATGGGACAACTTAAGTGAGAATTTAATTTAAGAATACATGTTTAATTTAAGAATGGTGTTAAAAGTATTCATGTTCAATTTTGACATGGTAAATATACATTTGCATGTCCATGGCTGTTTCTTTTGTTCTTGCAGTAACACAATACCCTTCACTGGTATTCTCAACACATGTGGTGGCTTGATGAAAAGTTAAAAGCTTGTGTGAAACGGATGAGAACGGTATCTGCAGTATTGTAAAAGAATAATGGTTGTAAATCACACATTTACTAGCAAACTACATAGTTGTATCAGTCACTGCATTGATTCCGATTGATTCTCAAATGCTGATCTAGCCCCACCTGCTGGTCTAATGCTGATCATGCGCTAATTATTAGTGAGGAGCAGGTTTTCAACGCAGTGATGTCCATGCATTCTGCGGATCAAAGTTTTGGCTAAAGAGCTTTAAAAGTCTCAGAAGGCGTTTATTGCTATCGTTTACAATTGTTAAGTTAGACTGTGAAATGAAAATAAGTGTTACTGTCTATGGTTAGCAGATATCATAGACTGTATAAAGAACTGTATGAAGAATGCATATACACACTCTAGCATATACGATAAAGAATTACGTCATTCTATACTTTTACTTTGAAAGCGTCCTGCCCGGAAACGGGGCTTGTTTTTGGCACATGCGCAGTTCAGTGGGAGGAAAACCAGCAGAGCTAAACCTCGGCATTAAACTGTAAACATTAGCGATCAAGGCGACTTCTGTCCACCGCTGGAATGGAAGCACAAGGTAAGCTTTGTTTTTATCATGAGTGTAGCACAGACTGTTGGATATATTCGCCAGCTACATCATTTTTATATACGTGCTATTCAAAGTTACCCCCAGAGGGGAAGTCTAAAATATTCCTCCTGTGGCTCTGTGACAACGACGACTACATCGACCAAATGATTGTCAAATTGTGCTGTTTGGAATAATCACAAGCGAATATTTTTCCTGCTGGTATTTTGTGACTCGCTTGATTAGCGTTAGATCGATCTGTGGGATTTATCTGCGACTAATTTGAGTAACTGTGTTAGCTTCAGGAGTTAGCTGATTAAACAACACTACTTAACGCTTCGTGCGTTGTTATAAAGTTATGCTACTGTGTGTGCTTAGATAATGCCAATGTAAGTACAATATGTTACTCAGGCAGTTGTGTCATGATGAAGCACAATGCTGGGTTTCCCATGTGAAAGCTAAATGTTAGCATTTTCTGTGCTGAGTCTGCCAATAACAGACAAATGCACAATAATGCAAAGGATCAAGACCTCAGTCTAGTCAGTCAAGGATAAATGCTGAAGTTATTTCATACAAATAACATTACAGTACCAGCACCAGGGACACAGGGCATGACTACTGTCAAACTTCTTAACCCTGGTATCTTTATAGCATCAGGGAGTATGGTTAATAGAAAACTTCCACAGTTAAAACTGATATACAAAAGACAGTAACAATGAAATATACACATTTGCATAACAATATTAATGTCAAATGAAAAAGTAAAAGTTTTACAATTCTTAATTCCATGCAATGATTTCTTAAAAGTCTGTGTTTGTTGTGTGTTGTTCTAATCCATTATCATTATTTTTAAGGTTAATTGCAAGGTGTGGAGCTCAACATTGTTCTTTAGTGCATGGACGCAAAGCCAATGCGCAGGTAGGTGTGGCCTTTTAAATATTTCTTTTTATTGTAAGAATGAGCCTAATCTTTATTGAATAGCAAGACCGGTCCTCTTGGATGAAATGTGTTACCCTTCCTGACACCTTTTCTCACACTTATGTAACCTCTACAGAGCAAACATGTGCTACTGTCTGTTCAGTATTTGAGCTGCAACCATAAAAACGGCTCTGTCCTAACTCTCTCTACAGAAGGTCGCACTAACCCCAGACCTCTGGCATGGCTGATAGCTCAATAATAAAGCTTCTGTTCAGTGTCCACTCTGACAGGTTAATGGCACAGACTAAGAGTGGAGTTCTAGTGGGAGTCACCAACTCACTCTTTTCTATTTATAAACATTGAAATGCTCTCCTTCTAAAAATATAGTAGGGCCTTTACTGCAAGGGGAAACTACCCAGATGGATCTAGTGACCAGGGAGGTTTCCAACCATTGGCCCAACGAAGGCAGAAAGAACACTGGGACACTTATGCTCAAGAATAATTTGTCTTGTTTATATCTTTACTTGAAGAAAATATGTTCATTTTGTAAAACAATCTTTAACCAGAGGCAAGAAACAGTCAAACAACAAAAAAGTGCCTTTACACTTTGTTTTTAAATATTAAAAATGCAGTGTCACTTTTTCCCATCAATAGACAACCATACTAGGCATGGGATGATATTGAAATTTGGTGTCACAATTATCATCGCCAAAATAATTGTGACTAACGATTATATCATGATAATATAGTTGTTGAAAGTTTTAAAATGTTATGGATATGAATAATTATAATTTTAATATTATGAATAGGTTCCATATTTAATCTTGTACTTTGTTACCAGTGAAAACAAAAATGATCTAGAAGAGATCATGGAGAAGTAGCTTTTTTCTGCACGTTCCGGTCATATAATGGCCATGATCTCTGTTGGCAACTGTTTTCTACCTTTTTTTATCAGGATAAACAATATTATTGTTTATTGTCCCAACCCTACACCTTACATAATGCACTGTAAATGCTATACTTGAGTTTATTTGAAACTTGTAGAACAAACTATTTCCATTTGATTTGACAATAAATTGTGAATGATTGACTGCTGTTTTCTTGTATAAGGGCCACCAGCGCACGCCAAGACGCCACTGGAATGGACATCACCAGCCGTTGTACTCTGGGGGACCCTAACAAGCTCCCTGAAGGGGTCCCCCAGCCCGCGCGCATGCCCTATGTCTCAGACAAACACCCACGACAGACTCTGGAGGTGATCAACCTACTGAGGAAGCACCGTGAGCTCTGTGATGTGGTGCTGGTGGTGGGCGCAAAGAAGATCTATGCTCATCGGGTCATTCTGTCAGCCTGCAGCCCATACTTCAGGTAACGTCTAACAATAAAGTTGAGCTGTAAAAACAATTGTTTATAAATGATGGACTTGATTTGTTTTGCGTAATAACAATAATAATCATTTATACATTTTAGAAAGGGCTACCATTTTTTTTTTTGAATTTTTTTTTTTTACAAATTATGGACTTGACTTGTTTTGCCTATAACATTGGAATAATTTATACATTTTAGAAAGAGCTACCATTATTTTCCTTTTTATTCACTCCTCTGATTAAGCTTGAAATGCATACTCGTCCCAGAAGACGAGATCAGTTCATTCAATCAATTGTAACTGGTCCTAGGTTTTTGCTCCAAATAAGCTCAGATTCAGCATGCCTATCTTGACTCAACAGCTCTGCCTAGAAGTGGACCCCTATGGGAGGGGCTCCTAGGCTGATGGAATTCGAAACAGTGATAACGCTTCATGAGACAAGCTAAAAATTGAATTGGCACACTGTCCTATGATGAACAGAAAGACGGCCATATTCTATTGAAATTCCCACGCCATTTTGACATGTTTATATGAAACCTATCTAGTCCTACATTTTTCTAGACATGTTGATAATCAATAATATTCATTACAGTTTTTATGTAGTATGACTTCATATCCTGTTTCTTTGATACTTGCTCACAGCCATCAAGGGCCATCATCGCTGCTTGCGGCTTTAATTCTTGTGTTGTTTTTGTATTCCGGCTTCATCACCGGCTATAACTGGCTACGGTTACATGCACACTGCACACTCAAACTCTGATTAGCACAATTTTGGAGATTTAAGTCTTTTAAAATGACATGTAAACAGCAAAATCATCTGAATTCTTTCTGATCATGGTCCCTCTGTACTTACATATTTTGAAGTTTATATGTCATTTAAGTAATCTTAAAGGTCCAGAAATATGATAATAATCAAATTTTGGTGTGCATGTGAACAAGGCCATTGTGCTACTTTAACTGAGCATATCAGACTTATCTGTACTCTATACTTCAAAACAAAATATTTTAACTTTTCAACAGGGCAATGTTTACGGGGGAGCTGGCAGAGAGCAGACAAACTGAAGTTGTGATTCGTGACATTGATGAGAGGGCCATGGAGCTGCTCATTGACTTTGCCTACACCTCACAGGTAAATAAAATAAACTTTTGAAGGACAATTTGTCATACTCATACAAATGTGCCAGAAAAAGGGATACAAAAAAGAGAAGCCCTATGTAAAATAATAAATAAACTCATTATAATTTATTGCAGTAGATACAAAATGGTAATGCACTGAATATACAGTTGTGAATTTTAGAAGTGTAAAAGATGCCATAATGTTTTGTTTAGATGACTGTTAAGCTGTGGCGCATGTCTGTAGGTCCCCTTAAAGACATCTATGGAATTAAAAATATGTGTCTGAAATGAACAAAACTAAAGTGGGTTTTTGGAAGACTTGAAGATGCACTATGCTTTGTCTTAAGGGGTACGCCACCTGATTGTCTCAATAGAGATGATATTTGGGTAGAATGTTAAAGAGTATGGCATTCTACATGGTTATTTTGTATTTTTATTTTTCCCCAATTTGCCATACTAAACTGTAAGTGCCTGGCTCCTCCGTAGGTGACAGTGGAGGAGGGAAATGTTCAAACGCTGCTCCCCGCCGCGTGCCTCCTTCAACTGGCGGAGATCCAGGAGGCATGCTGCGAGTTCCTCAAGAGACAGCTGGATCCCTCCAACTGTCTGGGAATCAGGGCATTCGCCGACACACACTCCTGCCGCGAGCTGCTCCGAATCGCTGACAAGTTCACCCAGCACAATTTCCAGGAGGTGGGCTTGCATTTAAATTCACTTAAGACTGTCCCAGTATCATATTTTAGTGTCAAGATTAGGTCTGGTTCTTGCACTAAGAATTTGTGTGGCAGATTTGTTGTTTTAAGTGTCCAAAATTAGGGCTGGGTACCTTTTTAATTTTTTTTTAAGCACTTGAATGTTCCCTATTTTTCTGTATGCGTTTGTTAACAACCTATTCTTGTATTCATCATCTAGATAAAACGGCAAACCAGAGCTACAATGTTCATTCATTTCATTAAACATTAAACAGTATTACTTTGTATAAAAGCAGTTTTTATTGTTGATTTATGGCAGCACTGCCTTGTATCTTTCTTGTGCTCTCCCTGGACCCACTTGGCATTAAAATATCTTTGAACCAAAGAAAAGTATTCTTTTGGTTCACTTTTTTTCTTTATCAGTTGTACCCAAACATTTTTATTTGATACTCTACTGGTAGCTTTCTATGGTACCCAGCTCTAGGTAAAATAGAGGTAGATTGGTTACATGAGTAACTCGTACTAACAGAATGGACAATAATTAAGATAACTAGAGTTAAGATTATGGTTGGAAAAGATACAGCGACAGTACATGCATATTGACCTCGTAAAATGAGTTTTCCTTACATATATTTACACATTATTATTTCTTAAATCAATAACTGCTGACATTCTTATATTTGTTGTCTTTCAATGTTTGTAGTATGCAGTCAAACAAAACTTGCTTGTCAAGTACAATTGGTTTCCCAGAATTTGTGAATATAATGAACACAGCTGTTGATATAATTGTTGTTGTTGTTTGTCATTTATTTGACGGAGGAATGTAAATGGCAGCATATCTGACACGTGAGCAGCATTTAGATATGTTATTTTAGATGATAATTACTGCTATTATGCTATTTCAAAACACAATATTTTATATTGCCCCCTGTCCTCAAAATGTCTCCTGTCCTTATTGTCCCTTCACTTGTTATGAGGGAGGATCTCTTTTACATCAATTACTGTTTCTAGTTATTCCATGAATGTATTTTTCGGGCCAAGCTGATCACTGTCTGTTCCTCTGTGCTCTGCTGCAGGTGATGGAAAGTGAAGAGTTCATGCTGCTTCCTGCCAATCAGCTGATCGACATCATCTCCAGTGACGAGCTCAATGTGAGAAGTGAGGAGCAGGTTTTCAACGCAGTGATGGCCTGGGTCAAGTACAGCATCCAGGAACGCAGGCCACAGCTACCACAGGTTTGATATAAGCAGTTGGAAATATTTATGTATTTATGAGTGGATATATTGAAAAATTGATAATGTTGCAATTGTTGTTCTGGAGGAATGCAAAATCGTAATACTGAATATACAGGGTGTCCATAAAGACTGCTTACAATTTAAAACATTTATTACAACAGTATGTGATGATGTCTTAATCAGACTTGTTCTATTGTACTCAGTGGTTTCCAAAGTTTTTTTTTTTTTTTTTACCTCATTTAATACACCTCTATAAGGGCGCCATTAGTCACAGAAAGCACATCAAGGTTGTACTCGATTTCTTGCCATGTTCGCTGTAGCGTACCCTCATCAATGGTTGCAGTTGCATCAGTTATCTTTTTCTTAAGTTCAGTAATGTCCTGTATCTTTGTTTGATACATGATATCTTTAACATAGCCCCATAGAAAGAAATCCACAGGTGTGATCTCTGGTGAATGTGAATGTTTGATTGAGGAAGTCACGAACATGCAGACCCCACTGTGGTGGGTCACCATCTTGCTGGAAAATGATGGTTAGTTGAAGGTCCTGTAGTTGTGGTGCCACAAATTCAGTGAAAAGGTCGAGGTAGACATTTGCAGTAATTGATCTCTTATGGAAGCAAAATGGACCAATAATTTAATTGCACATAATCCACCACTGAGTACAATATAACAAATCTAATTAATGTATCTTATCAATTTCCTTTGCAATTAAATAAAAAAAACTTTATGGACACCCTGTATAGTCTATAAAAAGTAATAAAAAAAAAAAAAAGATAATGCAGAAGAAATTTAAAATGTTTATTTTTGGCAATATCGGCCATACCTGTTTTTCCGCATTTCTAAATATATTGTTTTTATAGGTCCTACAACATGTCAGACTTCCCTTACTGAGTCCTAAATTCTTGGTTGGCACTGTTGGATCAGACCCGCTTATAAAAAGTGATGAGGAGTGCAGGTGAGCATGCATTTATAGTCTGAAAGTGTACAATAATGCTTTCCTGTGTGGTTGCTGCTATTTTTTGGTATTGACTTAATGCAATGTCTCAGAGACCTGGTTGATGAGGCCAAAAACTACCTGCTGCTGCCTCAGGAGAGACCGCTAATGCAGGGACCCAGAACTCGACCCAGAAAACCCATACGCTGTGGAGAAGTACTGTTTGCAGGTCAGCTTAAACCGTTGCATCCTTGTACTACATTTCATTACCAGAACATTATATTAGTTAGTTATTAGACTCAGGCTCAAAATGTAACTTTTGAAAACAGATGATGTATATTATTATCCACCCCAAATTTTGCTTTTAAAGTTTCATCTGACTTTTATTTGTCATTCCAACAATAAAAACACACATGAAATGAATTATGTCAAGACTCTGTGATAAAACATAGAACAAACATGTTGTCTAAAATAATAACAATAAAATGATCTAAAATACTGGGGGTGACAGTTCTCAATGGTTAGAGCACCCATCCACTGCTCGGACCAAGTTTTGTTTTTCTGTCCAAGGACCAAGGCACTTCACCCACATAACCAAGCATGAATGTTGTGTGTGCGTGAGTGTTGGTGCTGGTCAGGGGGAGCGATTGCTTCCTTCAGTCTGTCCCAGTGCAGCTGTGGCTACAATAGTAACGTAGCACCACAAAAAGTGTGAAGTGAATGAATGTACCTCTTTGAGAGGCTTTGACAAGTCTGTAAAGCATGTTTATCCTCGTAGGAAGGAAACTTGTTACTAATGTGTCTTTTGTATGCTCAGTTGGTGGCTGGTGCAGTGGAGATGCCATTTCCAGTGTGGAGCGGTACGACCCTCAGACAAACGAGTGGAGGATGGTGGCCTCCATGAGCAAACGCAGGTGTGGGGTTGGGGTCAGCGTTCTGGACGACCTGCTGTACGCTGTGGGAGGACATGACGGGTCATCATACCTCAACTCTGTAGAGAGGTCAGGAGTTCTATGTCTTTGCATTTGAGAGCTTTAACTTCATGAATTGTACTAAAGAAACTGTTGAATACCTGAATCATCATAAAATATAATAAAAAGTAGATATTAAAAGATATTTATATTTACTATTGCTTCCTAACATGTCCTTACTATTTCAGGTATGATCCCAAAACCAACCAGTGGAGCAGTGACGTGGCTCCGACCAGCACCTGCCGCACCAGTGTGGGCGTGGCTGTACTCGGAGGTTATCTGTATGCAGTCGGTGGACAAGATGGAGTGTCCTGTCTAAACATTGTAGAAAGGTCAAAAGAACTACACACTGTTGTCTTTGTTCACATACTATTTTTCATAATCGTTTACTTAATTATAAATGGGCTTGTGTCACAGGTATGATCCAAAGGAAAACAAATGGACCCGTGTGGCCTCTATGAGCACCAGGCGGCTGGGTGTGGCAGTGGCAGTACTGGGAGGATTTCTGTACGCAGTGGGAGGGTCAGATGGGACGTCACCGCTGAATACAGGTAGGTGAAAGTGGTAAACTCTGTGAACCATAAGCTGTTATTTTATTGTAACATTGACTTGTTTGTATGGGAAGTGTGAACAATATTTAAAACTGATGTAAAGCGCTTAGCCTGGAACTGATATTGACAACAAAATAATACAAACTTGCCCACATAAGACTGGTCTGTGGAGTTTACCCCATTTGTACAACAACGATGAAAGTTGTTTTTAGAGCTGTGTTTTAAAATCTATAGTTCAAGTCATAAGACATTTTCACAGGAGAGTAAAAACAATTAATACTAATAGCAATTCTTTTTTTTTTTTTTTTAACAGTAGAGCGATACAATCCACAAGAGAACCGCTGGCACACGGTCTCCCCGATGGGTACCAGGAGGAAGCACTTGGGCTGTGCGGTGTACCAGGACATGATCTACTCTGTGGGGGGCAGAGACGACACCACGGAGTTGAGCAGTGCGGAGCGATACAACCCCAGGACCAACCAGTGGTCTCCGGTGGTCGCCATGACGTCCAGAAGAAGTGGGGTGGGTGCAGAGTAATGCAAAATGCAGCATGAGTTTATGAATTTCATATAATTTCCCATTAAGAAGTGAATGGTTTTAGCAGGTTTAATACATGAATGCATTATAGACCAATACAAACATATACTGAGTCAGGTAGATATTTTAACTTGAGTGTTCAGCTAATAAAGTGAATGGAGTGCCAACATAATTTTGCTAATGCACTGTTTATGTGAAGGTGGGCCTGGCAGTGGTGAACGGGCAGTTGATGGCAGTAGGAGGTTTTGATGGGACAACGTATTTAAAAACTATAGAAGTATATGATCCAGATGCCAATACATGGAGGTAAGTGTTTTCCCATACATGGAGCTTTGTAAATCTACTTGACTACCTTACATTAGTCGTTATGTGCAATTCCCTGCTTTTAATAGTAGTTTTTACAATAGGAGTTCACCATAAATTTAACCCAGTAATCGGAACTATTGAAAGAGAGACACTACCCGTCAAAAACAAAATCTACTTCAACCAATATCTGATTGGCTTGTCTATGTTTGATATCAATTCATATACATTTTCTGTCCAGGTTATACGGGGGAATGAACTACCGGCGTCTCGGTGGAGGTGTGGGTGTGATCAAAATGACTCATTGCGAATCTCACATCTGGTAACATCTGCTCCCCCCGCTCTCACACTCCTCCCCCACCCTCTGCTCACTGTGCGGACGCCTCTCTTCACTGACTGTTGTGCCTCCGAACACGGACACTGCTTCCTCATGAGAGCCCTGTGTGAAAAGGGGGGATAAGATGGACACCAGAACGAACTTGGAAAGCATCTTCTTGACACTAACTTGACACTCCAAATTGGGGTCTCCTCGGATTAGATTTCCGGAAGTTTTTATTGACACAATTTAACTTAACTGTGCTTGTAAAGTCCTGTGATTGAGAACTGCCTTAGAAGCAAGTATACTATGAGGACTTTTTTTTTTTTTTTTTGACAAGACATTTTTTCAGGCTGAGCATTAATGAGAGCCCATATTGTTCATATTTCTTAGTTTGAGATAAGCTTTTTTTTCCCCCAACTACACTAAGATTTCAGTCTACAGTGTAAAACAGGTTATAATTTTCAGATTTTCATTCTAGACTAGACTAGACTAAAGCATACACATAGATTTGGTCTTGGTGTGTAGCATTCAGAAAGCTGCCAGGCAGTTTTCTTATTATGAAGCTGTTGATGATTTTAAAAGCAGCAAAACGAGTACTATGACAAATTATGGACTAAGATGCTTATCCACATGTACATTTGAACAATGAGCTCCCAGCTGTTTAGTTCATCAGGAGGAGTTTGGTGAAACTGGTAAAACATTTCAGGTCTGGTGGCGATGCAGAAATTAAGAGCTGAATGCCGTAAATTTCGGACTATTGAGCGTACCTGAATGCAGCAAAATTTTAAAAGAAAATAAATGTTGTACATATATAGGCCGCACTTGAATATAAGCTGCATGTTACAAATATGTTGTAACACTTGCGCAGAAAGATGGCACACTGAGGTTTTTTTGAGTTTTAATTTAAGACGCACTTTTTTTCGGCAGTAGGACACCAACACGGCGTCAGTACGGGATGAACATACCTGCATATTTAGAAAATTCATTAATGCCAAGCTTATGTGCGGTGGCTCTATTTCTTTCTTTGATGGCCAGATCAATTGCTTTTAAATTAAAAGCTGCATCATTTGTATTTCTTCCTGTTTTCCATGATGAGGGTGTGTGCATGATGGGTAAAATGACAGTTCAAAATCAAAACTAGTGTATTCTTCAGCGCATAATTTTTCCCCACGTCGGACTTATTTTTCTTTTCTTTCTGTTAGAGAGTGCCCCCCAGTGGACGTTAGCCAGTAAAAATCTATAAATTAGCTACACTGTTGTATAGGCCACAGGGTTCAAGGCGTGGGGAAAAAGTAGCGGCTTATAGTCTGAAATTTACAGTAAATGTTTGAGAGAGGAAAAGGAACAATTATGATGGCCCAACGTAAACGCAATTAACAAAAAACGAAAAGGTAATGTAATGAAAAGGTGACATTGGTTCAGTTTTTTTTCTGCATAAGCTTTGTCTCTCAAAATTGATCAGTTATCTCATTGTTTTGTTTGTATGTAGCTTGAAAATCGATGAGAAATCTCAAAACGAGCTTTACACAATACATACATGTTGATTAATGAACCTTGAGAGAAATGATGCATCCTGCCAAGTTGGCCAGTGAAAGCTCCAAATAATCAAACCACCAGAGTACACATCTTAAAATAGAATAGGCGTGCTAGGAATGGTGTCTGGCAACATAGAAACTTCATCACTTTATTAGAGTTGCATTAGTATTTTAAGGGGTCATAACTGCTGAGAAAACTTACTGTTGTGTTTACTTTATCACCAAATGAATACAAGACTGTTACACATTACAGATATAAGTGTTTTAATACAGTTGTCCCCGTTTTCAGTGTTACAGTGTTAGGATCCCCCCTCCTGGTGAATGGCTAAACTGTAACGCTGGTTTAAGATGAAGCTCTGAAGCTTTTTAGCCCATGATTTTGTTCTCAATGTGAAAAATAAGTGGATTTGACATGGGCACATGGTTTACAATTGCACTGTTTGGCAATGTTGTTTCGTTTTTTTTCTTTTCTCTGACTTTATGAGTGATTAGATGGAGATCGGGCTCAAATTTTGGTGGGTGTAAGTAACATTTCAGAGAGAATGATGCAAAGCAAAGAGCTGCTCATTCAAGACATTCTGCACTTTACGTTTTGTGCTTTGGAAGTGAATACTACACAGATGTTTTTATGCATTATACCCAGTGTACTGTATAATAGGTCACATAAATATCTTTTTGTTTAATGCTTTTAAGTAGTTCAGCATTTGGATCAATAACTTCAGAAAAAAGTAACATCCTATGCTGCATCTTTACCAAAAGATGTCCACCTTCCAAGTTTACAAGTGCTACGAAAACAAAATGACAATACTGTTCTGATTATTTTAGTAGTTTAGTTGAAGGTGAAATATTGTGTTTTTGTTGTGAACGATGAGGGACAATGACACAGTTAATTAAATTTGGCACCATTGTCACAATTTGAGTAACTGTCACTCATAAGGTGTGTTGAATATGTGGACTATATGACATTTTACCCACATTGCAACTACTAAAGTAATGTCTATCTGGTAATTGTAAAATCCTTAGTTTAATACAAAATGTTTTTATATATAAGGTTGAACAAAATTCCATTCACCTTGCATCATTTGTTGTACCTGAACTTGGAAAACCTTTTTTATTTTATTTTATTTTTTTGGCCATCTGTTTTACATGATCCCCTTAAGTGTTTTACTGTCAGTGTGATTGTATGGAGCAGATAATGGTCAATTTTTTGTAGCCTGCAAAAGTTTATAAAGAAATGTCTCTCAAGCAACAGCTCTGCATCAGTCACCATGTCCACTGTAAAATAAAAACGACATAAAACTGGTCTATGCCTCAGTTTAATTCCACAAATTATCTAAAGTAACGTTCAATCAGTGTTGGGAAGTAGAGCTAACTAAGTACATGTACCAGATAGGTATTCAGAAAATAAACTGTTCTGCTACAGCTACTGTTTCAATTTGTGGCATTTAATAGAGTTTACTTTCTAAAATCAAAGGAATAAATGGTGGTGCTTCATTATGCAATTAAGGTCTCGAACTGCACTGAATTAGTGAGAAAAATAGAAGACTCTACTCTTGTGGAGACTGCATTTGTGATTTTTTCGATTTACATAACAACCAATGTCAAGTTTGTACAGTACAATGCAACTCAACATGACAGAGTGAGAATGCATGTTTTTCAAGGTATTTCGGCAACATAAACGGACAAGATTAATTTCATGCCGTACCATGGAGCACTCCAGGCAGGGCCGCCCCAGCCTATATGACTCCAGGCAAAACAAAAACATCTCTATGGACACAAGAAAGTTACGGGCCCTCTCCAGAAAAGTTACATAGTGCAGCTTTAAACAATTTAGACTCTTAGCTTCCAGACTTTATTCATATCATTACATTAACATCAGTGCACTATTGTATGTGAGTGGATGTATTGGTTTGTGGGGGTTCAGAGCTGCAGTCCCTCTCCTCTGCTCTCTGAAGGTCGCTCTGATTATCATGATGAGCGGTGATTACGGAGGAGGCTCGAGCGGCCCGGGGTCAATCAGAATAACGACACCAAATGAACGGTGGACATTTGCACAGGCAGAAAGCTGATGGGAAACAGAAGGTTTATTATTATGGCTTTTGATGGCTTCTGTGGGTTACAAATAATATAGAAAAGTGGGACAATATAATACGATGGTGATGTGTTCAATGGGCTAATCAGGTGGATTCAGTTCTGCAGGGAAAAATGAAATCAACATGCTTGTAATTGCTATTTATCACTCAGTATATTTTATTTTAATCTGGTTAAAATTCTATAGAGATTATACTGTCACATCTCATTATAGAATTTGGTTTATAGCCCAACAGCTTTGCAACTCATTTGTTACTTGTTGAACCCCTTTACTCTGCTACATGCTTCTAAAACATTTTACAATTTACTTATAGATTATCAAATCCTGAGAGCACACGTCATAACCTACATAATCCCTAATGCTCCTGTTTTTAATCTGAATACCAATGCGTTTTACAAGACAAACCTCTGATCCTCCTTCCCCCTTCCCTTGTTTTTGATAAACTAAAACTTTTGATTGAGTTTTACCACTGAGAGCTGCTCTCTGAATGACGGCTGACATTTTTGACTTCTGTCGTGAATCCATTTCTGACCTCGATAACAAATCCTCCAACACAAATCAACTCATCCTACTCGCAAGATAACCCCACCCTCCGCAGACAAGGATGCACTTTGATTTTCTGCCTATAGACCACTATCAAATCTCAATACGCCGTGATTTCCTGAACAAAGTTTAATCATGTCTTTTTAAGTGCCTCTGACTCTGCATTGTCTGCCACTTATTTCTATTCTGTGTGCTGATGTAAGAGGGATGTGAGCAATCAAAGCAGACGGAGTGGTGGTAAACAGCAGATAAGAGTCCATTATCAGAGAGATGCCCAGACTGCTGTGGTCTGTCAGAGCGGCTTTAGCTTCATGTTAAAACTTCTATAAAACTATTACTATTCTACATGTTTATAAGGTGGCAATGTTACTTAAATACAACATGTTTAATAATTTCATAAACACTGATTATCTTGATTCATTTATCAGATACTTTTCTTTGTTTGATTAAGGGCCTTGAGCAACCAAACACGTAATCTTCACGAATTATTGGTAAAAATCAAGGGGGCAGTGCAAGTAAAAATGCCTTTTTTGAGCATTGTACTGTAGTATGGCCTTGGTGTGCCTTGTCTCCATTCCCTTGGTCTCACTATCAACCATTTTTAATCTTTTTCATTTCATTTTCATTTTTCAACTGTCAAAACAGGTGCTTGGGTTTTAACCAATCCAAATGATCCAAAATTGCTCCTCAGGATCAGTGGAACTAATATCAAAGTGATACATGTCTAGTTGACAGTAGTAAATCTGATACAAATCATCTTTTTTTTGTAAGATTAATGAATTTGCACATGGTCCTTGACAAATAAAGGAAGAAAGACGATAGTTACCTGACAAATCCACAATGGCATCTCTGTATTTTTTATACAAAGGGATAGAGGTCAGATCACCACACCCTCTATTCCATCTCAAACCAAAATCAAACATGATCGTGCAATCAGATGTGTTTTTTCCAGTGACACCTGTGAAACGAAGGAACTCACTGGTCATCGATCACTTACAGATAACAGATTAGCAGAGATTAGTGCTTCGTTCATTGATTTTGCAGTAATCAGCTCTGTTTTTCAGTCTCTTGTGTTATTTTTACCCATCTTTTTTCCTCGATAGCTGCAATATTAACCTGTCAATCATGCCCATCTGGACTCAGAGAGATTCACTGATGTGACCACACTCGTCTTGCTCAAGTATGGAAAAAGTGTGCATTCTGAATCCCCTGTCCAGCTCAATTTAAAGGAGACATTGTGCAAAATGTTTTATTATAAGCTTTTAATCATATCATAATATTGCTCACATAGATGGTTGAATGTTGATTGATTCATTCTGGTACTGTTCTTCCTGCAGAATGGGCAGTATTGGGCCTGTACATGCATGGGTCTATGTTTTTACTTTGTGTATTTTAACTTGTATTCTAGCTATATGAAAAAGATATCATAAGACCAACAGTATTTGAAATGTGACCCCTCCTTGTACTGCATAATAGTTTTCGCACATTTGCCAGTGTGAATCATGCAAAGTAGCTTAATGTTTGAAAAAAGCATTTGTTTGCTCCTGCAGTCCTCCCACACGTTCCAGTGAGAAAATGAAGAGAATTGACATGTGAATAACTCGGAGGAGGAGTGAGGCTTCAGAGTGTAACGTGCACTGACACAAATACTGACAGACAGGCCCATAAATACGGCTATCAAATGTCTACATGCTGTTACTCTGTATTATACAATCCAGAGAGGCACTGAGATTACAGGACGGCAGAAAGTATGCAAAGAACTTCAAAAACATAATGGTGCAATTTTGTATATAAATTTGCGTTTGTTTATCTTGTTATACTCAGAACATTTATTTATTTATTTATTTATTTATTTATGTATTTATTTTTTCAGTTTTTTTCAGTTTAGTTTGGCCCGCGACTTAGTCCCAGTTTTTAATTTTGGCCTTCTGTGAATCTGAGTTTGACACCTCTGCTTTAACCTATTACATCAATAGAAACCTAATCATGCTGCTGACTACTTTATGATTTTATGGTTTTCTAAATACTAAACTATATTTTTGTAAACTTTTAAGCTCACTGACACCTTTGCAGTCTTCTAAAGTTAAAGGCACCAAAACAAGACAGGTGCGGCGCTGAATGCATTCGCCACATACAGCCCATTTCCCTCATTTAGTCTCACGCGTCTCACTGCGTCAGTAAAGTCAAATAATGTCAAGAACACGCTGTTTACTTTCAAGTGTAGGAGTGCGCTTGCCTACGCACGGGATGACATTGAATGCATCACAGCGTACAGGGCCATCAGGTGAGCGTCTTTGAAGCGAGCGCGTCTATAAAAGGAGTGTATTCAGAGAGGAGCCACAGGTAAATGTAAAGGCAAACGTCAAAAGTGGAGTGAATAGGCGAAGTCATTAAGAGACGTAATTGGCACATATAGAGCAACGAATGCAGATATGATGAAGGTCGGACTAACAGAGAAAAGGCATTTTCTAACAAACACCAGGATTTAATAAATGAAAGATAATTTAATACAATGGAATATTCCAGGCAAACTAATCACATTTCCATGGAGACCCCAGCGTTAACATCTTTATTATCATTATCATTAAAGGCGCAGTAACATCCCCTTGCTTGTCTCCATAAAGATGTTACTTTGCCTGGGATGTCCCACAAAATAGGGACACGTATGAACAGGCAATTCACAAACAATTTCAGGCAATGCATCCATCTAATAACTCCATGGAGACATAGATCGCGAATCCCAATCAACAAAGTAACATAGAACTCCTTTAGCATACTCTGAAAGTGCAGCTTGTCTGTCGAAGGCGTCTTATGGCTAATAATAACACAATATTGTATGCATTTGTGTATCAAGGCTTGTGGTCCATTGGCTTTCACAATATTTACCATATTTTACTTAGTGGCTCAGTGAATCTGACCTAATTGATTAAGCAATTGCCATCTCCACTTTTTCATGACAAAGTGCTCTTAACTTTAAATGCATGACGCAGCAGACTCCCGTCTAAAGTGACTCAGGGAGGCTGCGGATGACATTTAAAAATAAACGCTGTGAAGAGCTGTTCAAGCACAAATCTGATGTGTTCTGAGAAGGCAATGTAGTGATCAAAGTAGAATATATGCATGAGACTTAAAGAACACTTATTCTTGGGGCTTTCACTCATGTTATAACTTTATAACATTGTTCCCTCATCAAAAACATACCTGGAGTTTTAGTTTAGCTTCATTCACGCTTGTTTGATGAATTCTGTAAGTCTGCACTCAAAAAGCAAAGAAGCAAACCAAAAAAACACATACAATTTTGAATTTCCCAGGATTGTTACATCACAGGTAAAAGCCTCCTGCACTGTTTTTAATTCCATACATCACTGCCAGACTCGTTCTAAGCACTAAAACTTCACGCTTTTGCTAACATGCCAGAAAAAGGCTGCTAAACCTATTTGTTGTTTCTTCATTAGTAATTCTTAAGAGTATTTTTAAAGAACTATAACAACACGGTGCATAATCTGTCCTTTAAACTTGCAGCGTTGGCTCAGTATGATTTCCTCCTGTCCTCATTTGCACCATAGTAAGTCTGGTTGGTACACAACGAAGTGACTCTGATCTAGAAATAAATACCACACCCATGACCCTAAAATGCTGTATTTATTAAAAAGTGAATTAGACTCACATTTATTGCATTTCACTGATATTGTGCTGTAAGAACACGATAGGTCAATGATATCTGGTGTCTTTTAAATCAAGAAGTAGATATAAAACAGGAAAGAAATACCAGATTGAATACAAGCAGCAATCCAATTTGGTAGCTCTTTCACGTTTTATATGACTAAGTGCAAGGTGACCTTGGGCGTACATTGTTGTCACACAGTATTCTTGTTTTTTTGCTGTTAGGTTGAAGCTAATTTGAAACTAGTTGTAAAATAAAAATGAATGAAAGTATCATGTTGAAGGTTGAAAAGGATCATGACCCAGGTGAAGTTTTGAATTCTATCCACCAGCGTCTGTTATTTTTAGACAGAACTTCAGTTCAGTTTTTATTCAGTGCAGTGATATGAGTAAGAATGACATGAAGGGCAGCTTTAGCTTTGGTGAGTCATGCTGGATTCACCACATCTTATTTGGATCATTTTACATCTATTATATAAGAGTAGGTCATATTGAACAATGATACTTGTGCAGTTTGAAAAAATAACTTGGAAATGGTAAACTGAAGGATGGTAGAATAAAACCCTCTAAAACAAAGCAATCTTTTGTAACTTCAGAAACCAATTACCTTTGCTCTGCCTCACAAATAAACCAACTTACACATAGCGAGGTAGCATTTTTACAATGAAAAAAGGTCCTAAGCTTAAAGGTGCACTGTGTAAACTTTCTGCCACCTGCTTGTCTCCATGGAAATGTTAATGCTTTGCCAGAAATGTTGCACAGTATAGCATTAAAAGTATTTATCTTAGATTAATTTCATTACAAGTGTTTAATGCGGGGGTTTCCAAACTACGGCCCAGGGGCCAAATGCGGCCCTCAGACCAGTTTTTATTGGCCCTCAGGCCTCCTGCTGAACCGGCCCAGTTGATCATAAGCAGCACTTTTAACAGCAATTAAACTATTTCTACCACTATATCCTCAAACATCACATTGCAGTGTGATATAGACCTAAAATTAATGTGTTTCAAGCCTTATTAATACACAGTGGCTCTGTCAAAGCTGTGTTTAAAGCACCGCACTGCACTGATCACTGGTCTATGGCAATCTGCTTTAAATATTTTTTGAGATGTGGCCCTCGATAAAAAAAAAGTTTGGGCACCTCTGGTTTAATGGCTCATTGTATTCTTAGTGTGAGCAGGACAAACTCTCCACAGATCTGATCAGTAACTTGGCCTGGTGCCGTGCTACTTGTCTCCATGGAGATAGATATGCTTAATGCCATAGTGTGGAACAGGCAAAGCAAAAACATCTCAATGAAGACCAGCAGATGGCCAGTCCTCCACGAGTAATATTACATAGTGCACATCTGATCTGTTATAATGTTGTTTCCTCATCACAAACAGACCCGGAGTTGTGTTTTGTTTCATTCACACGTTTAACACACAAACCCTGCATATTATTCTCTCAAACAGAAAACAGAAAGTGCTCCACTGTGTTTTTACACCTTCAGTAGAATCATTAGCATTTCCCATCTCTACTAAAACATAAGGTAAAACGTTGCTGTTGTAACTTGAAAACTACCACCTCATGACATCACAAGGTGGAACAAAGCACAGACTGGTCATCAAGGGTTACTCAAATATGTGTGAATGAAACAAAACACAACTCCAAGTATATTTTTGAGGAGGTAACAACGTTCTGACATGGCTTAAAACTCTTCAGAGTCAATTTTCCGTAATATAGGGCCTTTAAACTTCTTGATATTTAATAAATGAAACTCCGCTGACATAATTAGAAGTATGAAAAGATAAAGCACTCTTTCACTAGTAACATATCAGAGAGTTGAGTGTGCGTGCATCAGGCCAGTGCGGCACTGTGTAATCCTTTCCACAGGGGATTCAGAGCAATATGAAGAAACGCTAAGACTGAGTTTGACTTCATTTTCTCTGTTACACTATATGCGCTGGGATTTGCCATGGTCTGCTATCATTTCACAAACCTCAGGCAATTCAAACTCTCCCAACTTTCCCCCAATACGAACTTATAATCCATTAATTTAGCCACCGACTTTATTAGGTTGACTTTTATCCCCCATTCACTGTAACTAAAGGAGTCTATTTCAACTTTCTCTTTATTTCTATATGGTTTGTTGAGTCTGCAGTGATCTAAAGTGAGAGAAATGGAATGGTGTCCTCTATATCTGTACTAGAAAGGCAAAGTTCAACAATAACTTCATTCAGAACAACCATGGCTGTCAAAAATGTTAGAGTATATAGGTAGAGGACTGTAGCATCTTTTGTAATGCTGAGAAATAAACCTTGAGAAAGCCCATCTATAAAGAACATGTGGGTATGTTCATGACAAAAATAACATTTAATATTTAACTTTGCTGGCTTACTTATATAAATGTCTTCTGCTCCCTTCTACATATGTCTTGCGACTATTGGAAGTCAGTGATTTCTGATTTTGTGATGTAAACCTCTCTATAAAACTCTGTCTGATCAAGTTCTTATGTCAAAAATAGCCCACGCAAAGCCTTTAAAGGTGCGCTATGTAACTAGGCTCTGCTACCCACTTGTCTCCATGCAGATTTTATAGCTTTGCCCAGAATATTCCACAGTACTGCATTAAATGTATCTTTTACAGCTGTTTTTAACTGCGTAGAAATGACTTGAACAGCAAACATTCTTACAGTGAGCGGGTTCATCTCTTTACAAATCTGACATGTAACGTGGCCTGGTGTTCTCTTATTGTCTCTTTGTTAATAGGTAAGTTTAATGTCCAGCTGAAGCAAAGACATTTCCATGGAGACAGGCAGGTGGTGGACCCAGCAGCAGAAACTATTCTTAATGCACCTTTAAAAAAAAAGAAAATGGCCATTCTTCTCACTATATGATTTTCTGCACAAATATTAACCCAGCACAGTGAATTATGTTTTGATAGTGTATGAATTAAGAATAGTTTTTATTATTGCACCCTCGGATCATCCCCTTAAGCCTACTCCCAGTCTCACCACCAGGGGGCAGTGTTGCGCTTCTGTACCTCTCTCGTCTGGTTTAGTGTGGTGTTTTCTGGGACAGTGTGACATTAAAGGAGGCAGTAAAAGGTTAAATACTTTTCTCCTGGGTGCTCCGAGGGCCCTCCTCGCCGTACGCTCCAGCCCTCACACGGGACAAGCCCACAGGACACTTTAACAGCACTATAACGAAACAGACGATGACACCTCTGTGTGCAAATCATCACACAAACAGTAATGATTCTGCCTGGTGGATGTAATGTTTAGAGAGGAGGACAGCTATAGTTCAGACCACTGCAAGATAAGGGCTTTCTCTTTTAAAGGTGCTCTATGTAACTTTTCGGGTGGAAGGTCCACCCACTATCTGCTTGTCTCCATGGAGATATTATTGCTTTAATTGTTCCACAGAATGGGATCTGTGCAGAGGCGACCTGGCTCACAGGAACAATACATGTTTTTTTACATGTATTTTTGGGCTAATTTCCATTGCAATTAATGAAACGGTTATGGCAAATATATTTAATGCCATACTTGGGAACATTCCAGGCAATAAAATTTCCATGGAGACAAGCAGGTAGTGGACCGTCCATCAGAAGAGTTGCACCTGTAATGTGATCTGCTGAACTGTTTAGTGTTAAAATATATATATTAATTTTTAGATCTGAAAATGGATAGTTTTTATTTGTCAATATACAAAATGTACTGAGTTGCTGCTTTAGGCCAACCTGGCTCTCTTACTTTGGAGGTAGGGCTTTGAACCATAGACCTTCTTGCAATGAGGTACAAGTCTGCACCACTGCACCACCGTGTCACCATAATGTGACTGGAGCCTATAGGAGCTTTTAGAGGCTGAAGCTGGACAGTGGGTAGTTTTAAATGTGTGTTTAATACAGTTGTTTTGTTGTTCATTGCTCATTTCTCTGCACATTTCCCATGGTGCACCAACCAGTGGTATGCTCCCTGCAGTGCAACAAACCCCTTGGACTTTCACCACACAACCAATTAAATAGTTTTACCACATTTACACACATTATAACCCCGTCTCTTATTTTAAAAGTAGCCACTGTTTTTGCATGAATCCTGCTTGACTGATCATGTGTAATTATCCATAAGTAATCCGTTACTTTGCAGGAGCTTGGACTCATTCACTTAAATGATCTGAGCACAGTAAGCTGTGATAAAACATTCAAATATATAAATAATAAAAACATACATAAATTGTTTCTTCAGGCTTCTTTTAAAGACAAACTGACTTCCACTTTTGTATTTGTATACAAAGGCAGCATCTACACATCAAATCAACTATACGCAAAGTACTGACCAAATAAATCTTGACTTTTAGTGTAGTGTGGTTTTGGACGCCATCACCACAATCAACAGGCCAATGGGGGGCAGCTTTACCTTTTAGATATTTAATACCATATGATTAATAGTAACAACTGTCACTTGGGAGTATGGCATCATTACATTCTAATTTGCAATTTTTCATAAAGTTTAAGATGGCTTTTTTTATTCCAACTTCTGTATATTCATTTGGCAAATCTTGAGCTTTGGGACAGGTCTGGAGTTTGCACCGTAATTACAAATTTTGCATTATGCAGATGAGCCCTTCACTTCAGACACAATCCAATTACTTTGACAAGAACAGTCATCTCAAAACAGTCATTCTCAAAATACAAGTGGGCGGTTCACTTTTTACTGCAATATCTTTGGTTTATTCATTTTCAAAAATACATACAAAATGTTATTATATACAATTTATAATCCTTGCTTAAATGCATATATGCAATCAAGTCATGAATATATGTTTTGCCATTAATTTAACTTTTTGGGCATTTTTTTATGGTACAAAACTCCTTTTAACATAGTTCTTTCCAGTTATCTGCATCATAGATGACATCGTACTATGATGTTTTCTAATCTATGTTATAATGTTCTCTCCTGGATGATTTCAGCCTTGGAATTGCTGATTTCTACTGAACTATGGGTAAGAGGTAGCTGTTAACTTGAATACTACCACTACATGACATCACAAGGTGGAACAGACCATTATGAGCTTTGGAGATATCAAAGATATTGCAGTAAAAAGTGAACCGCCCACTTTGATAATGTTGAAATCCAGGCTCAGAACGGTTCTGTTTAATTGTGAATATTATTGCAAGTTTTTGTTTTTTTAATGAACTCTTCTCCTTTAGTGTTAATTTTGTTAATTATTTATGTTTTCATTTGTTGTATTGTGATTTTATTGTCTTTCTTATTCTGTAAAGCACTTTGAATACTTTGTGTATGAATTATTCTATACAAATAAACTTACAACAGTTTTGCATAAAGTAGGACCTTTAAACATAGCCAGATACTTTTACTTGTACTTGAGTAATAAGTACAGACAGTTCTTGAGCATGTCATTCATGTAATATACATTGTGGACTTCCAAGACTCTTATACTTGTTTGCTGAGTCTTAGGTGCTAACTTTCACACAGTGAGATTTGGGTGTCGCGGGAGGTGCAGCTTGTTACTGTAGCCTTGTTACCACAGCAGCACATAAAGGCGCAGACAGCCGCTCTTGGGCACACGAGCATGCACCACTGCACTTTCCACACTCCTCTTTTAGATCTTCTCATTAGGAACACAGAGCCTGCACAAAGACTATAGATCACACCAACTTTTTCTTTTCTCTTTCACCCAAAATGGTGGGTGTCAATTGGCGACTGTAGGCTGTCATCTCACCTTACAAAGTGCACCGGCTTTTTGATAGTGATAATAAGAGGAGCATTGGAAGGAAAAACTACAGAGGGCTTTTCAGACAGAGTTCATTAAAACGGGGGAGTCTGGGGACAACTTTGCACTGATGTACTTTTAAAGAGACAAGGAGCAGCAATAATTTATCAATATGACCTCATAGCCCATAATCACCAGTGATCTGTTATGCGTATGTCTGAAATCAGAAGAACAGGGATGGAGTGATTGGTACAGGGGTGCCCACTCGTTGATGCATTTAATTGGACAAAAAAAAGTCCCAGGCAGTTTCTTCTATATGATATCCTATATACAGAGTGGCCCAAAAGTCACTGACAGCTGAAAAAAATTCATAACTCTTTTGTTTCTAAATATTTTTCTTTTATTTTTTCAGAGCATTTAGAACGACCCTTCCGACATTAATATGAGTAAATATAGCACCGAGGAACGAACCCTCATTGTACAGTGGTACTTTGAGTCACATGGGTCAAATTCAGAAACCCCCAGTGTTACCGTCGACACTTTAATACCAGAGATGCCCCAAGTGTAAATGCCATTAAAGGAATAATAAGTGGTTTTCAAAGACAGGGGGCAGTATGTGATCTCGCGAGACCTGACTCGTCCCGATTTCTCCCTGTGGGTCTATCATAAAGAAAAGGCGTTTGTGAATAAACCTCAGACAATAAATGACTTAAAACGTAATATCGAGGATCAAATAAGAGCCATAAGCCCAGAGACGCTTTCAAATGTTCTGCAAAGTGTGTTAGATCGGGCTATTCAGTGCGAAACCGAAAATGGTGGACACTTAAAAACTAATTATTTTTTAATAATTTGGTCATTTTTACTTAACCCCTAATTTAAGTAGTGATAAGTTCAAGTGTAAGTGAACAATTATAACCGTATATATTGCCAAAAATGTCGGAGGCTTCAGTTTACCTACTGCTAAAATTTGATGAGCATAACTTAAGAATTATAGGAGCTGTTGAAGATTTAAAAGTTTCAGAGACTTTTGAGCTTTTTTGGGCTTTATAAACCTAGTTGAACGTATACAGTACTTTCTTTCACAAATAACCAGGTTGAACGTAGTACAGTAAATTTAATAGTGGAAAAAAAAAAAAAGGTCATATATTTGTAGCAGGTATCTACTTACTTTATACTACTTACTTTTTGAGTAGGACTGAAAAGTAAAAGTATTTTTTTATTATTGTTTGAGGTCTGCTGAAAAGGTTGAGAGGTTTCCTTTTAGCATGTTGAGCAAACAGAAATATACAAAGAAAAACAGCTAGAAAAAAACTCCCAAAAGCAACTGACTCAGTTGCTGCTGATTAGATCTCAAAATCTGCTAAAAATACTTTTACTTTTCACTCTTTAAGTACATTTTAAAACTACTTTTACTTCATGTGATAGGTTTTACTTTTTTCGCACGTTTATCTTTACTTTAGAAACAGAATCGAGTACTTCTTCCACCACTGCAAATAACTATACTTTTATATTGCAGATAGTGTTTGTCTACATTTGCCAGTGATATCTGTTTGACACAAATACCATGATTTATCCGTAAAAATTATGATTGGTACTTAAAAAAAAGTGTTCAACTAGTATCAGCGGAGGCACAACAGGTTTAAGGTAGATTGAAGGGTCTGAACATATGGGTTTCTGTAATGTTATGTATTTGTACAAGCTCTGAGTGTCTTGCAGATGGAGCAGTCATCAGCAAACAGCTCGGTTCCTGAAAGCTCCTACCTAATTCCCCGTCTCTTTACACAGCCAGCGCCCTGTATGTACAAGCAATGACAACACCATAGGGACTGTAAACATGCAATATTACAGCGAGTGATGACACACAATGCAGCAAATGTTGTGGATGAAAAACAGGATTTATTCTTCCGAAGGACACTTAAGACAAAATTATGAGCTGCTAAAAATAATAGAGCACCATATTTACTCATTCCCCCTTCTGTAGTATTATGTGTCTATCATTCAACACTGCAGCCACCTATGCTTTTCCTGGGATCCAGAAAACACACTTCTTCAATACTTAACTAAGATTTGAGTCTGGTCACCGGTAAATCTCCCTGTTTTCAAATGGCCATTATTGACAGGTGGATTAGCGAATCGGGGACAGGCATACAGGCACGGTCCAGCCTTATCGGAAATATTAAAGAAAAAAACCCAAAAAACTCACACATCGTGGATTTCTGCAGAATCAGTGGGAGAAGCACTAAAATGACCAATGAGCTCCTTCGTATGACATGTGTCACTGAAAATAATTTATCTGATGGCAGGATCATGTTTGACTTGAGACACAACAGAGGCTGTAGGGACCAGGCTAATATCAATCTATATAAATAAATAAATAAATAAATAAATAAATACATAAAAAATAAAATAAAATAGAATAGAATAAATAAAATAAAATTAAATTAAGTTAAATATTTAAAATAAAGTATTCTTCTTTGACTTCTTCCTTTTTAGATTATTTTTACTTCTCCCTAAAGGTTTGTGATTTGTAACTTATCACCACCAAGAAACTGCATGATCTTTACAATGTCCCAAGGTATTCTGAAATAGTCACTTATCTTCTGTTTCCTGTGACTTCTCACATCTGCGCTTTGCTGATGGACTGTGCATTTGATATAATCCGAGCTGACCTCAGGATACAGAAGAATAATGGGGGCGTTTGGGAATGCGCAAATGAAGCAGAGATCTGGATATTTTATGCGCATACAGATACACAACCTCTTCACATCACAAAAATGTCTCATTCTAGGGCAACGTTTGAGCACTAAGCAGAGGCATGGACAATACTGACAAATGATGAACTAAATTCATCACGATTTTCCCAATGACAGTATTCAGACCCTGTTACAGTTATGAAAGAAGCACTCACTTTTGTTACTTAAGTAAAAGTACATATAAGTAGTATTGAAATATCACATGAAGCAGTAGAAGTATTAAAGTACCCATTTAAAAATGTACTTAAAGAGTGCGCAGATTTTGAGATCTAATAAAGCTTCAAAGGTATAAAGATTCATCAATTTTGTTCAACTGAAATAATTGAATCAATAGTCTTTTTCTTCCTGTTTTATATTTTTGTGTTAAAAATAAACCCTCAGCCTTCACAGCAGATCTCAAACAATAATAAAAAATACTTTTACTTTTCAATCCAGTTAAAAAAAAAACATCTAGTGGAGTAGAAAGTACAAATACATGCCCTCAAATGTACTGAAGTAAAAAGTATTCACCTTAAAATGAACTTAAGAAAAGTATAGATGCCTGAAATGATACAGTACTTTACTTCACTACTTTCCACCACTGCCCTATTATTACAATCCATCAGAAATGAGTTAAAACAGACCTGTAAGTGTCTCAGATTACACAGCCAGTTTCTTTTCTTTTTTGCAGCTTTTTATAAACTATCAAATACCTGATTTCAAATTAAAGCGACAGTACACATGTTCACTGTCAAGTCTCTTTTTATTCATGTAATTTAACCTGAAGCCTATTAGAACATGAATGCACTCTGTAATTATTTGATTGGTGGATCCTAATTTCGTTATGAACATCTTGCAGATATAACTTGTCACTTAGAGTACCAGATTTACTTTATTTTTGCTTTGCTCAGTGTGATGTTATTTGCCAGACAGTTTGTGCTCTTGTTGTTCACTCCATCAGATGTGTGGGAGGCTACATCACATTTCCTGGTAACACGAGGTTTATTTCTTGGATACTTTAATCTCAGGAGACCACAGCCACACTGCAGGTCACCTCACTGAGCTGCAGACAGAAACAGGAGATTTCTCTTCAGAATATTAAATTTGCCTGGATTTTCTTTCTCCAATTTTCGTCCATAAAATATATTTTCTATTGAATGTCATGGTGAAATTTGCGATGCAGGACTATAATGAATATTTTATTAGATCACCAGGCTTTGTGCAAATGGTCAGTTCCTTTGAGATGGTCTAGACTTTTAAATAGATTTGGATAATGAATTTTACTAAAGCAGTGAGGTCTAATACTGAACAAAGCTTTTACCTTTCTTTCTTTTCCATTTGGTTTAGAATCAGCAATAAAGCAAAATGCGAATGACAACTGCACAAATTGGCAAACCCAAAACTATCTTTCTATGCAAGTTTTCAAAAAAAAAAGAGAAAGAATGGAGCCTCTCGGGGTGTGATCACCTGCTGTGTCGCTCACTGAACAAAAATACAAACTTTTCCTGAGTTTGTATAAAGATGCCCCAGTTAGCTTTTCAATGACAAAAACAGTTTCTTGGGAAATGCATGACGTGGTTGGATTAGATTATGTGACCATACTCGTTCTCGTTTGATCTCTAAACTGGGTTGGGCCTGGTTTCACTTAGACGAGAGACCGCTGGGAATATCAGGTACCACAATAGAGCAGCAGTGGCTCTTGTAGAAGCTGTCATTGTGTCCATAGGCAAGACACCCGCATGAATGTGGGGTGTGTGTGTGAGTGTTGTTGGTCGAAGGAGGGGCCGATGGTGCAGATTTGCAGCCTCACTTCTATCAGTCTACCCCAGGGCAGCTGTGGCTACAATAACAGTTTACCATTAACACGTTTGGAATGAATGAATGATGCAATGTAAAGTGGTTTGTCATGAAAAGGAGGTACTGTAAATAAATCTGGTGCATTTTTATGATTACAGATGTCATTACATATATTTTTGCAATATTAAATACTTTTATATCAAGGACTGGATATGCTTATTTGGCACAAAAAGTTCCCCCGGTGTAGACTTAACCCGTAGTCATTAATAAAAGGTTTGATTCTCTCTGGACCAATCCACAGTGCCAGGGCGGGGTCCTCAGCTGCTGCAGCATCATAAATTCCTGAATCAAAAACATTTATTTCACTCATTCAAATCTTTTATTATTGTATTTTTTTCAAGGACAAGGCCACGGCATCTGGCAGTACAAAAACTCTGTCTCCACTCGTTCTGAAGAAAAAGGATGGATGAGCATGTCACATTTCTGTAAGTACCACCTTGAAATTACATTTAAGCAGCACTACACTGACCCTCTGTCCATAGGAGAATGAACAGGTCAAATGGCCGCCTGTGCTTGGTCACATCAATGATTTTCTCTAGAGATACTTGTATTGAAAAGCTTTGGTGGTTGTAAAATGTATGAATAAGTATCGCACAATGAAATTGACTCACTGACCAGCATGTGTCAGCCTGGTCACTTGGAGCAGTGCTGGAAGTGTTACTGAATACAAGGTCGGCAAAGGTTTTAAAGTCCTCTAAACAAAGCCATCATATTCACTGATTTAATATTAGAAGTTTTTTTTTTTCTTTTGCAGTTATGGCATTCTTATTCTAATACAAAATCAAGCGATATCATGTTAGATTGCTCCTACTGATTTTTAAGACAGTTAACCCGGCGAGGGGCCATGTCGTTGCATACCTGATATTATGCACATATATTTCAAGGAGGAAATCTGCAAAATTTACTCTTACAAAGCCATTCTCGGAAAATTCTTCATGTTGTTTTGCTAGAGCAGGGATATGCAGCCACTCTCTACAAAGGACCACATTCGTCTCTGTAAAGCCTCCAGTGTTGCTCTTTGCTGTTCGATTGAGAAAAAAAAGGTTTAGAAATTTTTTTGGGGGGTATACTTTATGTATTATGTTTGTAGCATACCAAAGAGTATTCATTCTACTGAAGTAGTTTAGATTTTTTTTTGCGTTTGTTAATCCTATGCATAAAATAAAAAAAATAACGATAATTAAATAGTAAGTAAATATTATACATAAAATGCTCTAGTATCCAGAAAATGAATCATTTGCTAAATAAAATAAAATAAAATAAAAACAAAAATAAAATAATAATTAAAAAAAAACCTAACTAAAAACACTTGAAATAAATCCACAAAGTTCATAAATGCAAAATGTTACATATTATTTATACTATATTAATAGCTGCAAACAGTTGACTTTTAAATTAAATTATGAATCACTTCGTCTTGTTACTTGTAAAAAGCATATGGCTCTTTCTGACTTTCATTTAATTTGAAATGGGCTCTTTTGCTGTTAAAGTTTGTAGACCTCTGAGCTGGAGGCTGATGTGATCCAGTCCATATTTAAACTAACTTTTTACGAGACCTTATTGAAGAACTATAGAGTTGAACAATGAAGACAAGAAAAAGTGGTGAACTCTTTTTGGGGATCAATGGTAATCTAATCAGAGAGTGTCAGAATAACAAGCCGCAAAAGTGGTAAACTCAATAGTTGCACTTTAAGTCATTACCATCCTCAGACTTCCAGTTGTACAACAGCACTCTTGCAAAACATGAATCTATAAATCACTGGACAAGTACTTTCTGAAGTAAGATTGCAACATGAGGAGCTATACATCTGTAAGGAAACCAATCTATTTTCTTAACTACCTGTGCATGTGACAGCTGTATGTCTGAGTTTCTAGGTTGACGTGATTTGTGAGCTGTCTGCAGTGTCAGTATTTCATCAGCTCACAGTAAGATGAATGTGCGAGGTACTGTTGCTAACGTGCACGCGCTGGTCAACTCCAATAGCCACAAGGTAATGCATTTTTGTGTTGACAAATGCAAACAAATATGTCATTCATTGTAGCTGTCACATTATTGAAAGCATCAGCACAAACCCACAAATTATATAAGTTGGATGCAGAACTAAGAAGGAAGGAGATTTTTGTACTTTTTGTTAAAAGCGCAGTATGTAATTTTTCTAGTGGAGAGTCTGCCACCTTCTTTTCTCTGTGGCAATATTATTCCTTTGCAAGTATTAATCACAGTGTATTTGTTTGGGCTGCTTCTTTATTAGAAAGTCTGATTTTAGCCACAGATGCCCTGGGGTAGACTGAATAAAGTGTGGCTGCAAGTCTGCGCCACCACATTCATTCATACTAAATATTATAAGTGGGGAAAGTGTTGCAGACATCAAATCGAAAATGAGTGAATATTTGCATAAAAACAATAAAGTTTATCAGCTTGAACATTAAATATCATGTTTTTGTAGTTTATTCAGTTCAATATAGGTTGAAAAGGATTTGCAGGATTTTTTTTTTAGATTAACACACTATCCCAACTTCATTGGAATTGGGGTTGTAATAAAATACACACATTTATGATTTAGACCTGGCCCCGGTGAAAATGTACCAATGCATCTTCAGGTCAATACCTTGACGTATTCAAAAGTACACACATCATAAATGTGTACACTTTTAAATAATCTCTCATCTCTCTTCCAGTTAATTTCATTTTCAGCTTTTCCTCCCCTTTTATATTTTTGGACTTCTTCACACTTTTTTTTTTTTTATAGAGGAGTCTTTTTCTTCTTTTTATCATATCAAAAACAAACTCACTATTGTGACTTTTCTTTGTCTCGTTCCCACTTGAAGATCTGAGCCTGTGTTTGAACTGTGCTGATTATCTTTCATTTTGACATCCACCCTTGTTTTGGCTCCGTGTCTGCCTCCTCCACTGGCTCATTCTGGGCGTTGTACATCTAGAGCTCATATCTCCCGCTTTGTACTTTCCTTTATCTGCAGTAAAAGCACAAAACGTAGTAATTTATGCATTTAAAGAAACGCGTTGACACCTAAATTCACGTACTTTTTCATCGTTTTGTTTCTGCTGCTCCACTGAAAATGCCTCAAAAGAAATCACGAAACACTGATTAGTTAGTTTACATTGTAGAGCTTAAACACTGCTAAGTGGGTAACGAGAACTTTTTAAAGAATGTATTATGCATGGGAGGAAGTCTTGGCATGAGTGGTTTGAGTGTGGCTGGTCGTCAGAAGGGTTGTTGGCGCAGATTGGCAGCCTCGCTTTTGCCAGTCTATCCCAAGGGCAGCTGTGACTACAGAATTAATTCAGTCCTGAGTAAAACTTTGAGCAGGGGAAGAGTGCTATTAGACAAATGCATGATAAAGCAAACTGGCCGTCATGGTACTTGTGAATACGGACTCATCTGGGATAGACCCGAGCCACGGCAACCCAATGTTTACTGTTAATTATGCTTGTTTGCAATTTCACATAGTATACTTCTGCAATACCTATTTGATAATGCTTTATAAGACTGACACTACATCTAATTTATCCATTCACTGTAGAGATTTCCTTAAAGAGGGGGTGTCACAACATAATCAGTGTGCATCTCGCTAATGAAGCTACTGCACATTGCATCAGGTTTATGAAGTTGTTGTGTACAGTTTTGTATCATGCGTTTCTATATTTATGGAGAACTGTCATGTGGGAGCATAAGGAGGGTTCGAATCGGGTCTGGGAGAACAAACATGCATGGATCTACAACCTCTTCAGGCATGTTTCTGATAAGGGAACAGCATTACTTAAAACTAAAAAAAAATAGATTTTCCATAATACCCTTGTATAATAGACTGGGACAAAGCCACATTTTACAGACAGAAGACTAACATGGTAACTGTATTAGCTGGTTTGTACTTTCCAATACAAATGTACCATCACTGCAGAAATAGCTCTGTTTGAGAATCCTTGCTCTATTTAACTCAATACTTGGACCTAAATGATAGAGCTATAACTTCTGGCAACTGTGCATTTCTATAGAAGACGATGCCAAGATGCTATTAACTATACGTGACTGAATGGTAAAGGTTTTCTCCACTATATGAACCTTCAAACAGCATATAGTTCATTGGCATCAGTCAGAATCTGCATGAATTAAGCCCACTTAAGCCCCCGTGCTGCATTTCATGTGTGCACTCTGCTGCGGTTTGTTATGATCAATAGCTGACACCTCAGGCCTTTCACACTGCACTTAACCCCATTTAACCCCACTCTAATTCTTTCTCTTTCCGGCTGCTCATGGGCAGCTGCTGGGCTACCACAATGTTACTGTATATAGAGGACTGCCAATATCACATGCATTTCATAACGCTCTAGTTTGCTCCATTTTCAACATTTATCTATGTATTTGTAGGTGAGTGTTTGTGCTCACAAAGTAGCAGATTTTTTTGTGACAAATTCTTAAGAGCTATTGAGGTCAGTTTGTTACTTCAAGATGCTAAATCTACTTTTTTGAGCTTTTAAGTATGTTATAATGGTGTTCCCTTATCACTATTTTACTCAGAGTTGCATTTAGACAATGACTCATGCATGACGCAAATGAAAAAAATGCTCCTTGCTCCTTGAAATGCAAGAAGCTTATGAATTGAAAAATGGCATTTTTAAGGACTTCCGGGACTTGAATGGATTGAGCTTCCTAGAATAAAATTGGTTTGATCATTTCTTTGAGTTATATTATTGTAAGACAGTTCTGAACTTTCTGCCTTAGGAACAACATAATACATCTTTGCAGTAGAAACACAGTGTCTAGACTAGCTCTTGTACATTCAACAAGTTGCAAATTTTAGAGCTTAGGGTTTTAATTAAAATGTGTATAATGTGCAGCGGTGGAATATAATGAAGTACAAATAGTAAAGTGCTGTACTTAAGTATACGTTTTAGGTAACTTGTACTTTACTTAAGTGCATTTTAAAGTGAATATTTTTTGCTTTAACTGGACTAAAAGTAAAAGTATTTTGTTATTATTGTTTGACCTGCTAAAAGGCTGAGGGGTTTATTTGTAACGCATTCATAGTTTCAGCAAACAAAAAGATACAAATAAAAACAGCGAGGGAGAAAAAAAAATCTTTAAAATAATAGCTTTATTTTGTTTTTCCCCAATAGCTCTTTGTTTTTCTTTATCAGCACAGATATTTCATTGAATGTGCATGTAAACCTTCTCCCATGAGAGTGAATGATAATCTCCGGTGGTGTGTCTGCTCAGTGGACATTAGAGAGGCTTTCGTCAATACCAATTGCAGCTCTGTGTATTGATTGATACAGCTGTTAATATTTAATCAAGGGGTATGGGTGCTTTATTTACATCCGGTATATTCCCCCCCATCTTTCAGGTCAAAGAAGAGGGTGCATGAGTTTATGGAGCCGTAAACGAGATGTTTTTCCATTAGTGATCATGGTTAGGGGATAAATGTCACTGTATTTAGCGTCAGCCTGAACAGACATGCACTGTAACGACTCCCATGTCTCCTGTAAACGCAGTGAAGCTGGCACTTAAATCTATCTAAACTATCTAATACGTGAGTCAATTACAAATGTTACCTCTATTCAAAAGCACAGCACGTCAAATTAGTTGTAGCTGAGAAACACATTTTTTATGCTGTGAATGTATAGTGTATATTTGGATCGTATTTCACAAGTGGCCAATTCATCCTCCATCCTTGTGTAATTTCAGACCAACACAAAGTAAATCCATAAACTGATACAGACGTCATTATAAACATGCATGTACAATAAGTACTTTACAAACAATACATGTGTTTCATTGGCACACGTTACATTAGAAGGACGTCTTTTGTGTTTATTCTTAGTACAGCGTGCCGCATATGTTTGTGACCTTCCCCTACAGAAAGACAAAGAAATACAGGCAGAGGTGCTCAAAGTGGGGCCAGAGGGCCAAACTTGGCTCTCCAGGGGTTCTAATTTGGCCCCATGAGAAGGCTCTGAGATTTTAAAAAGAATCTATTTTAATTCAGTTTTGTATTGAAAAGATAGAAGAGTCAGGAGATGAGATGGAGTCCAATCCTGTCTATTTCATTATATTTAAAGTGAATACATTTCTTTGCAGAGGAATATTTTAATGTGCAAAACTGTCATTAGGTTTGGTCCTCAACTCACTAATGCACAATCATTTTGGCTCGCTAAGAAAAAACTCTGGGCACCCTTTAGATAATTAAAAGACCTTGAATAACCCAGTGCTTGTATCCTCGTATCCTTGTGGAAAATCTGTCCGAAAATGAAGACAAAATTGATTAAAACAATTCCCGGTCTGCATTCCTGTTTTCCAATTTTAAAACTCAACATGGGTTCCTTTGAATTATACTATCAAAATACTTTTTATAACATTAAATTATTTTCTTTCAAACTGAATGCTTTTCAGTAGGTTTATTTCACAGACAGGTGCTCGGGCGTCTCTGAGAGAATCTTCAAGGGTCTTGTAGCTTCGTCTATTCAGTTATTTCACCAAATACATGCTGCAACTTGCTTTAAGAGGTCTGGCCTATGGGACTGCAGAAATGCTGTTAAAGGAACTCTTGGATTTTGGCCAAAGTTGCTGCACTGTGGAAAATACCTGTGTATGGGGAAAAATTAGAAGTAGTAACTCGTAGTACTAACAACTTGAGCTCGTAGTGAATTAGCGAAAGAACTGAAAAGCGTCCAGAATAATAAGAATAATACTTCTATATCCATTCTCCTTAACTGTATTCATATATACAGTCTCGGTTATGATAAGTGGTGCTTAAGGATGTAAACTATTCATTATTCCTGCAAAAATATTGGTTTATTTGAGCATTCCTCCCACAAATGTGAATGCTCCACACATTCCTCTCAGCTACGCTCATAACACAATATATTGATTTACAGTAGGTGTAGTGAAATCTTTCCAGAAAAGCTGATGGTAATTGTTTCTAAGTTTGTTAGATTTACAAGTTTTTTCTTGCATTATATTAAACGACCCATTTTACCCCATTTTCTGATTTAAACGTTTTCCCACATCGAAAACTTACCCAGAGTTTTCTTTTGTTTCCTTCACACATGTTTAACACAAACCCTGCGTATTTAGGCGTATAGAGTTCCTCTGCCAAATGGAAAACACTCTGTTCCACCTTGTGATGTTATGTGGTAATACAAAGGACAAAAATGGTTCATATAGGGATGATGTAACATTTGTCTTTCTCAGTGAGGATAGTTAGCATGGTAAAATCAGTCTTCCTGCAATAACTAAGAAAGTACAAAAAAAGAAAAAGCACTTTTACATCAAGGAATCACTCACCCATTCACCGGGGGAGAGGTGGGTGAAGTATCTTGCCCAAGGCCACAACAACGGTATTCATCTGGGGGAGTTGGAATCATATCGCCAACCTGTGAGTCAATGGATCCGACCACTCTACCATTCTGTTTTTATGTAAACTCACGGACAGCAAAGTCTTATAAACCAATTGCCCTTTTTCGAGGACACATATCCATAAGTCGCTGTACTTTGTTCGGTGGACTGAAGAAATAAAGTTGGGACATGCACTTTTTGTTGGGAGGATGTCTTAAATCCCACACAGATTTGAAAGTGAATCCAAAATGAATCCAGACCTTGAACAGCTGCTTGGTTTGATACGATGGGGAAACTATGACAAAGCTTTTAATGACCACGAGACAGGCTGCATTAATCATTTGGTGTAGTCTAATTTTTAAGTCATATTTAAAGTTAAAATAAGATTAATGCAATGCTGTTTCTTTAATGAAAAAAGTAACCTTTACTAAGCCATATGCTGAAGTGGCTCTGTGTGCCTCTTGACATAATCTGATATAGGTATTCACAGAGTCGCTCTTTCACTACGCACTGCATTTTAACACGCTGAAGAAAAATGATGGCAGACGGCTTTTGGAGGACTAATTCTTTGAGAGGACATTTTCAGACACTTTGAGAGGCTATACTCCAGCCCTGTTCAGCTCTGCTACACTAAAAATCTAATTATGATTCTTACAAAAGAGCTATTTGAATTCCTATGCTAAATAATAGTAACAGTAAAATATCAAATTGAAATTATAAAATCAGTTTCTTCAAATCAAATGTCAACTCTTAACTATAAATGTAGGTCGTTGAGGACATACTAAGATGCAACGCAATTAAATCAGACCTATTAGGCAAAATGGACTTTTCAGAGCTTTCAACCATGTTATAGTTATAGTCTCCCTTTCTCATTTACCCTCTCGAAGTTGTTTTGAAGTGATTCGTGAATGTTAGAACGCTAATTTTCACGATGCCATATTGCTGATCAGTGCCTGTTTACACCGCCATTGGCATAAGCCCACTGTTCTGTACTTATTTCGTCTTGTTTCTTTTATTAAGCTGATTTAAAATGCGCAAATTATGAGGTTATAACTATAGCAAACATGTGCACAATATGTCTTCTTTAAGCTGTACTGTGAAACCTTTCTGGTGGAGGGTCTGCCACCCGTTAGTCTCAGTGGAGATGCTGTTGCTTTGTCTGTAACGTTCAGCAGTATAGTACACACTTCACTATCTTTCATTTATTCAGTAACAGAGATTCTTATTGGTTAGAAAATCTTGGCCTGTGTCCGAATGTTCACCCTCGTCCCCAGCCCCTCAATCACTACATCGCTCTGCACTATTTAGCAGACTATACAGTATTGTGCTCTCATTCAGAGATTCAGACACTCAGCTCACTACATTGGGTCATGTTACTCAGGTAAAACTTGATTTCTGCAATAAATAATGATCAAAGTCCAGTGGCACACAAGTATGTCTGGTCTAATAATAACCATACAAGTTTCTGTCAAGATGGATTAATCGTCTTTCTGTCTGAGATGTGGAAATTATCACTCTTTTAACAGCTCAAGTGAAGGTGTCACTTAGCGTAACCCCCAAATACCGCGCTAAGCAGAGAACAGTGTGGATATTCACACACAGCCTTGTTGGCTCGTGGAGTTTCCTGCTTGTCTCCGTTGAGATTTTTAAACCTGCAAACCTCTGCCAAAAACATAGTGGCGCTTTGAAGATGCTTTTCTTATCCCGGTTGAATTGGAGCTTGTTGTGGTGGTTTTAGTTGGATTCGAACATGTTAAAGATTCATATAGATCACACAGAATGGTCAGTTGAATGCCAATCAATAAATTATGATTTTTGCCCCAAACACAAGAATATTCTGCACTGTTGTGAGATTCTGCTTCTGCTTCCACAATAACATGTTCAACTGTTGCTTCACCTTCAAGTGTTACTATTTAAAAAAAAAAAAAAAAAAAAGCCCCCCTTGGGTTTAAAGTCTGTTGGCATGTTTCCGTATTTCAGTTAATCCAGCGACAAAATTTGTTGTCCTCTGCCCCAAGATGTTTGATCCATCCCAGTCCATAAGGTGCTTTTCTCTTTTATAATGGTCAGAGTTCAGTGGAGTTGTTCCTTTTCTGCTTTATTTTGTTGCTCATTTTTCCTTCTCACATTCTAAACTGTTCCTTTTTCCGTCCTGAAAAAGTTGGACTCCCGATGGTGCTGTTGTCCTGCCTCCACCTAGGAAGACAGCGCCAAAACCTGTTTAAATCAGCTGACCGGACACATCACAGCAACGTCACGTGACCACTCTGAGGAAGACCGCTAGTACGAAGTCGAAACTGTCAGGTATCAAAACAAACTTTAGTAATCCAGCCTAAATACAGTTGCATCAGCCAACTTTTCTCTTGTAAATGAATAGTGTATTATATAAGCAGTACTTTGTGACAAAATCTAGTGCCAAAGGCTTTGAAATCTAGGAAATAGTTAAACAAATGCACCTTTCACGGTTTAAAAATCAAGCCCGTGAGCTTTAACAGTAATCTCTTGTAATTACCTCCAATGTACAATGTTGGCTGAGATCTTAGGTAAAGATTGTACAGACCAGCGTCTACAGTGTCTACAGCTCCCATGTGAGTTCACTGCAGCACATTTTAATCTGACTCCATTGATCTGAACAACTCTGTTTCCTCTCTGTATTGCTTAAACACTAAACTGTGGTAGGCCTAAAACTACAGAGTCAGACTTTAGTTTCAAATGCATCGTATGAATTACAAACTAGTTATTTAGTAGAAAATGTGCCCTACTCAATCTGAACTCACATGCAACATGATAAAAGGAACTAACATGAACCACACATGCTGCTATACTCCTACATTAGTCCATGCTGCTGCCACCAGATAGAGTTACAGGTCAGATCTGTGGAGAGCCAAGTCCACTTACAGTTAGCATCATAGACTGTACTGTATATATAAATGGACATAGCTAAACTGCTAGTTACCGCAGTCCAAATAGAAGTGGTAATGGGCACGCTTCATCGACTCATCAAATTCACTTTACATTAGAAAACTGTCACCCCTCTCTCTGTAACTACTGCTGTCAGACTCCTCATTTTGGTCTTAAACTGTTTGTACGGACCCGCTCTACACAATCCTCGTATTTTTATTTCACAATTGTGTCCGTAACTCAAGATATAAACATTAATAATAGACAAATCAGGCGCATTCTTTCCCTGAGGTTGCTCCCGCTAGCGTTAACAACGGGTTTGATTGAGCAGCGTCGCCAAGCGCCTGCCCCCTGCTCAACCAGCGATGCGGGCGAGTAGAGGCATTATCTTCAACAGCTTCGCTCCAGATTGGCTCTTTGGTGGGTATGGTACTCGCTGTTGGTATTCCAAATATGAAACTCGGCTCCGAATTCGCTCCAATAACCGATAGCCTCGCTGAGCTTCGTTTGACGCTATGGGTGACGTCACACTCACTTAGTCCACTTCTTGGTACAGTCTATTTCTTTTATGGCATTTGCAGACAAAGCAATAGTAGGTAGTACACCACCCACCAGAAAAGATACTTACTTAATAATTCAAATTCATTGTTACTCCTCCCACACTGTTCAGCTCTGACTACCCATCGACATCTGAAGGTGGCCGGTACACGTCCAATGTCCACTGATTTTAGCCAAGTCCGCCCAAGCTGCAATGACTCACTTCATCAACAATCTATATTAGCTTTACCTCTTTTCTTCACACATTAGGCAGCATTAGTAAATCATTATTACATGGATGTATGTTTCCTTCTTCTACACCAATCTCGGCTTGTCTGAAAATCACCACCTACAGCCCTGGCAAAGGTCTACTACCTGTGGATTAATCTCACCAGTCTGTTTGAATCACATCAATCACTGCAGTTACTGGCAGGTTTCTCTCTCTCACACACACACACACACACACACGACATGATAGATCTGTCATTGATTTGAATGTTGCGACTGCCGAATACCTGACAGGAGGCGATTTGAAACGTGAGCGGGGTTTCATCAGCTGTGAAGGTCAGAGCAAGGTCCAGTGATCACTCCTGGAGCCCGGACTGATGGAGCGCACGTTTTATAGAAGTGTAGAGGTATACGTCACGTCTTCGCTCAAACATGGATCCTGTCATCAGAGAGACAGCTTTATGTGACAGCTACTGATGGAGGAATATTGACTCGGAGTATATAGGGTTGTATAGGGTGGTGGTGCAGTGGGTTGAGGATTCACCCATCAACCAAATGACAGGACAATGGCGGTGTTCTGTCGCTGAGCAAGACACTTCGCCCACGCTGATCACATTCAATGTTGCTTGTTGTGACTGGTCTTGCCATTGAAAATCTCCCAAATAATTATACAAGTGTTGAATTTAGTGTTGAATTGAAACTTGGTAACTGATAAATAAGAAAAAAGGATAAACAAAAGCAGCCTAGCCAGAGGGACACCAAAAGAAAAGCCAAAACAAATTACGCTTTAAAGGTGCATTATGTAACAGATGGAGGATTTGTCACCTACTTATTTCCGTAGAGAACTTATTGCTTTGCCTGGAATGTAGTACTGTCTCTGAAAAATAATACCTGGCCTTGTTCTGTCACCTGCTTGTCTAAGATAAATAAGTTTAATGTCATACTCTCCAGTCAAAATTACCTGAAACAGCTGCAACTGAGTGAAGCTATATGCAATGCTCATACAGCAAAGGGGATTTGGTTTCCTCCAACAGTTGTGTGACTTCTATTATAAGGGTATTTGGTTATCCTCAGTGAGAAGTTTGATTTGAGGGTTGGCATAAGACCCTTCACAGATCTTCCTCTCCACTCCGAGGAGAGACACAGTCATTTTCTACATGAGCTGCCTCCGCCTCCCAAAAAAAACATTAGTCATGGCACCGTCCCACCAACAGTGATTAATCTGGCAGAGATGGAAATTCATTACTCTGTTGTGCAGGGGGGAGTTCAGGCCAAAAAATCAGGAAGTTTGGTTTGGGAATTATAAGAAGATGAAAGTTTGAGGCTTGAAGAATGCGCAGATGTAAAAAAATCAATAAAGGCAGAACAGTTGTCCACATATTTGAACAGTGGACATTGAGCAGGAGCATTGGACAAAAAGAACTACACAAATGAAGTATTCACAATAAAAAGCAAAACTTTTGAACTCAAAATTAACATCACATTCATGGGTTTCAGGGATGAGAATTCCTTCAAGGTTTGAAGGACTTGGCACGGCAAAAGTCCTTTGTTGTTATAGCAAATATGCAATTCAAATTAAAATAGTATAGCTTCGGATGGGGAAAGGTCATCACAAAATCCTTCAAATGACAAAAGGAATATTATTTTTGAAATCCATGAATAGTAGAAATGCTTTATCTAACCTTTTAAGTCCTACAGGACTTTAGTTCCTCATGAGTAGCCTGAAAATGTTGAAATTCTTGGAAGAATGGAAGATATGCTTGACTCAGTCCTGTGAAGTTACCAAATACTTTACAAATTTCCAATTCAATACCGGAAAAAACAACGAGTAATTTCTATGCAAATGTTTCACAATTTTCTTGCCAAAATTTGTTGGATTACTTTTCAATCAGGCTTTCCAGAATAAAAGAAATATGGCTGTATGAAAGGATACACTAAATTGCGGTAAACTAATGTGCAAAAATACATAAAATTGTCAGAGTAGATGTCTGATGATAAACTTATACTTCTCAAAATATGTTTATGAAAATGGCTAATCTTCTCAAGGAATTGCTGCCCGTCTATCTGCCAAAAAACTTTCAATCTCGGCTTTATTATATTGATTTTTCTATCAGACATTCTTTATTTAAAAACAGTTTTGACGGACGGCAGATCCGATAATGATCCTCAAATTACCCTGAAAATGCATTTGCTATTATCACGCAACAGTAAAGCACAAATAATGACATAATGGTGGTATGTATTACTTTCATTCATCATCAGTCACACAAGTTCAGATAGGGAGAACACAGTCTGGCCATTTTGATCTGAAATGAAATGATTATGTAATTTGTCTGATCAAAAGAAAAACTTAGACCAGAGTGCACAGGCAACAATTTACATAAAAGCTCGTGTAATTTAGTTAAGTGCCTGCTAAAGATGATGCAACTGTTTAGTGAGACCAGACGTATAGCGACTTAAAAGATCAAAATACACAAAACCTACTACCATTATCGTTATTGCATTGCCTATGTGAATTTCCTCATTGTGGACTGTTTACGCATTCATTTGTACTCTGCATTCAATTTACTTAAGCACAATATTAGTCCAATTATATAATTGGTCTGCCAGTATAAGCCTCGCTAACTCCATGTGTCTTAATGTAATGCATGACTGGTTGCACTTCCTAAATGGTCCAAAAATCAATTAACAGAGCTTTAATGAGAAGAGGTTGGCCGGCACACGCTAAAAATGAATAATTATTTATGATTGGTTGCCCACACTATTAATGGCTTGCCACTGTGGTTATACATAAATATTGAAAAATGCTTGCAGCGGATATATTTTGTAAGTGACTTAGATGTATATATGTTGTAGGTGATGTAAAAGTATAGAGAGAGTAGTTGGGTGACAGAAACCAAAACGTGTTCGTGACTGTGCTGTTTTTATGGATATGGATTTCTTCACAGCAATGGGGTCCTGCGGATTCAATCCTAGGGCCAGTTGGGTGTTTCTATGTGAAATTTTGTCCTTCTGAAATTGTGTCCTGGTTAAAGATGCACTGTAATCTTTCTGGTGGAGGGTCCATCACTTGTCTATTGAGATTTGAGAGAGCTTTGCCGATTGCTCTGCAGTATAATGTGGTGTCTGGCCTGCTCCAGGAGAACCTCATTCTCCTGAGAGTACTTTTAGGCTCTCAATGCATAGAGGTCTACTACTAAAGGTGAGCTGCTGTGTGGAAATTAACCACAATAGCATTAAATATATACAGTATTTACCGATGGATATATAACGTATTTAATCACACTAGCAAAATAAATGAATTAATGGTTTCAGTAATTATATATAATGAGAATCCACGGAGAGTATACTAACTTTGTTGGATGGAAACTCGCAAATTTATTGAGCCGTGGTCCACGGTGACCTGGGAATTGCCTCTTCCTTTCCTAGATGAGCTTGGAGAAGAGCCTGGACAGACAACAAATGTGTGAATATGGTAATAATATGGACAGAAGACTTGAGCACTGGCAAAGGTGTAGATCATTTTCATCGGCAGGGACCAAGATAAGATAGAAAAAGTGGACATCAGATGGGCAACTTTTGGAAGATGTTTTGGAGATAAAGTCAGAGAAGCCAGTTTACATAATCATTTGTGCATGTATAAAGAAGGGTACTTGAAATGGTGGGTCAGGATTGATTATTATTATTATTATTAGAGCTGCTAACCTAAAACCAAGCAGACTGATGGGATTTATAGTTGAAATTAAAGATGTGAATTATGAATAGAGCCAGTAAAGTTTTGTATTGTTCAACTTGAATGAATTTGAAAACAACACTGTGTCACAATGTGTTCCCAGTCTTCAGTCATGGTTTCTCTGGCATGGCATCCTTATTAGAGGTGACGGTTTGGGCTGATAATAGATTCTGCCTCTGTCAATTAACAACTTTCTGCACAGCGAGTAATTGGCCCTGATATAGGTTCAATTACTTCCTCAAATTACTGGCTTTAATTACTTCTCCAAATGCAATCACTTTTTAGATTAGACTCATTCTAAGGTGGTATCAACAGCATTAATGACATTAGAAAACACTAGAGGCCTGCCTGAGCCGCTCAAGTCTCTCCAGAGTCAAAGTGATGAGTGGGTTATAAATATATCGATGACTAGCTCACCTGCTTAACGGGGGTTAGACTTGTTGTGGTACCATGTATTTTCACCAACTACCAGTATCGTTTAATGCAATGTTTATTTACAGCTATTGTTAAACTTTATGGAGAACTCATTTACTCATTTGACAACCTTACTAATAATAGAAAAGCTTACAAATAATAGACATATGCGTTTTAAAATTACTCAATTCTGGGTCCAGTTGAGTCTTTGAGTGTTTTCCTTGAGTATTTCCTGGTTGAAGATGTACAGTGTAACTTTTTGGTGGAGGATCAGGTCCTGTCACCTGCTTGTCTCCATGGAGATGATATTGCTTTGCCTTTTAATGTTTTAATGTATGGTATTAAACGTATCTATCAACATGGGAGAAGCAGATGTGAGCAAGTTACATGTCTAGACGAAACCGATCACATTAAACTTGGAATTTACTATACGGTTTCTTACTGAAATCACGCTCCCCTCTCCACAGATCTGACCTCTAACTTTCTCTGGTTGCGTCAGATCCTTGTTTAATGCTGTTGAAAAAGCAATCTCCTTCCATGAGTATATGCAGTTAGCAGTCCCTCTACCAGAAGAGTTACATAGTGCAGCTTTAAGGCTCATACTCGATAATGTCTTCCTAAACTTTTAAATATTGTGTGCCCCGCCATGCTCCGCTCTATAACACTAAATCTACTCTAGCACTGCTGATTAAAACATGTCTGTGCAGATTACTTGTGCATGTAGGTGGTCCGCTCCCCTGTCTTTCCTGTCTCTGTGCTTTCAATTTCTTTTTCATGTCTCGCTGTGACCTCAACGCGAATTACAGTGACCCCGGCCATTGATTGGACTGGAACGTCATTTCTGAGCATCCCATAATTAACACTGGAGTTAATCCCCGCTGTATCCTGTCCCCGCGTACCTGTGTGTTAGCTGACCTTAGCCATAGATAACGTGAACACCTTTCGTTGTCTCATTTGCTTCAACACTCCTGAGCCAAGCTGATAAAAACCCACTTTGGACAAGACTTTTCACTCCAATCCTTTCTGTCGCTCAGTCAATCAGAAGTCAATTAAGGAATACGTAATCGTGCACCTCTCCAGCCAATATCCTCCATGTTCACTTGGAGGTCATAGACTGAACCAGGTTGTAAAGCCTTAGTACAAGATAAAAACAAAGTATATTGCTTTTGGGGGTCGTCGGGTAAAAATGAATAGAAAGCAAATGTAGTCTATGAAGGTAATGTGGGTTTTTGTTGGCTGATACAAAATGTGTAAACAAGTACAGATATATCGTATAAGAAGCTCTTGGAGTCAAAATAAGTCTGCCGTGTACTGTCTTGCATCTAATTAGAAAGCATTTTCATGGCAGAGTTTCAGGAACTGACCATTTAGCATGCTAGTTGTTGTTAACATTACTGTAACTCCACTCTGAAAATTGTAAAACTTCTAAAAAAAAATTAGAATGTTCAGAATGCATAAGGAATACATGAGGAATAACCCAAAAGCAATAGCAACAGCCCAAAATGAAAGGTTTTGTAAAAAAAAAAAAATTAAATTAAAAATAAAATTAAAAAAAAGTTGTAAAAATAAATAAATAAATAAATGCAAATACATAAAGCAAGTAAAATACTGTTGACATCTTTTTATGAAGTTTTGCTTTATCTTCTAATCTAAACCCTGTATTGGAAGAGATAATACAGTTAGAGGTTACTTTTCAAAAGTTTCAGTTACAGTTAACTTTGTTGTTTCTTGTTATTTCTGAGAGTAAATAGAAAAAAAAAAGTTAAAATCAATCTCATTTGAAACTTTTCATTTATCTTATAGAGAACGTGTCAGCAGTCACCTCCAGTCTCTCTAAAACCATCAAATCAGACTAGAAATCTAGGGGTAATAATGGACTCAGACTTGAACTTCAACAGCCACATCAAATCAATAACATCTGCAGCTTTTTACCATCTAAAAACATTGCAAAAATCAAAGTTATACTGTCAAAGCCAGACTTGGAGAGACTTATCCATGTATTTGTCTCCAGTAGGATATACTACTGTAACATCCTGCTCACTGGCCTCTCCAAACGAGCGTTAAGACAGCTGCAGTACATCCAGAACACTGCTGCTCAGGTCCTGACTAGAACCAGGAAGTACGAGCACATACGTCCTGTGCTCTGGTCTCTGCACTGGCTCAGAGAATAGACTTTAAAGCAGCTCTGCTTGTGAACAAGTCTCTGCATGACCTAGCACCAAAGTACATGTCCAACATGTTAGTGCCATATGAACCTCATTCTCCTGCGAGGAGAATGAGGACTTCTGAGGACTTCAGGGACCGGCTTCCTGCTGGTGCCCAGAGTCAGGACTAAACATGGGGAATCAGTGTTTCAGTGTTATGCAGTTAAAACCTGGAACAATCTTCCTGAAGATGTGACAGGCCTCAACTTTGACAATGTTTAAATCCAGGCTCAACACAGTTCTTTTTTGCAGTGATTATGAGTGAAAGGTTTTTATTCTGCACTCGTCTGTTTTAATGGTAATTTATGATGATTATTTGTGAATATTTATGTTTTGATTTGTTTGATTTTAATGTCTTTCCTATTCTGTAAAGCACTTTGAATTACTTTGTGTACAAATTGCGCTATACAAATAAACTTGCCTTGCCTTAAACAGGGAGAGCCCAATGAAAGTACAGGACTCTCTTTTTCATGAGCTCTCTGTTAAAATACAGAACAATACAAATGAAAGAACAAACAAAACAAATAACTACATAGGTCACTGAAAAACATTAAAAACAGGGGTAATTTAATATAATAATTTTATATTTTTGAGGGGATTTCATTAAAATGTTGCTGCAGTTTTAAAATCGCCTGATCAGCAGAGGAATCACTTGCATTCAAAACAGCATCATCTGCATATAAATGTATGAGGTTTTCTATTAAATTGCAACCAATGGACGTAAATGTATAAATATAAATATAAATAAATATAGTCAAAAGTAGCGGGCCCAAAATTGAGCCTTGGGGCATTCCTTTGCTTAAATTTATAAAATTAGATTTAAATCGGCTGCTACAGTCGAGAAGAGCCAGCTGAGGTGGCTCGGGCATCTGTTCAGGATGCCTCCTGGACGCCGCCCTAGGGAGATGTTCTGGGCATGTCCCACCAGGAGGAGGCCCTAGGGAAGACCCAGGACACGTTGGAGGGAGTATATCTCTTGGCTGGCCTGGGAACGCCTTGGGTTCCCACCGGAGGAGCTGGAAGACGTATCTGGGGTGAGGGAAGTCTGGCAGTCCCTGTTTAGACTGCTGCCCCCGTGACCTGGCCCCGGATGAGCGGAAGAAAATAGATGGATGGGCTGCTACTGCCTGGGCTCAGTTTGAAAGATGATTTTGGAACCAATTACATGTAGCATTGTCAAATCCAATATGCTTCTGGCGCTTCAAGATGATTTTCTGATCTACTGAATGAAAAGCTTTAGTGAAATCAATAAACAGTGCTACACAATTATCAAACATTGATTCAAATATTGATACAGACAAGTTTTACAGAACCTGATGTGGAAGTCTATTTTTTACATTATTTATTTTGGAAGCCAGTGAATTTTATACGCGTGAACCTTCTGTATAAGCCAAAAAAATCAATCATTGGGGACTAATAAATAAAATGTCACAAGTGAGATGAATGATATCCAGACGCTGAGGGAGTTTGGTGAGAGCCCATCACTCAGTGTCAGCCCCTCCTCTGTCTCTCGGTCCTCAACCCAAAAACATTTAGGTTTCACCACACTCCTTTATGGTTAGAAAGAAACACATAATAACATTTAATAAGTATATTTTCAAGCAGCTGCAGTGAAAATAGTTTATTTGGCCTTGTTGGAGTTCTAGAGTTGTGTTTTATCTCACAAAAAATAGTTATCCACTTGTATAAATCTTATTATGTATTAAAAATAAGGAAGAAATACTTTCAATACAGATTTTCTAACAAAATCAATAGAAACTTTTCAACATAAAAATAGTCTGTTTGAAATCTGCTCCACTCCAGAAGATTGACTTTGAACTTCTTTATTAAAAGACCCAAGCTGATCATTGACATTTTCACTAATGTGTTGCAGGAAATGTAACCCTCTAAAGCCCATAGTTGCAGAATTACAAAACTTGAACCATATATCATGCCCGTTATAGAAGCTTTCATGCAGCGTGCTTCTTTGTGGAGGAGCTGTAGCAGACATGGCCCCCAACCAAAAGTGATTTACACACACTTAAATGAACATTGTAACGTTCAGTGCAGTGTCAGCATTAGACTCTTTTACAGATCATTACTGAGCCTGTCCAAACTTTTAATCTTACTTTATGAGCACTCACTCCCCTCATATCCCCCTCTCAATATGTGAGGAGGGCATCGGTTTTGTCTGAAGTCATTCGCTGCATAATAGATCATCCAGCCACAATAAAGGGCACACTGTACTTTATAAGGTCTTTACATGTGAGCCTTAAAAATATACTAGCTGCGCTTCTCACATTTTGGAACTCATATATTCATCATTTTTGAGCAAACTTCAATCTTAAAAAATATAGAAGAAGAAGAGGAAGAAGAAGAGGAAGAAGAAGAAGAGGAAGAAGAAGAAGAGGAAGAAGAAGAAGAAGAAGAAGAAGAGAAAGAAGAGGAAGAAGAAGATGAAGAAGAAGAAGAGGAAGAAGAAGAGAGAAGAAGAAGAAGAAGAAGAGAAGAAGAAGAAGAAGAAGAAGAAGAAGAAGAAGAAGAAGAAGAAGAAGAAGAAGAAGAGAAGAAGAAGAAGAAGAAGAAGAAGAGAAGAGGAAGAGGAAGAAGAAGAAGAAGAAGAGAAGAAGAAGAAGAAGGAAGAAGGAAGAAGAAAAGAAGAAGAAGAAAGAAGAAGAAGAGAAGAGAAGGAAGAAGAAGAAGAAGAAGAAGAAGAAGAAGAAGAAGAAGAAAAGAAGAAGAAGAAGAGGAAGAGGAAGAAGAAGAAAAGGGAAATGGAGAGGATGAAGAAGAGGAAGAGAATGAAGAGGAAGAAGAAGAGGAGGAAGAAGAGGTAGATGATGAAGAGGAGGAAAAGGATGAAGAGGAAGAAGAAGAAGGAGAGGAAGAGAAAGAAGAAGAGGAAGAAGAAGAAGGTTATGTTGCTTTACAGGCATAACCATATGAGCATCCCTATTTTTTTGTTTTTTTAGTTTTTTTTTTACTACAAATAGAGTTACTTTGGATTCAGATAAAATGATTAAATTAAATATAATATATTAACATATAAATACTGAAGTCAACATCAGAGTGTAGTTTAGTGTTTCCCTCATTTATTTGGCAAACGATACATAATATTTTTCAGTCCCCTGTGATATTATTTTCCTTTTTCCATAGTGGCATATTTGCTTTTAAACTGATGAACCATATGTGTCCCTGATTGGCTATTCCACCTGTCTCTCATACCTATCTGAACTTGGGGAGATAAAACAAGTGGTGTCCAGTGTACATAACTTTGTAAAGTATTGGAGATGTGTGTATTCTTGGCTGGTCAGGCAAATTTAGTCCTGGTGTAGTTAAATATGCTCATCTCTGTCTCATATATAAAAAATATTCATGGCTTGTCATCTCCTCCACTCACACAGTTTATTCACATCAGGACCTCTGACCACAAAAGAACCAGAGGGGCATCGAGAGGGGACTGCATCATCCCACTCAGAAAAAGTCTCTTTGGCCAAACCAGCTTCTCTGTGAAAGCTGCCCATGACTGGAACACCACCCCCACCACAATTAGAAGTCTCCCCACTTACACCTCATTTAAATTACAGTTAAATAAATGGTTAATTGAAAATCAGTCTTGTCACCACCGAAGCCCCTGTCTCCATCCTGCCTCTGTTTGAGTTTTGTTGTATGTCTGTTTGTGTCTGTGTGTGTATGTAGACAATGGTATGTTGTGTTTGTGGCTGAAAATGAATGTATGTGGCTGAATGTGGTTTTATGACTATAAGAATGGAGTTGTATGCGACTGTATGTAAGAATGATTTTAGAGTGTAAATAATAACCTTGTTTTTATTCTATTCAATCCTACAGGTTGACATTTTACACCTGTCCCGGGACTACAGATGAAAAATAGCCCTCGGGCTAATTCTGGAATATTTACATGCAAATGTTTATTAATGTACATTGTCCCTGAAATAAATAAATAAATAAACAAATAAAATGCAGGTTTTTTGTCCTATTTACGTTCTAGGCATAATTTTGTTGAAGTTTAATTTCAGTTATTTAGATATTTGAATGGGACAGTGAATAATAAACAGCGAAAAATCAATAATTCCCATCCATAGTCCCCAGCCTGGTTTAATTCAGGCCAGTTTGGCTTATTTCTGGTTGGGTCCCATCAGTTTAATATTGTGGTTGGGTGTTTTTCCTGTAGTTTCTATTATAGACCAGTGGCTCTACTGTGAACTTTTGGTAAATAAGTTTCCCTCTGGCTGAATGGTGGTGTTGTGGAGCAGGCCTTTGTGTCCTTTACCTGTGAAGATGATAAAAAGGCAGATTTCTAAAGGATCCTGTTTCCCTGGGGACACGCTGACATCAGTGGGACTGGCTCACACTGCGCCTGCCTCCTCTCCTCCGCCCTACACCGCCTGTCTGCAGCACCACCACTGATACAATGGACCTAACAAGAGAGGAGGACAAACAAGAGAGACAGGGAAGTTTTAGGTTCACTGTAATTAAAGTTAATACATGATTTTAAGTATGTATTGAAGTATCAAGAGGGAGCCGTTTGTTTGAAGTGCAAGGTCATGACAAAAATGATGCCAAACGGAGTCATTTGTCTCTCCTCACACATCAAGTGAACAGAAGCTTGCCTCTGTAGTCACAAACCTGCTACACATAGGTGCAGCTGTACACACGGGTATCTGCAAAATATGTTGCAATAATCTTATATAACACACATTACACAGTTTAATATACAAGATATAAACATGAATAACATGAAATAAGCAAGGAACACAACTAAAATTTACCTTAATGCAGTTTTTCTGTAACTTTTTATAAATACAGTGATGATTTATATTACTATTATTATTATATTTGTCTGTATTTTACAATAATTTGCCTTTCTTTGTTTGATGCTTAATATTATGAACACATTCACTAAGGAAACACTACTGACAAACTATAATGTTATGTCAGGACAAGAATCTGTCCATATCTCTAGCGCTGTCTCAGTTTAAAATGGTGTAATGACTCTACATATGTTCACCTGTCCTTGTGCAAGGTCAGTATAGATTTGAACAGCTCAAGTGGTTATTCGCAGCTCCTTTAACCTGACGAGGACTGGTTCAAGAGATGATTGCAGCAGAGGGTTTGTTGTTGAAGATTTTCATTTTTATACAAGTGATATATAAAAGCCTGCTACGATATATCTTTTCTAATGCTTTCACAGTTTCAGCACTTAAGTAGTACTTGTATTTGTTGCAAGTGTCAACAGAGGGTGGCAGTGGCTCAGTGATTATAGTATTTGCTTATATAGAGTGTTGTGGTGTCATTGGGCAAGGCAATGCCCAATGACAGCTTTGTGTAGCTTTGCTTCAGAAACAGCTAAACAGCTTACCAAACATCAGCATGGGGAATGAATCAGAGTGTTGAGAGGTTTGTCAAATTAGTGATGCACAATCCAGTAGACCATAATTGATATACTTGATACTTACATACTTACTGTGAACATGCAAAACCACTTCTGTTTTCTACTAGCCTCAATTATTACTAATGATGTTTTAAACACTTACACAGTCTAAATTTTGCTCAAGTAGAAGGGGCGGTATGTAGATAAAGTACCAATTTACACAATTTTGCACACCAGTGTTGATTTGTTTGCAAAATAGATGAGACCTTCTGACCATTTTTCCAGGGCCTTATGCAACTTCTCAAGTGTTTACAAAGATTAATCATTAAATAGTCTAAGATAATGACTGCATATTATGCACTAATTACAAGGTAAATGAAAACAAATGACATACATATTAGTCTTAATGGAATATACTTACTGAGATGCCAAGTTAATGATAATAATTACAATGTTGTGGGCCTTATGCACAGAGGAAAAACATTCAGAAGTTAGTATGCAGTTTGAGTCTTTCGGTATACAGAAAGGAGCCAATGTTCTAATACACAGATACAGCTCAGGGCTGGAAATGCCTGCTCCAGTGTAATGTCAGCAGTTTGTCTGAGCTGCCAGAAAATACCACTAAAGTTCACTCAGACATCCCAGGTAGAGATGTTCTTACTTTTGGAATTATATTGAAAAAGTGGATTGGAATTATTTGCAGTTATCCAAGAAAGATGTGAAAGTCGATAATCAACTATGTAGAGCAGGGGTGTCCAAACTATGGCCCGGGGGCCAAATGCGGCCTTCAGACCAATTTTTATTGGCCCTCCACCCTTCAGTTGAACTGGCCCAATTGATCATAATCAGTATTTTTTACAGCAAATTTGAATAATCCTACCGATATAACCTAAATAACATCACACTGCATTGCCATACAGACCTAATATTAATATTTCAAGCCTTATTTAAAATATGAAGTCAAAACTATGTTAAATGCACCCATCTGAGATATCCACTTTATTGACCACTGTGGCCCTCCGTAACGAATATTTTTCAAAATATGGCCCTCGGTGAAAAGAGTTTGGGCGCCCCTGATGTAGACCAACTATGTCAGTGATTGTGATTGTAATCTATGCAAATAAGGGGCAGAAGTCTTTTTATCTTCCCTAACATAACTAGTGGCTTAAACGACATTGAAAAGCCGCCCCCGTAGTCTATTTTGAGTGGCTTATATATTTTATGGAATGTATGCAGTACAGCCTATGTTATATTAAATTGGTTTATTCAATTGGGATTTTCAATTTCAGATTCATTCAAGATTATACAGTTATATTTGCATACAATATTTTACTACATCACTACTGACTGTGATGTGATGCCCAGCACTCTCCCAGCAAGAAGTGAGCTGACTGAACGTGCATGATGTAACTTTTCTAGGGGATTTACCACCTGCTTGTGTCAATGGAAATGATGTAGCTTTGCCTGTAATGTCCCACAGAAAGGAATTAACCCCATCTATCCTGCATTTATCTAACTACTACAGGTCTTTTTATTGCTCCAAAATACTGTTTAAATGGATTCTTGCAAGAAGTGGTGTCACACTCCTCCAGAAAAGTTACAGTGCACTTATGAAATGAAATGATTGAGTCAGTGTCATTATATGTCAGCTGATAGAGAACAGTCACTGAGGAAAGGCTTTGAACTATTGCAAATTGTGTTGAAATTTTCATCAAAACTTGAGTATAAATGAATGCCCTATTTTGTGATGCTAAATTAAATCTCTCATAATTATCCTTGTTATCTTTAAATTCAATCTATTATGTTGAGTGTTAAAAATGTCTAATACTTAAACAGCTAAACCGGTCAAGATACAGAGCTTAATGAACACAATAGAAACCTCTTGTTCACAGAGCTGTCCTGAAACTCTCTTCTTTTAATTTATTCCACATGACTTACAGCTTTGAACAGACGCCACAAGCCCAGGTCTGTTATTGATGCTTAAAACATTATCTTCCTGTCGCCATTACCGTCACGAATACAATAAAGTGCACATTATTAACACAGTGTAGGCCTATAACTTCTTCGTCTTCACCAAGGCTTCAAAAGGGATTTTAGTATAAAGGTCGTTTGGTTTCATTGTGAGTTAATGGGCCAAAATGATCTCACACTATAGTCATTAGGAGGCTCAGTCAGGAGTCCGGCACATCCCTTTGTCCCTCTGTAAATCATAGGGAGAAGAATCATGGTCATCGGCACAGAAAGCCCTTGGTGAAAAGCAAAGAAGTGTAAAATAAGGCCAAATTAGAGTGTGGGAGTGAGCTGAGGACACATAGAAAACTGTATGATGCGATCTGCTGAAAAGTTTCATGATTTGAGCATTGAAACATTGATTATACCGCATTTGAGAGATTTGTCTGTTTCTGAACTCAGTGGTGTGGCGCCAAAATCCCTAGACCCAGAGAAATACATTCTAACATATAACTTCAAATCTATAATTTCTTCCTCTGCAAAAAAGAAAAAAAAAGAAATGTTTTTGTATTATTAATCACAGATTTTCTAATCTGTGTAATCCATAGACCATAGAAGAAGTGGACTGAGGGAGTCATTAATAGTGCCAGTCAAATAAAGCTCACGGAGGCTAGCAGTTGAATCTGGCTCCAGATTCAGAGTGAATCTGGAGCCAGGTTCCTCATTTGGAATTCCAATACAAGTATCATAGCAACCAAAGAGCCAATCCGAAACGAGGCTGTTGAAGGTAACGCCTCTTACCCCCCGCACCGCTGGTTTAGCAGGGAGCAGGTACTTAGCAACACTGTCAATCAAACATGTTACATTAATAACAGACAAATGTGCTTGCTTTGTTCATATGTTGATTTACGGGCACAATAGCAAAATAAAAATATCAGAATAATTACAAACATTTTAAGACCAAAATCACAAGCCTGACAGCAGCAGAGAGAGGGGTGACAGTTGTTCAATAGAAAGTGAATTGGAGCCACAGAAGCGCCAGAAGCGCCCATGCTCACTCCCTATTTGGAACATGTATATTTATTTATACAGTCTATGTCAGGGATGTCCAAACTTTTCTCATTAAGGGACAAATATAAAAACAGACAAAGCTGAGGGCCGATTCAGGGCTATAGACGGGTCGCCACTACAGTGAATAAATCAAATCTGCGTTAGTATTACAAGTTATACTGAACCACTAGACCTTTATTCATGTTTACATCCTCAGTGGGACACATTAAATATTTGATACGGGCTTGTTAAAGTAGATTTTCAGAAATGTACAGTAAAAAGTACTGTTTATGGTAATATGCGCCAATTCACCTGGAAGCTAGAGGGCCACAGTTTGGGCATGCCTGGTCTATGGAGTAATCACATAACATTTGCTCTATAGTGTAGGAGTATAGGAGTGTTATATGTATTGCCAACATTGTATACTTGTACTTTTTTATTGCAAGATCAGGTTTATGCCTTGGCAGAGAGCTGTACCTCTGTGAGAAGGAGGTCAAAGTTCAGTAAAGGAACAGATGGTTAGAATAAAGTGCTTTTTAGATAGAATGCACAAGGCATTTGCACATTAATTAAAAAAAAAAAATCTAGAGCATCTGGAGGAAATCAAGGCACAGGGAGAACATGCAAACACTACACAGAAAGGCCCTACACCATCTGGGAATAAAAACTCTGGTGAGAACACTTGAACACTGAGAAATAGGGAAAGCTTTTCTGTTTTACTTCTTGGCTCTGCTTTGTTAAGTATTAATGCATCTCAATAAGCCATTTCCACTCCAGAAAACAAAATATGCACTTCCTAATTTACAAAACACTTACATAACACCTTTTATATTAGTCCTTCATGAAATACAAAAAACATTTCTCCATTATTCCAATTTACAGTTGTACTGCAGAAAAGTGCTGAATTAATCATTTTGTTTGATGAGGGCTTTTGACAGCAAAGGTGAGTGCCCACGCTGCGATTTGACGCTAAGACCTTTTTCACGTTCTGATCTATCCTGCCAGCCTGAATATTATATCACCACTCTTCCATTTTCTACACAGAATAATTACTAAAAGTGACATTTGTGGCGAGGGAACATGTCAGTTTACATGGTTCTCAACATGTTTTTTTCAGTATTCACCATGGGGGAGATTTCTGTGTTGAATGATTTAACTAAAGCAGCGATAGCATGAATGTGAGATGTGTAGGAGATGGTGGGCCTCGCTGAAAGATTTTGAATATTGCAGAAGAAGTTTAAATTATTTTCTCTATATAAATTTGACCACATACTTACTTATACTTATATTTTTTCGAGATTTGAAGAATTATTAATTTGTCTAAATTAGAGGTGCCCAAACTTTTTTTTAATCGAGGGTCACATCTCAAAACATATTAGAAGCGGAGGGCCACAGACTGGTGATCAGTGCAGTGCGGTGCTTTAAACACAGCTTTGACAGAGCCGCTGTGTATTAATAAGGCTTGAAACACATTCATTTTAGGTCTGTATCACACTGCAATGTGATGTTTGCGGTTATAGTGGTAGAAATAGTTTCATTTGCTGTTAAAAGTGCCGCTTATTATCAATTGGGCCGGTTCAGCTGGAGGCTTGAGGGCCAATAAAAACTGGTCTGAGGGCCGCATTTGGCCCCCGCGCCGTAGTTTGGACACCCCTGGTCTAAAAGCATACATCCAGTATCTAATGCCAATACTGCTGATGTGAACGGTTCCTTCCTTAAATGGTTCGAATCGGATCTGATTTTCCAAAAGACCCAAATCTTTTTCTTTCTGACTTTTATGCATTTTTACACTGATTAACTCTGAACCAAAACAAGAATCAGCACAGAAGCAGAGCAGGTGACACGAGTGAGAGATCTGTGCACAAAAAACTCATTTGGCATCATAATAAGTTATTTTGTTTCATTATTATTCTTATTGTAGTGCAACATTTCATTTAGATTATTCATAATTCCAAAGGGTAAACACGCTCCCACTCTCAGTTTGAACCATTTTAAACACATCTCAGGCTTGGTCATTTCTCTGTGATTAGTTTATAGATAAAATTAGTTCTCACATTGGAGTTCTGTCATATAAATACACAGTAAAACAGCCAGTCTTTTAAAGACTCTTTGTCCCGAAAGTCCCATCACTAGCCAATGCATGCGTTATCATCTAACTCCAATAACTAAAATTAATCAGTAAATTCTCAGGAAATGTAAAATTAAACAATTGAGCCTAAAAGTATATTTAATGACAGGTATCAACCAGTACTATGGCATTACTATGGCTACTACTACTACTACATTTATGGACATTTATGGACTAATATGGACATTTCCATATTATAATATTGATCTTGTATAATTATAATACATTCAAATGTATGTTTTACAAATACAACAGCTTCCACAAAAGAAAACCATCATTTATCTATCTCTTATGGCAATTACCTTTGATGACCCAGCCTGTTGTCTCTGCTGACTGCGTAAACAGACTCCTCATTTGAGCCATAAACACTGTATCCATGGAGACCCAATTAGAGCCATGACCGTCCTTTGAACATGAAGAACTGTCTGCAGTTGGCTCTGGTCTGGACTCGGGGCTTATGGGAGTTGAGGCCACCCGCTGGGTCGTCCGCGCTCACAGACAAATGCACATCAGTTTGAGGCAAGTGAATAAAAGATAGAAAGATAAACTAGGTCTTCCATCTTGACATCAGTTATTCACTTCTGTTCCCAATTAAAGACTTCCTTTCAACTTAGTCAGATTATTCAGCCCCTCCAGGACTTACGCAGTCTTTTTGTCATTTCTGCTTAGAGTGCATATAATTCTCAAATGTTGCAGTGATTTTAAGCATTGATACTTTTATTAAACATTGACTTGAATTATATATTTGTGCTACCACCTTATAATAACTACACTTAGCCTTAATAAAGGATGGACAATCTCGTTTAGTCAGAATGATTCAGGTTCAGTTACATTTATTAAGAGTTACATACTGCTGCTGTTTGATACAATTCAGAATAGTTTGAAGCTCATTACACTCCTCACATGCTCAGGTCTTAGTCTTATTTTATGATGAATGTTGTAATTCAGGGCCGGTTGGACCAAGATGTGCAGGACTCGGGGGAAGTTTTAACAGTGTTTATTTATAACAAGTGTCAATATCACAAAATAAAGTAGATGGATTCAACGAGGAACGGAGCGCACGGCGGTGCGAGCGGGTCTGAAGCCGGGACGAAGAAGGAGCCAGCGTCAGGAGATGAGGAGTGCAGGAACGGGAGCAGGACGAGCAGAGCAGAGAACAGGGTGCGAGGCAGAGCTGAGGTAACGAGACTGACCATACAGGAACCGGGAAGCAGGAACAGAGCTGGATCAGGAATGGCGGAGCTGGGACGGACCGGGAAGCAGGATTTGGACACGCAGACGATCTGCCACACCTGGTCCTGGCTCCTCTTATCCTCCCGCAGGTGTTGATTGATGGAGAACAGGTGAGCGCGGGAGGAGCCAGGAACTCCACCCAGCTCCGCAGTCAGGCAGGTGAGGGAGCGGGAAGGAAAAACACAGGAGGCAGACAAACAAGGCAGGAACACATGGATATGACAATGAACTGACAAAGACAAATATCAGGAGCCTTAAATTCCCATTTGACATTTGAAATCACCTTCAGTTTTGCCTCTTTCTGCATTTCTCCATATCAGCCTCAGAGGAGTTCACTCTCTGTAGAAGTACACTGTAAATGACATATTTGGAGATGAAAATATCTGGTGCTTTAGGACAAATACAGTCCCATAAGCCCAGTTTAGATGTGTTTCCTGCTTCCAAATTAGATTGCATACATTTACTTAAAACAACACCACATAACTTTCTTTTATTCCATGGAAAAAGAAAGTTAAAACCATATTCAGAAACATTCTCCATGGAGGTAGATAGCCTATGGTGAAAACTGAGGTGTCAAAAGCAAATGTCTCTATGGGTAACAAAAACTACTGCACTATGCAATTTTAAGATACCAATTCACTGTTCCCAGAGATTTCACATTCAGACGCAGGATCTGTAACTCACTGTCATCCTAACAGATCAAATGGAGCATGGATATCAAGTGGCAGAGTGGTTTGCATTGCTGAGTTTACTCCTCTTCTTCAAATATGGTAGGATGTGCGACGCTATAGGCATACTTCCCACTATATTATTCCACTTCCTCTCATATTGTTTTGCCCACGTAATGCAATTGTTCATTAGCAATAAAAACATTTACTATGGAAACGCCACCATGAGCTAAACCTAGTCATTTTGCTCTGGTAATTTTCATCACATACAGAACAAAATATTGCAAAAGTGTCATTTATAACTTTGCTGCTAAGACCCATTTATTATCTAATGCTTTCCCTCCAGCAATTCAACTTAAAGCTCGATTTGGAGCATACAAAAATACAACTTTTCTGACTTTTTATTATAAAAAAGGGAATATTAACCTCAGGGGATGCTGCTAAAGAACTCATCTAGCATAAAACTGGAGTTACATTTTTCATATATATCTAATACAGTCTGCATAGAAAAAAAAAAGATTGAATTCAACAACAGACTTTACGGAGGACTATGTAACTTTTCTGGTATAGGGTGTGCTACCTATGGAGATGTTATTGCTTTGTTCCACAGTATGGCATTAAACCTGTCTATCTCAATTTAGAGACAAGGCAAAGTGACTGGTCAGATCTGTGGAGGAGCAACGTCACGCACAGTACGAGTCTATGGTCCCACCTGTAATTGAATAAATACATGTTAATCTTAATGCTAAACTGTCCCTGCCATAAAAGTCACACAATGCACCTGTAATTCCTTGTACCTCCTCTATATGTAGATTCACGTACTGCATGGCAACTCAGGTTCAGTTGTGATTTTTTAAACAGTAAGAGTTCAGATTACATACAGTTCCTTTAAGGACACAAAGTTTACATGCTTACAGTAAACACGGTAAGTTTTCCATAACTTTTCCCAACTTTAATCCTGTTAAAAGTATGTGCTCCAGGGTCTAAACAGTGAAATGACAAATATAGCCCCAGGTGGAGAGGCTATTAGATTGGAGCTGTGCATTCACAATCTCTTTAGGCTCCTGTATTAGTCTGCACTGCTGTAATGAGCTCATAATAATGCACTTCATAGGAAACAATACAGTCAGCATGCAAACAACCAACAACATCAACAAGCAAACATTAAAAGTTTAAACATGTGTCGCTAATAAGAAGTTAAGCAATGCACAACAGCATGACACACTATCTTTTGAAGTATAATTTTTTGGATTAGATGAGAGAAAAATGCGTTTCTACAGTATTAATTGGTCCAAATGATGTACAATTATACCAGTACAGTTATTATAAGTATTTATTTGTTTATTGATTGATTGAACCAGGAAAGTCTCGCCGAGAATCTCAATCTTGAATGTAATTTTCAGGGGACCCTGGGCCCTCAGATGCTACATTTTTGCAGGTTTTAATTGGCTGAAGTGTTGCAAATGTCATTTCTATTTTATTTAAAAGATATATTTGATCAAATACAGATTTACATAGGTTACATGTTTCCATGTCTGTCATCAGATTTTTCCTTTGTTTATTCATATTTAAAATCCAAATACACAGAGCCTGTTCATACTGTTTCTCTCTGAAAACATGAATGCATTTTTCATCATTTTGGGGTTTTTTGGGTTGTTTTTTTTTTGGCATGTTTGTTGTGAACAGACTGAAGAAAAGGATTGATTTGGACGTATCAAAGTGTTCACAGTAGTTACACGTTTTCTCTGTTTGTGCTCAGCTCTGAACTGCACCAGATCGAAGCTGGGGTTTCAAACAAGGTTAAACAAAACAGACTTAGTTTGCACTTGAGGTAAATGTTTGAGATACTTTTGCAAGATCTTGTAACTGGTCTTCAGAGTTACATTATTTAGATATTGATATTGTATTATTATTATATTAATAGTTTGACATAGTAAAGTGGTGCACACATTTTGTGTTGTTGAGTAACAGGACTGGAGATGCAAAGTAGCTTGTAGCTAAATGTGGAGCACCTTTTCTCTTTACGATCAATGTAGTCTGTGCACAGTCCTCGTTTTAAATAAATACATTAATAGATAAATAAACTAGTTTATAGAGGGTGTATTATGCAAAACTGATTTTTTTGAGCTTTCTGTGTTTTGTGCTCTCATCAAAAACCAAAGAGGTTTTATATGTCATCCATGCATGTTTGAGTAATCTAGTGATATCCCCTGTGGGCTATTCGAACCCCCCTGTTTGCAGTATGAGCCTGTACAAGCCTCAGCCCACAAGCCTACACCAAACATGCTTCTCCTCAGCTATTTTTCATACATATACAAAAGCAGGATACAAAACAATACAACTTCACAAATCTCATGTTATGTACAGTAGTTTCAGTAGTGGAAGGCATGCAGATGATGTCTCGATGGCTCTCTGAAGGGGAGTGACTTAGCGTGAAGAGCAACGGGAGCTGTTTTGATACTCACTATCAAAAACTAATTTACTAACATTGTTCTCAGCATTTATAGCATTTTCTAAAAAGTATTTCTTGTTGACAATAAGATTTATAGACATTGTGGTCTACATTCATGTTTCTTCATATTTATACTGCCACTGCTCTGACAGCTATATGCAAAGAAATGCCTTATTTTATCATTTATTTATCATCTGTTTATTTGAAACAGATTTCATTTTCCATGCATATCTAAATCTTAGAAAAGAACAAACTAACAAAGACCAGATTTTTAGACTCACACTCAAAATGTATAAGGCACTAAAAGCTACAAAAAGGATATATCCTTCAGTTCCACATGAGCTCATACCAAAGCCAGTGCTCTTTGACCCTATCTCGTGATCGCCTTTTGTGACAAGAAATGAGACAGATCACAAAAATGAAGACTGATATTTTTCAAAAGTCCATCGAGAGAATGGCAAAAGTTCACATTCATCCTTTTTTTCCACTTTAAAGTTCATAAACCTCTATATGAGTCTGATGTGAAGAGGACTTGCTGTACTGCGGGAGAGATCGATGTCGGGGGAGTGGTTAACACTGATGCAGCTGTTTTTCATAACAGTCAAAATCTGTTCTCTGGGTGTATAAAGATGAATCTAGACTGCGTGTCTTTGGGGAGTTGGATTTTAAAGGTAATTTTCCTCTCAATGTACCTTTGATAACTGACAGAAAATGATATAATTTCAATCCCAGATTATATAGACATTAGACATCATTCACACTCATATTCAATCACTGAGGACAATTTCCCAAAACAATTCTCCTGGCTCATATGTGTATTATCAGAGGGGGAGAGTGTACTGAAAATTATCAAGTAAAAGTATATTGCAGTACCATGGCTATACTCAATTACAATTAAGAACAAGTAGTGGTGCCAAAATTTTACTTAGGAATAATGCAGTATGCATAAAAGTACTCAAAGCACTAGCTAACAGTTACATTTTAATGATTTTTAGTATTATTTAAATCCACTTATTGATTATTCAAACTAAAGGCTATCATGTGGTGCTGCTGTGTTGAGACCAGTGAGATAGTCGTAATTGGAGTAACTGGGACTGTACTCAGTAACTTCTATGATTTAAAATGTAACATATTACAATGACTAGAATTATCCTCAATTACAAGCACATGTTTAAAAATCAATTTAATTGCGGTACATGTGAGTTTGTACTTTCCACCCCTGTGCTCTATATGGTACACAGCCAATCGTTTCTCAGTTTGTGGACAAATATTTCAAAAGTACTTGAGAAATTGGTAGCTGAATAATTTATGATGTATTTGGAGGAAAATAATGTACTTAACCCTACACAATTTGGATTTCGACCAAAGAGATGACTGTCAGCCACTTTATGGAAATTATAAAAAGTAGATTGGATCAAGGGAAGTGTGTTGGAGCAGTATTTTTAGATTTTAGAAAAGTTTTTAGAAACATTTTTCATATCTTAAATTGTGACAACAATGTATTAAAATAAATGGTGTAAAAGCAGGGATCTAAAAATCTAATTTGGGTTTACCACAAGGGTCCATTTTGGGCCCTCTACTTTTCTACTTATACATAAATGATTTGCCCGAAATTTGCAAAGACACCAGCTGCCAAATGTGTGCAGACGACACAATCATTTATGTAGCAGCAGACACCGCGAGACAAGCTTCAAGCTTATTAAACAGACAGTCAACATATCAAAATGGCTCCATAACAACTGTTTAACTTTGAATTATACTAAAACTGTCTCAGTGTATTTTTTCCTGAAAAAAATGACCTTATAGTTTTTATTCATCAACATGAAAAAGTGGAGGTGAATGAATTCAAGTATCTCGAGCTTATTTAAAACTCTAAACTCAAATTTGATGCCCACATTAAGAAAATTACTTGATGACTTTTGATCATTTCATCCGTCTGCTTTGTGAAAGACATTTTTAAGTGTCTTAATGGTCTTGGTCCTGGTGTAATGTGTGAATTGATTCAAAAAGATAGTAAGACAGGAGCTGGAATAAGTGGGAACTGAAGTCAAAAGGTGCCAGACGGCTCTGTGTCAGTCGGCATTCTCAGCTGACGCTTCACACTTCATATCACATCAACTCAAAACTTCATTTATAAAGTGTTTTTCATACAAAAATGTGGACTTGTGGAACTCTTTGCCACTGGAGCTGAAATAACAGTCGGACATTAGACTTTTCTTCAAAAAACTCACAAAGGAAAATCAACAGTGTGAAAATCAACACCAAATCTGGGATGTAGAGTGGACAGGCATGGACAATTCCACTTATGTGTGTGTTCTTAACTATGCCTTTTACTTACTGTTTTCCTTTTGCTACCAACACCTTTTAAAAGCCTAACCAGGGACGGGAGCTGCAAATATACCTGCGGTTAGAAGCGTTATGTACACTGTCAAATAAACCAACAAACCAATAAAATAAATATCTTTTCCTGTCGTTTTCTGCAGACCATATCACGTGATGCATTAACTAGCTGCCACTTCTACACATTGAGAACAGCCAGCTGGCATAGCTTGGGATTTTTTCTGCATGCCTCCTGTTGGCCTCCTGTTGCGGAGATGTCTCAAGGAAGACTAGATGGATGGATGGATGGAAGACACATAATGAAAGTCATGTGTGCGTGACAAGGGCCGTTTGATCATATTAGTGAGAAATCCATTAGTGGTAAAAGTGATAGATAATAACAAGGAGAATTTGTAAAAATACGCTGATAAAACCAAAATTCGTGTTCTTTTAGCTTATATTAAAGCATTGGTTGTGTGTAAGTTTCGCTCTCTTGCCCCGTGTTGAGTGACATATGTGTTACTGGTCGAGAGCCAGCTGATTTGACAGTGCTTGCTTATTTCTCCTTCCACATTCATGTTGTGTGTGTCTAGACAACAGGCCTCCACACTGCCGCTCTGCTGGTGCCTCGTCTTTGCCTCCTACTGGTCTTTACATCTCCGCCTCAGCCTGCCGAGTGTAAATTATAATTATCACCTAACGGTCCAGAAATATCCAGGAAACCCTGTGGAGAAGAACATCTGACATTTTAACAGACCAGCTCACTTCACTCAATGGACAAAATTATATATATATTTTTTAAACGTCTGTATAATGGTAATAACAAGGGAATTAAAAGAGCACTATCTAACTTTTTATTTTTTTTTTTTTTTTTTTTTTTAGGAGATCCGCCACCTGCTTGTCTTCTTGCATATATTACTGCTACCATTGAGTACACGATGGCCAAGTTGTTTTGTGTTTTGATTTTCAAGACGGTTTCTAATCAAAAAGACATATTTTGTTCTACTATGATGAGCTTTAAACTATATTATTATATTATATTAACAGTGTTACCTCATCAAACCTCATGGATTTACTCAATTTGACTCATTTTGATTGATTCATGCATGTTTGACAAATCCAGAATTGTCCTGTAATCGAGGCTTTAATTCTCAGAGTGCCCTATCCTCGCCCACTGCTCTGTGCTTCGATTAGTCCAAAAAATTCAGATTCATACATGTCAGGTTAAAAAATTCTAAGTAACCCTTTTTCAAAAATAAAAACACTTGTAAATATTGCTGCTTCTCCTGCTGAAATACCACTATGAAGCAGGGCGTATCAATTCTGTAGTTTTGAACAGAAAGTCAATGTACCCGTTTAGATGAAAACTAAATACCAGGGCTCTCCCTGATCTGAATCCTTACTATCAACTCCAGGGTATGCAGATCATTAATCAACGCTAGTGAAGCCTCTGCAGCTGAGTGAGTGAATTCTGGAGGTTCTGAGCTTTCACGTGAAGTGCTGCCTGTTCATATACCGAGAATGAGGAAAAAGTTGTATGTGTCCTCTATCAGCTGCAGGTTAGGACATTGACACATTTGTGATGGCAGTTCTTCTTTTAAACCAATAAGATCACCAGCTACATGCTCAAATGTATAAAAACTGCTGATAACAAGTCCATTGGGATATCTATGTTAAATAGTAATTCGAGGTTGCATTAATACACTTATTACTCACATCTCCTTACTTCTCTGCTCTGGAGTCACTACCTCTACAGTCTCCTTCACACTTTAAACACAGCAGCTCCCATGAACAAAATTACATCAAGCATTCAATATTCATATTTCTCCCTTCACCTTCCACCCTCTCTGTATTCTCTCTGTCTCTCTGTATTCTCTCTCTCTCTCTTTCTCTCTCCTCCTCTCCTTTCCGATTTCACCTCCGCCCCCAATCCTCCACACTGCTGCGATGAGGTGTTGGCTGTTGCGCCCCGACATGGCATTTTGATGTAGTGTGAAATAACCGCGGCTCAAGCTTATGGGCAATTGCAGATGAATACAAATTGGAGGGGGTACGGGTGGGCAGCTCAAGGTCACCTGAGAGAATTGTTTCCAAAGGGGGTCCCCCATTGTTGATCCCGTAATGAGAGCAGGAACGAGGAAGAGGTGCGGGTGAATGCACTGCACCTGTCAGATTGAGCGTTCTGAGGCTCAATCTTCTGAGCACTGCCAACTAATCTCATCTCTTAGTCCTGCCAATGTGCGCTAATGGTTTCCTCACTGCAGGTTTTTTTGTGTTTTTGTAAAGGAGGAGGTATCAGATCTTTCACTTTCTTATCTCGAGCGCTGGTAAAGATAAGGTGCCCAAGTTGTGCCACAAATTGTCCCAGCTGACAAACATTTTAGTGGGAATCAGAAGTTTAAGGTGGATTATGAAACCTTTATAGAGCAATGTCTTCCACCTGCTTGCCTCCATGAAGTTGTTATTGCTTTGCCTGAAATGTTCCACAGTTCCATCTTGAAATTTCTTGTGTTTATAGATCAAAAAATACCATGACAAACCTGCCTTCTGACTGCGATCGGGGTCACCTTTCCACAGAATGAAACCACTGAAACAGATGAGTTTAATGGCTTACTGTGGATCATTCAGACAGGTTGATGATGGACTGGAAAAGTTAGTGCACCTTTAATCATGGCTCTGATAAGGTTTCAGATTGTCTGCACAGTAGGCATCAAGGTTAACAGTTGATCTGAATGAAAAAAAAACACAGCAACCACCTCAGCTATTATATTTCAGCAGAGTAAAACTATTTTTGCATATTTCGAGATTTAGTTTCTTCAAAATACCAGTATTTTTGGTTTCTCCAGAAAAGAAAAAGCTTTTTATGGTTAAGCTTTGAGCTGGTTAGTGGGGGAACTGGCAAAACAGGCCATATTGGAAACTGTGGGATTCTTTACAGTACTTTTGGCTTCACCTCTCTGTGATTTATCGGCCCAATTTACAATGCTTTACTTGTCCTTCTTTCTAAATAATAGATAAGAATTACAAAGAAAACCCTGAGCTTGAGAAACTGCAAAGCCGTTACACCTTATCCCTTGGTTGTCTCCTTAAATTGTCTGGCGGCTCTAGGAATTATGGGATGTCAGGTAGACAGGTAGGCAGCGAGCCAGCGAGCCCCTTAAAGTTCCCCCACAGACACTTCTTAGGATGGCTCGTCACGCTGTGTGCAGGCTTATCGATCTTTCCCAGGCTTAGAGGAAGAAAGAAAGAGGAGAGGAAGCTGGAGATTCAAACTGTGAAGCCAGAACAGTGGGATGAGGCTCCATGAAAGAAGAGGAGACCACAGCAAAGACAAAGACCAGGGTTACAGCTGCTCACACACAGGTAAGGCTGCAGTCTGCTCTGTGCTGGGCTGAGACAGGATTTAAGGTGGATATTCCTTGAATTTTCCTAGACGTAAATTTACAATAGCAGAACGTGGATCTATGGAAAACCCTGAGAATGTAGCAGACATGTGTAACCATGGCTATAAATGATGTACAAACTTGCTAAAAGCCTTAATGCCTCCTCGTGATTATTTTGCTACAAACAGGATGTAATCTAAAATGGCATGTCACCTGTAAGATTTTATAGAGGTAGAAAGTTAAAGCCATACTTAGGAACATTTGCCATGGATAGGTTTTATGCCATACTGTAGTGGTTATACCCAAATTAACAGCATTTCGATCTTATTGACCCTTCTCCAGGTCAAACAAGAGTCAGGTTTGTGGAGATGCAAGCCCGCTCACAGTAAAGACACATATTGAAGAAAAAAAACATGCTTTTATTCAAATCTGTTTTTCCCCCAACCAATAGACTCCAGAAACACAACAGGCTTATTTGACGGTTTATTCTCTTTCAGAATGGAGATCTTTTTGGTTCAGACATTGTTCAAAGTGTAACGTTCCTTTCAAATCTACCAGAAGTGCAAGTTCACCATCTTCAGAAGACCTCAGAACTTGAACCTCAAGCTGAATTTCAGATGAGTCTGTAGAAAACTGGAGTCTCCAAAACTAGGATTTTTAGGTTTTTAGGCAACCATTTGACCCTAAAGATATTTAGGGAACAATTCAAAATGCTGATTTCTTTAAAAGCATGAAGGTCATTTAAGGTGCACAGATCAAATCTGAATGAAGAATGCAGCAGCCCCGACTTGCCATTATCTTATGCAAAACTATCATAATCTTGCATAACTTTCAATCCCAGCTCCTATACATCAAAATATAAATTTCCGACAGACCAAAACCCCCCTTTCCCTATACCCAATAATGTTATTTTCCTCTCTTGCTATGCGCCGTACAGTGAGCCCTGATTTATTCCTCCCGTTGGCAGAAGCGTGTTAAGTTTAATGGCCGGAAACATTAAAGAGGCAAATATTTGAGCTCCTCTGGTGTGGGGATGCTGCTGGTGGGGAGCAGATGGGATATTAAATGATTTAAAGAACTGTGATCCCCCCGCACGTCATCTGCACATCTCTAGAGCAACATCTGTGAGGCCGCACCAAATGCTCATGAGGCTGATGCACTAGTGCTGAGGGAATAGCAATGACGATGATGCTAAGGGTGGCGGCGGACCCTATTCTGTCAGTAGTAATAGTAGTGGTAGTAGTACTAGTGGTAGCAAAGTAGCAAAAAGGTGTTTCAGTGCTCTAAAATAGTTCCAATATATTGCATGAAATATATTCATCATGCCTGTCTTCAAATATAGGTGTTGTCCAAAGATACATTGAAAACACATACATTGCATTCTTTCTGTGAGCAGGGTTGCTTCTCCACAGATCTGACCCGCAACTTGGCCTAGTCGTGCAACCTGCTTGTCACCATGGAGATTTAAGGCCATGCTGTGGAACATTCAAGGTAAAACAATGGCATCTCAATGGAGACAAACAGACGGCAGACCATTTGCCAGAAAAGTTACATAGCCCACCTTTAGTTCACCTTTAGCGTATTTCTACATGAATCATTGTATTTGGACCGATATATTCAGAATGTGAACCAATGTGTACCAGTGTACTATTTGTGCCACTGCCAAACCTGGAAAAAATAAGAGGTTTTGTATATAAAAATCATGCCAAATTTATATGAAATTAAATGCCCTCCGGGATGTGATATTTAGAAGGAGAGAAAGAATGAATCCTCTAGTGACCTTGCCTGAAAATTTCACAGCATCCATGTTTAACGAAGACAACTGTTGTATTCCCTACTTCGCTAAAAGTTTTGCTTGATGTGAACAGCAATAACATCAGTATCTCTTGTGGTTTCTCCCCATCTTTGTTTTATAAATCTTAAAAAGCCAAAGAGTTGTTCTTGGGAGATTTACATGTCAGGGCGCAGTCTGTTGTCCTTAAGTTGCAGATGCGCTGGGTGAAGCGCTGGGTGTCGTGGGGAGGCAGCGTCCCCGATCGCACACACAACATCTGCTCCTACAGCTGTCACCAAGCTCTGGAGGAGTCTCTCTGGTCCTGGTTACTAAGCCAAAGACTAAATGGACTCAAAGGTAAGTGGAAAAGCTTCAGTTGAGTTTTATGTTCCTCTCTTGGTGGTTTAGCTAAGATCTTTGAAGACTGTGTGATCATGGAATTGCTGTACCTGATTTTTGTACTCTCTGAAAGTTGTGAAAAGCGCTCATAAGCTCATTCTGGTGAAGAGGATGGTAGGAATGTGGTAAGAAAGTGAGGAACAAGTGTGGACCAATTAAAATTAACTAGTTCTGTTTTTCACATCTCTATTTTTTATACAGAGGGAAATCTGTCTGGTCACTGCTTCCAACCCGTGAAATAATGAGCTGTCATTGGCCGGCCCTAGCTTTCAGGGGGCCCTAAGTTGAATTTGTCTCTGGGGGCCCCCCGCAGCAGATCCCTCCTGGCTCAGCTATTGATGATTCACATTTTACAACATAATGACTCTGTTCTCATCACCTTGACCAATTGTATTTGTATTTATATGACCAACAACAGACTGAAAATATCCAAAGTGTCACAACTACCACAGTCACAATAATAGAAAAACATATCAGGGGGGGTCAAGATTTCTAAATCTAGTCATTTTTTCTTCATTTTGGTGGATTTTAATGTGTTCCAGTTGGCGACAGTGGGCTTACATTTACATTATAAAGGGTCCTTGCCTCGTGTCACAAAACACATAGCTGTCCTCACCTCTGCCGGGCTCAAAAACAAATGTAGCACCAGTAGATTTTTTGCTACTACAGGTATAATACAAATGTAATTGTTTTATAGGGATATTTAGGCTGCTGCAAATACATGAGCCTTGTGTCCAATAAAATGTGATATATTATATTACTTTCAATATAAACGTATGGACTCTTGGGGGCCCTCTGCTGGACCTCGGGGCCCTGAGCAGCTGCCTAGTCTGCTTATAGACTGAGCTGACCCTGCTCATTGGTCATATATATAATTCAGTCCCCTGTGATTTTTTTTTTTTTTTTTTCCTTGGAAGCAGCCATATTTGTCTTGATACAATGATGGACCATGCTTGTCCCTTTCTGGCTAATCCATCTGTCATTCGTGTCCATCTAAATTTGGGAGATGCAACTGGTGACCACAATCACATCCTGTATTAGAGAACTGTGTAATCTGGATTCCAGGCAAAGTAAAAGTGGTAAAATGAAAGAAACTTTACATAAGACTATGATTATAAATTGGAGTTTGTAGGATACTTGCATTCACAGCATTATATCAAAGTGAAGGTTTTTCATTGTGGCATCAAAGTTGGATTGAACTGATTTTTTTTTTCTCCTTTAAATATTGAAAATACTGTCATAAACCTATGTTGTGTACAAAATGACAAAATGCTAAAGGATTTTACTGAAAAGCAACATCCCATCCCATTTTGAAGGAGCCCAGAGGTAAGAAGCCAAACCAAAGACACATGAGCTGATGCCTGTAGAAGTGTGCGTGTTGAATATGTAAAGCAGATGAGTGCGAGCCTGCTAAAAGATGATAGAAGCTTTAACAGTGTCTCGAGGCTCAGCTGTGATCACACTGTTTCTGCTGTTTGTGAAATTAGGGAGGAGTGCTCATAATCTGCCTATTCAACACCTCCGTGTTTAATAAGCTTAAGCTCGCCTCTATCCTCCTCCACTAAACCTGCTACTGACACATCCTCTCTTCATCTGGATACTATTTTGTTTTACACATTCTCAGTTTCTTCAAATCATCCACATACTTAAAGTTCACTGTGTAACTTTTAGGACACTACGACACCTGCTTGTCTCAATGAAATGTTTTTGCTTTGCCTGGAATGTTCCGCAGTATAGCATTAAACTGATCTTGTATTTATTCAATTACACGTATCTATATGTGAATCAAAAATACCTTGAAAAAACATGCATTCATGAGTGGGCTCGTCTCTCCACAGATCTGACTCGGCCAGGTAGCATCATCTTCTTGTCTCCATGGTGATAGATAAGTTTGGCAGCAGGTGTGGTCTCTGCTTTCTGATTGGATAAAAGGAAAACTTCAGCAACCTGGTTATCATGTCCAAATGATTTTTTTTTTTTATTATTAAGAATAAATCAGCTTTACAATTGTTATTTCATTTCATGTCATTTATTTATTTAATGAGACAGGGACAGTGCACAATCTACATTAACTTAAAAAGGAGAGATGCATTGTACCAGGTTGTAGCGCTAGTGCTAATTTCCACCTGTAATCCCTGGGCAGGTTGATGTTATAGTTCATAAAAAATTTGAAAAAAACATTGTGAAAAGTATGATTAGAACATGTCTAGATGCGTGAAATTTAAGTAAAAAGGCAACATACTGTACGTCTCAAGTGCTTTCAAAATGGAGTTGGCTGGTGCAAAAGTGATTTCATACCTATATAAATAAGCCACTGGAAACATGTCTGAAAACATACGCCTCTCACTACATGCCAGCACTTGCGAGGTCCACTCTGGTCTCCATCTGCTCTGCTCACTTATTTCTGTAAAAATCACAGAAAGCTTTCATTTTCCTCTCTGTCTGACGCAGGTACACATAACGGTCTGCGCTTTTATGAGCCGTACTGCAGACTGCATGTGGCCTTCAGACGCCAACAAGCTTTTACTGTGCATTTACAATCACATCCACCAACATGCCACATTTTTCTCTCTTTGGCTACAGCAAGTCAGATAAACACAAGTGTGTCTCCTTTGAAAGACATGTATTCGTCAATGCATGGTTTTATTGCAGAAATGAGCTAAAAAACAGAGGTAACTAGGTAATGGTTTGCTCCATTTTACTGTCGCCAACACAAATACATCACTGTTATCTTAAAGAGGCTGCACTTGATTCTTTTCATGGTTAAATCAGCTCTTTAGGGTCAAAATGAGACATCTGTGTGCTGTCTACATCTAAAGCATTTTTATTGTCAGTGAACCAGGAAGTAAGGGCTGTTGCGTCGTTAGTATGCTAGTTACTGTTAACATTACGATGATGTCAAAACTCCTCTTTGCCTCTGAAAGTTGTAGGCTGCTTATAATCTCATTACAGTGAATAAATAGAAAGCTGGGAATGTCTTAGGAAAGTGAGCAATATGTGACTACTGCAGGACAGTAAAAATCAAATAAAAAGTCAGGGACAGCACCTTGAATCATGTGGATGTGCATTAAAACCCATTAGTAGCATTTGTGCATTACAGTTTGCCATATCCATAATACTGCACAGGCCCACATTTTGCACCATTAGATTGGGATATCATTGCATCTTCACTAGTTTATCCCTAGAGATGCCATTTTGAAGCTGCTCTGACCCAGACCTGTATTAGTATCCCCCATTTTTACCCTTGTCAACTCTACTGAACAAAAAAAAAAAATACACTTTGAAAACAAACACTTCAGTAATATAACTCCCTAAGTCACTGGTGTCATAACTTAGACAAATCAGACCTAATTTACTTGCCATAATATTATGCTTTGTACTGTAAAGAGTTGCATTTCTCATTTTAATATCCTGTGCCTTGCTTTCAAGTCAAAAATATCCGGCCTCTTTGAGCTGCACATGAGATGACATTTGCACAACCAAATTGCCTATAGCACCTGTTCAGTAATACTCCTCTATCTGTTGCAAGTGTAAATAGCACAGCTGTTCAGCGTGTGAGGTATAAAGGTAACCGTCAAAATAAGCACAGAGATAGAAAACTGAAATTAATTTAAAGTTTTCAGAGAATTCAAGTCTTACTGACGTGTTTACAAAGAAAAAAAAAGTTTTCCTTAGTTTACACTCCTACAAAGATCATTTAAATATAAGCAGACCATTTCCCATACTCAGAAAAAAACTTTAAATTTTATGTATACATTTTGAAAACTCATTTATTTTGAAATATTTTACATTTCAAAATAAATGAGACACTTTATGCTGAAGCATTTCCCCCAAACTGGCACATCCCTGAGTAAACCCGGCACCAAATGTCTAATATTACAGAACTGTCAGGACTGATGTCCTTCTAGATGACATCTTTATAGTGTAATTTTGTGTGAAAGTTGTGAATTCAAATGATTGTTTTTTGTTTTGTAAACTCATTGTGGTGGAACTTGGAAAATGAATGTTTTATAAGGAGCAACTGAACACAGGCAAATACAGGAGTTTGATATGCCTAATCTGATCCAAAACACTGCAGACCTCCTTCTTTTCATAGTTAAATCAGCTCTTTAGGGTCAAAATGAGACCTCTGTGTGCTAAAGCATTTTATTGTGCATGCTTGTTGCTGTATTACTGTGACAATAAACCTCCTCTTTGCCTCTGAAAATTGCATAGTGCTTATAATCTCATTGAGGTGAATAAAAAGCTATAGAAAGCTATGAATGTGTTGGGAAAGTGAGCAATATATGAGGGCTGCAGGACGGTAAAAAACAGGTACAGCTGCTTTAATCACCATTACGTACCATCCTTTATCATTATTGTCATATGTCTTGTACATTCATAATCTTTGTTGAAAATTTGTGGATCGCCAAGCCTATTTTGGAGGCAACAGGGCAGATGTGTGGTATCAGACTGTAGTTGCAGAGGAAAACCGTGTGTCTATCAAGTGACGTCTCAATATAGTTCCAGTGGTGCCTTCAATTTCCAAGTTCAAGAGGCTATATACATAAAAACACCACTCCATCAGTATTGATCATTTACATCATCACTTAAATTGGATTTGCATTAAACACTGTTCTTGTTCTGGATATTAGTCTTAAATTGCGTCTCAGGAGGCAGCATTAACCTTACCCTTCGAAGTACCTGTGTGTCCTCTATTGATAAATGGGAAAAGCTTGTGTCAGACTGATCCCACAGACCTGGCACTGACTCAATCTGGTCCTGCGTGAACCTAGAGTCACAGAAGTGTGTGTAAAGCAGTAGTGGAATGTTAGAAAGTAAAAGTAGTGAAGTACTGTACTTAAGTAAAGTACAGATACCTAAAATGTATACTTAAGTACAATTTAAAGTAGGTACTTTTCACTTTTACTTTTTATTATTATTTGAAACCTGCGGAAAAGGTTGGGGCACATTCATAATCTGAGTAAAGAAAAATATAAGTAAAACTAGCAAGAAAAAAAAAAAAAAAAACTACTATTGATTCAGTTGTTTCTGATCTCTACATTTGAAACTTGATCTCAAATCTGAAATACTTTTTCTTTTTACTCCTTAAATACACTTAAACAGTTACTTTAATACTTTTACTTCAGTAGATTTTTCCATGTGATACTCTTACTTGAGTACTTTTTATTCCGGTATCTGTATTTTTACTTAAGTAACAAAATTGAGTCCTTCTTCCACCACTGACATTGCCAGATTGACCCATTTAAAATGCTTGTGGCTTTTATACAGTTTTGGCTTCTGTATCTGTCCTTTTTAATAGTTTGCAATCTGGCAAACGAAAAAATGTAAAATGACCTCACTGTTTTAATCAAAGCAATAATCTTCAAATAATAATCTTCTGATACATGATACAACATGGTTTGTTTCTCTTCATGGTAAATGTTTGGCTATGTTGACTACTACTACGTCTTATTACTACTAAGACACCTGGTTGAATTAAAAGTATTATTTAAAACTGTTACTTTTATTTTGTCATAATGCTCATAAAAGGGTAAAGGGTGACACCCAGGTGCCCTCATCTGCTCATCTTTTCAGTTGAGTGGATTACTGTTCCCTTTCTTCCTCACTTTTCTTAAAGTGAAGAACAAAGGGCACAGGGAAAAGGAACACTTTTTGAGATTCTTCTCCATTTTTAGGAAGCACATCTCCTTCTTGGATGACTGCAGCTTTGAAGATGGCTTGTTCACCTTGCTGGACATCTCCTCTTTTTGTTTGTTGGTGGCATCTCCACTGACTTTAATGCTTGTTTCATTGTCCATCATTGATGGTCTTTTGTTCTCCCACCCCTGCTTGGTGGCCCTGGTTTTGCCGCTCATGCACTGTTCCTGCACTGCTGCAGGCCTCAGGATGGGACCAGTTTTGGTGTTTGAGTGCAGCGATTACAATCTCCTGCTCTTTAAGTATATTGTTTCCATGGATATTTTTGGCGTGGGCCAGATCTTGTTTAGTATGTACAGTGTCACTCACTGCACTGTTATAAAGGTATCTGATCTCCTTATGTGCACTGATCTGGACATCCAACTCTTTCCCTTTCCTTTGAAACATATCCTTTTTTTGCAACGCCAACTCTGTTACATTTATTTTTGCTTTAATGTTTTTGGTGTTGCCAGGCTCCTGTTTCAGCTGCACATTCTCCTGTACTGTGCTGTTGTACAAGTATCTGATCTCCTTATGTGCAACGATTTGGACATCCAACTCCTTCACTGTCTTTTGGAGCATATCAGTGACTTTTTGCAACTCCAAGTCTGCCACGTTTGTTTTTGCTTTGACTTTTTTGATGTTGAAAAACTCCTGTTTAGCCTGGACAGAGGGGGCACAGTAGGTGCTGTCTTTCTAGACCTATGACACACCGTAGACCACTCTATCCTCCCATCTAAGCTCTCGCAGTACTATCTTTCCATTGATGCATTGCATTGGGTAAAATCGTATCTCTCCGATCGCATACAGTGTGTAAGAATAAACAATTTAATGTCCTCTTTGCAGCCCTGCTCAACAGGGGTCCCACAAGGGTCAATTCTGGGACCCCTGTTCAGCCCTTATGTCAATGACCTCCCAGACGCCTGCAAAGATGTAGACATCATCATGTACGCAGATGATGCTGTCATCTACGCACATGGAAGGGAAGTGCAGCAAGTGGCCACCACATTATCCTATACAAAAACTAAATAAAAAATAAAAGGTGGAATTTTGAGCTTTGGAGATGAAGACATAGTGGTAATAAAGGATTACTGGAACATGTGTGAATGAAGCAAAACACAACTGCAGGTATGTTGTTGAGGAGGTAACAGCATTATGACATGTCCGATAGCTCTCAAGACTCAATTTTGCATAATTTTACAAATGACACATCTGTATCTCATTGCTGCAGAATAAGCATTTTCCTTATTTTCAATTATCCACTGCACAGATAGAGAGAGTAATCTCATAACCACCAGCCTATAGCCTCCACTATATATTTGTATTTATCAGATGACCTGCGGTAACATTTAGTTTTTATGGCTTTGGATATATTCTGATTGAGCAGAGAGTGCAACAAAGCTACAAGGTCACAGCTCGAGGAGTGTCCCAGGGAGGAAAACCCAGATAGTCATGGCAGGCTGTAGTGGAGAGGTGGAGAGTGGTGATATCTTGGTGATATGATCTGGGGCACAGCTCAAACAGAGGCAGCTGGGACTGATACTGTCCTCTTCTGTCACATACACTGCACCAGGGACCACTGTTGTACTCGCAGCCTCATTCACAAAACATATTCGAATATGTTATGGGGTATGCCAACTTCACGTCTGGCTGGAGGGTTATTGCAGTGCTTTAGGAATTCCTTTTGTGGATATTTCTTGTGGATTCTGGAAGAGGAATAATCTATTTGCCCATGATGGCGTTCAGTTAAATAAGGATGGACAAAACCTGTTGAGTGACAATATCAAACCCACACTGGAGTCTGCAGCTTATACCTACTGAGTGACTCCTTACACACTGGATAAAGAGCGTGTCACGTGACTCTTTGATAAAATCAGCACAAATGTATTCTGACTAGACCTGCCCTGAAATTTAAATAAAGGGACACTCATTGATATAATCTTACCAAACAGACCCTATAATTATAAGGCAAATGGCGTTTTCCCATAGGATTTTAGCAAGCGCTGTCCAATTGGGTGTATTCAAAATACAAAAAAAAAAACATCTGCAAAGGTTAGAAAGTCATATAAACATTTCGATGAGCAAGCCTTCATCTCTGACCTTTATTACAGTGATATCGAGTTAACATCAGCGTTCCCTGAGCCTGATATGGTCTTATATTTTTGAATTAATACATTTAATAACATTTCAGACTGACGAGTACCTAAAAGAAAAACTAGAATGAAAAAAATTAACAATTCCTGGTTCAACACAGAATTTCTTTCCTTTATTTAAAGGTTTTAATTGGACCAATGTAGCTATTTGTTTTGTTTATATTGTTCTATATTTTAACAATTGTCACCAACTAGTCTATCTAGATCAGACATGTCAAACTCAGCCCCGTGGGCCAAATTTATCGACATCATATCAAATATATATTAGAGCTGTCCCGCGGGCCGCAGTGCCAGTATAGCACATGCACCATTAACACTACGAATCCCTGAATGCTTTGCCCACACCACTTCTCTTGACACTCATCAGCATCTGTTACCTGTCATCTCACTCAAATTTAATCCACCTCCTCTAAAAAATATGCAGATGTTGTTGAAATGTATCAATATTTTTTTAGTTTGGCCCCTGACTTAGTCCCAGGTTTTAATTTTGGCCCTCAGTGAATTTGAGTTTGACACCCCTGATCTAGTGATTCCACCGTGTGGCATTCCACGAGAGTTTTTTTTTTTTATTATTATTTTGAGTCTGTCAATCTGTCTGTCTATGCCTTGAAAATACCTTGAAAACCATACATTTATTTTTTGAGTAGACTCACCTCTCCAAAGATCTGACCTGTAACTTGACCTACTGACTTCACACCCTCCTCTGGAGATTGTTAAGTTTAATGCTATACTGAGAAACATTCTAGGCAAAGCACCAAGGATATCCACTAAGGTGGCAGACGCATACATAGTGCAACTTTAACTACAAGAAATATTATATTTGGCGTGCTGCTAAGTGTATTATTTCACTGGATACATCTCCTGCAATATTTTGAATCCATTCACCTCCTCCGGCTTCAGTTTACCCCTTTGGCTTTTGTCTGCAGTCATTCCATCTATACAAAAAGTTTTTTTCACAGAATTTCAATCATTCTCTTTGCAGGATGTGTGATTTCTTCCAGAGAATGCAACAACACAGTACAACTTGTTCCAGGTGAAATAACGCACAAATCCCATGCAGTCTTTGTGTCCCCATAGGCGTAACTTATAGATAGCTATTGATGTCTTCTTAAAGGGAAAAGCACAGGAGAGAAAGGTATATTTTATTCATTACTACAGGGACTAGATGGGCTCTTTTATCTTTTACCTCCTGCGCCTCGCCACCGATCTCGCGTTCTCAAACTTGGCAAACGGTATACACAGAAAAACACTCCCAGTGTTGTTTTTTTCTATATCGAATGCTGGTCTTGCCAATTTCTTGCAGGGAAATGCGGGAAGAAAAATTGCTTACCAACGCAAGTATATTTTCAAGAGTTTCTGAAAAACATTATTGGTATTTTTACAAACTTAAACTTAAAGTATGCACTTTCAAAATATGTTTACTGTGTGCTGTCTGCATCTAATTATAATTTGTTTTATTAAGCAGGATGTGCGTGTTAGCATGCTAGTTGTCAAAGCAAAACTTCGGTCTAGTCTTGGATAGTTGTAAAAAGTGCTTATAAACTCATCGTGGTGAATAATTAAGATGCTTAGGATGTATAAAAAGTGAGGAATGACTTTTGACTCCTGCAAACTGTTTAAAAATGTCTGTTGTAAAATCAGCTACGGCGCCTTTAAGCATAAACGTGTGTGTTTGTTTCCACAAAATCCACAATAAGAACAATTATAAAGGTATTTTTAACGCCTGTATGTTTTTGTTGTCTTCCAATTTTCCAGTTGCCTAAAGAACCACTTTTGTTCATCCACTTTTTATTCCCCCTTTTACTGCTTTTGTAAATGCATCTAACTCCAACTTTTTAGCGCACATTGATTGTAGACAGGTCAGTAAATCCTATTGATTTCACAACAGACCACAGCTTTAAACCCAAATTAGAAAAATAGGTTTTTGCATATAGAGTTTATGGCTCGGAAATTACGCAAGACAATATTATCCTGACTTTGGATGGAGAGATAAAACATATTTTCTCATAAACTGGGATTTGAAAGTTCATTAAATTTTGTCATAAAAAACTCCATTCTGAAGATTTTATCAGAATAAAAGAATGTAGTAATCTCTTGTGGTGACAGCCGTGGTTCAGCTCTATACCTAGTGCACTGCTGTTGTGGGGGGGGGGGGGGGGCTATAACCCGGCGTGTTTACAGTCATGTCTGTCATGTCATGTTCTGTTCATTAACACACTGTCCCAACCAAAAAAAAAAAAAAAAAAAAAAGTAGCCTAGAACCTGTAAATAGTAGGATAGTGGATTCCCAACACTAACACGTTGGGGTGGTGTTGTCCATTCAAGTCATGCATTCGAGGTAAGGTGTGTTATAACCAAGGAGGAAACAGGCCATAAGGTTATCCATCAACAGGGATCGAGCAGGTGGTTCTATGGGTGTTATTTCGCTGTGTGTTAAGACGCTCAGCATTTACGACATATGGATATAGAGCAGACTGTGATAATAACAAAAAGCACCTGTCATGAACGTCATTGAAATTTCTTAGTTAATAAATATATGCAAATACTGAAATTTAAAGGGGACGTAGCATGTAAGATTGACATTTTGAGCTTTATAACCATGTTATAATAGTGTTTCTTCATCATTAGCTTATTCAGAGTTGGATTTTGATTGAGTCAAGGAAGTTTAAGTAATCCTGTATTGTCCTGCATTCAACACTAGAGCTCTCAGAAAAGTTTTTCACCTACCCCCTATCTCCGCCCACTGCTCTGGACTACAAAATTCAGTCTTCAGTATAGAGATACAAAAAAGTTGTTGAGGTACTGTTCTAGTATTATGCAATTTTAGATCAAAGTTGTAACTTTAAAGGAAATAAATGTAAAATGAGGATCTTTTACCTGTAGCCACCCCTTCAGTGCTTGTGCTCTGAAAGAAACTGAAGACTTCCTGTTTTGAGGGCTGTTAAACTGCCTATGAAACGGGATTGTGAGTTGGATCCAGACAGAGACCACAAGTGCCATCTATGAACTCACACGACCCTGGGGTCAAGGGTCATGAGCTTGATGCCAATTCACCATACAGCTTTAGCCAAGTGTGTACCTCGCTCCAGTGTTGAGCTGACTGATAACTGCTTTAAGTGCTCTGGCATAGAGTTGTTAAGTGATGTCACTTCCAGGTCCAGCTGCAGCTTCACAGCGTTACGTTTTGTATATTAACCTTTAAAGCTACACTATATCATTTTTTGTGGTGGGTGCCTGCTACCTCAGATTTAGCTTTGCACAAAATGTTCCACAGTATGGCGTTAAACTTAGCTTTCTTACATGTGTTTTTATATAGTTAAAATATCTTACTGTGAATGAGTCTGCACCTCCACAATAACTTGGCAACTAAACTCAATGCTACACAAATGTAATCAGAGAAACTACACTTCCAACATGGCAACTACTTCTATATCAAAGTCACAATAATATTTGCTATCTATTTTACATTTTTATATTTACCAATTGCAGTTGTTGGTTGAGCAGAGCCAATAACTAAAAAAAAAAATTCCACACGACCTTCAGTTTAAAACCTCAACATTTACTCTGCTATGCTCCCACTTTAGAGGCGTGCTTTGTTCTAAATCCCAATACAAAAATCAAATAGTGAGCATGTGGGAATTACCCATAGTGCACTGCTTTTACCTGAAACGGGAATAAGCCAAACCCTGAGAGAAACCAATGACAGACAGGGATCAATACAGTCATCTTAGCCATAGACGAGGCACCAGGATTACTCAGTATGGGGTTTATATTACAGGTAGAGCCAGTCAAGCAATTATGAGAAAATGACAAAGAGATCCCCATGGGGAGGAACTGCAACTGTGTAAAAGTAACATGCAGGGAGAAGGGGTTAATATTGGAGCGGTGTAAGGCCTTCAAATAATCATTACTTCACACTTCTATCCCCTTAGCCAATTGTACAGCTGTATGTCCCGGCACAGCAGAAGTCTGCAGTCTCCCATG
>JAIEZT010000026.1:10957501-10960001 GCA_019594935.1 Periophthalmus modestus | reverse complement strand
TCTCCACCAAGCTCCTCTTTACAACGGACTATTAAATTCATATGAGGATAAAAGTAACGATTTTGTCTGGTGAGTATAAGCACAAGTGACAGTTGCTCTGGAAGACTTTTCATGTTGATGTTAAAAATGTTTCCATTTCACAGCCCTATTTGTTTCGAAATGATTGAAGAAGCACACATGACAAAGTGTGGACACAGTTTTTGGTAAGTGTCAAAATACATAGCGTTTGCTGTCGTTGCACGCTTGGTTGCTTGTTGCTATCTATGCACATTGAAGTTATTTGAAACCAAAACATACAGTCACTATGCATTCATTACCATGGAAAAATTTGTTTTACAGTTTCAAATGCATACGGCGAAGTTTGGAGGACAGCAACAGGTGTCCGAAGTGTAACTATATTGTTGATAATGTGGATCAGTTGTATCCAAACTTTCTTGGTAAGTTTAACAGTTTAGTTGCGTATTTTTTTTTGGTTGTTTTATCAGCTGCATGTGGACAGGTGTTTTGTCACTCATCTTTAACTTCTTTACTGTTATTCTGCAGTCAATGAGCTGATTCTTAAACAGAAGCAAAGATCAGAAGAGAAAAGACTGAAACTAGATCATCCTGTGAGTTCACATCATATTGTGTGTGCAGTATCCCCTTTGCCTACTTTTTCTGAGACTGATAATGCTATGTGGCATGCAGAATGGGTCCAGGTGGCAGGTCTTCCAGGATGTTCTGAGTCCAGACCAGGAGAACCTTGATCTAGCAAATGTGAATCTGATGTTGGAGCTCCTAGTTCAGAAGAAAAAACAACTTGAGGCGGTAAGAAGTCAAGATCAAACTTGGGAATGTGAAAAATGCATTATAAAAACAAACTACAAATTTAGTATTTAAGTTAGAAATCTTGCTGTAATGTTTAAGTTATCTCCCCATTTTATTTTTTTCACTCTTCCTCTTTTTGTGTCATCAAGAGGAACTTCCAAAACAACTTTTCTCAATAACACTTATTGAGTTACAAATAATGGCATTTTAATAGTAGAGATGTCAGTATGTGAAAAACATTTTTAAATCAACTGACTAGTCTGACTAATATGTGAAACAAAATACCAGATAATAAAACACTTTTATGTCCTTACACTTATATTGTGACCTGAATAATCATTATCAATTAAGCAAATAATGTTTTTCCAATAGGAATCTCAAGCAGCGCAAAGACAAATCCTCATGGAGTTTCTCAAAGAAGCAAGGAGAAACAAGAGAGAGGTACTTCTACGTTTGTGAGTTTGAAATTATTAATTCAAAGCAAATTATAATTTGTACTTGTTATTCTATAACCAGCAACTAGAGCAATTGCAGAAAGAGCTCAACTTTCTTGAAGAGGACATCAAACGTGTTGAGGTATATCAGACCAATCCTCCCCTCCATAGAAACACTTTTGTAAAGTTTGTACATTTGAGCCATCATATTTATTGTGCTAATTAACATCTGTGTCCACTTTTCCAGGAGATGAGTGGGTTGTATTCTCCGATGATGGAGGCAGATGGCACAGTGCCTAATGTGGAGGCTCCCTCTCCAGCTCCCAGGTACAGCGCAGCAAATTATAGCTCTGGAAAATGAGTACCCTTCAATTATCATCTATTTCTGTGCAGCTTGTGTCTCATGTTGCTTATTTTGAACTTGACATTTTGGTTCTTTTTTACAGTTGTAGTATTATTGATACACCAGACTACAATCAGCCTCCAGGGTTTGGTGCTTCATCACAGGGTAAAAGACAGACTTGGTACAACAGCACACTGGCATCAAGAAGAAAGAGGCTGACGGCACATTTTGAGGACTTGGAGCAGTGTTACTTCTCCAACAAAATGTCCAGAATTACAGGTATGGATCATGCTTTTATGAGGACAATTCTTCTTTTAAATATGTTTCAGGGCAATCTGTGCAATCAATGACAGAAATTGTAGTAATAATAAGGTTCATTATTTTTGACAGATGAAGGCAGGAATCTGAACCAGCTAGATGATTTTATGGAGTGTCTATCAAAGTTCACCCGCTACAACTCCGTTCGGCCTCTGGCCACCCTTTCCTATGCCAGTGACCTCTATAATGGCTCTAGTATTGTGTCCAGGTAGGAAACGGTCTTGTTCAGCTGAACATGTCAATATTCCATTTGAAAGTGAAAGTGACGTCTTTGTTTGTTTTTAGTATTGAGTTTGACCGTGACTGTGACTATTTTGCCATTGCCGGAGTAACCAAGAAAATAAAGGTCTTTGAGTATGGCACTGTGATCCAAGATGCAGTAGATATTCACTACCCAGTCAATGAAATGACCTGCAATTCTAAAATCAGGTAAAATATGGGAAGTGACAAAAATATATACAAAATGTAGTCTATAGAAATGCATAACCTATTCTTCCTGGTCCATTAGCTGTATCAGCTGGAGCAGTTATCACAAGAACCTTCTGGCCAGCAGTGACTATGAGGGTACTGTCATCCTGTGGGATGGATTTACCGGCCA
>JAIEZT010000026.1:10855001-10955001 GCA_019594935.1 Periophthalmus modestus | reverse complement strand
CCAGTATATCAAGTAATTGTCTCAATTAAAGCCATATCCCATTTAATGGAACTTAATACAGATTTAAACATCTATTAGTTTTGCTTGTTTGTAACAAATACAGAACACCATTTTAGTAGCAGTTTGGTGTAGTAGTTGTAATAACTTGAGAACCTGGAATCATATTTCAAGTCATAGCTTTTGTTCAGATGAAAATTAGGAAAGACTGGTCTGTTTTATGACCAAATGGGAGGTGTTTTGTACCTGTATCTTAATAAATTATTTGTAACGCACATTTGGTTTTGGCTCGTTGCCATAAGCTTTTGTAGAATAATACATTTTTATATAGAATATTAAAAATACACGACACTCAGACCTCCTGCTATTCTTGGCCATGTTCTTCGCGCACAAACCGGAACCTTTGTTTCTCTTTCGCGGCGGAACTTGTTAGCTGTGGGACCATGGACAACTAGCTTGTTAGCCGCTGTTGGAAACAAAACCCTCTCAAAGCAAGTTCTTGTAGCCTAGTCAATTCTAAACTGAATCCAGCCATTTTTGTAGTAAAACAACAATTTAAAGGGATTTACAAGTTATTAATTTGACTGTGAATCTGGGAAATTTGCTGCGAAGATGGGAGTCCCTAAATTTTACCGATGGATTTCGGAGCGTTACCCGTGTCTGAGTGAAGTTGTGAAAGAACATCAGGTAACACTGAATCAAAGAAAGCCCTCTGTAGATTCGTCATCTTTGGGTATTAACTGTGTGTATATTAATAAAAGAGTAGCATATAAAACAGTATCTTCTTGTTAGTTTTGTATTAACGCTAGATTGTCGCGTTGGTTTATTTTCAGCGACTAAAGGGTTCTATAGAAACCACTCATTATTACGAATATCAAAAGGGCACACAAAGGTTAGCTTGGTTATTTCGCTGTTTGATGGGATCATGTTTACTAAACCATAATACAGTCCACTTAACATTAAAGCAACAGTGCTCATAGAGTAAACAAAAATAAACTCCCCGTGTCAGCAAGCCGCCCTGTAAGTGAGCGCTGAGAGTATGTCATCAGATCCCATAGTAGATCTGTAAGATTAACTTCAGTCTAAGGACGTCTGTCTATTACTTTAACTCAGAAAGCTAACGTAAAAATTAAAATCTATAACATGTCTTATCCTAAAGCGCAAGAATGTGCAACCAAAACAGCTGTTTCATCAGCTGGATGTCAGTTTCACCCAAGTTGCGTAAGGCACTTGTTTGTATAATGTTGTTCAGTTCACTTTGCACTGTTTAACATTTGAACAACTTGCGTTTGATATTGGATTGCAGGACATTGTTTTGTGTTTCACATTAAATCAAGACCATGATAAAACATTATTATAAGCAATTATGAACCAGACTTTGATATAATATGACTGTATTATGCACACTAATTTGATGTTTAATGTGTCAGTTTCCCTTTGTTCATTATTTTGCTTAGATTCCTGAATTTGACAATTTGTATTTGGACATGAATGGCATCATTCATCAGTGCTCCCACCCAAATGATGAGGATGTCCACTTCCGAATCTCCGAGGAGAAGATTTTTGCTGACATCTTCCATTATCTGGAAGTGCTCTTCAGGATCATCAAGCCACGCAAGGTGTTCTTCATGGCTGTAGATGGTGTAGCCCCAAGGGCAAAGATGAACCAGCAGAGAGGTCGCAGATTCAGGTAGAGCACAGACAACCCAATGCACCACTTCATATGCATTTATTTTTACATTTTATGTCATGTTTTTGCTTTAGCTTTTAAAACACTTTTTCAGTATGGATCGTGTGTAAAAAATATACAAAACACTGCTTTCTGCTGACTCCCCTATCTTTACGTGTCCCTGCGTCTTTGTGTGTTGTCTGTGTGCATGGTTGGATGAATCACTCAGGTCAGCCAAAGAGGCAGAAGACAAGATTAAAAAAGCGTTAGAGAAAGGAGAGGTCCTGCCCACTGAGGCTCGCTTTGACTCCAACTGCATCACTCCGGGTAAGAAAATTAACTGCATGGTTTTATGATTTGTATATAAACCTTGAAACTCAATTAATCTATTCTTGTATGTGTTTAAATAATGCATAATAGTAACTGTAATAAAATAGCTTTTAATTTAAAATTATTATTATTATAGGCAACTATATACTAATGTATCATTAGGACCTTCTTGACCACTTCAATTAATTTTGAAAAATTGAACACTGGCTCATTTTCCAGGGACTGATTTTATGGTTAGACTACAAGAGCAGCTGAAATATTTTGTCCACAGTAAAATTTCTACTGACAAGCTTTGGCAAAAGGTCAAAGTGTACCTCTCTGGACATGAGGTGGGTTTTATATGTTTTTTTTTTATTGTTTTGATATAAAATATTTAGTGTACTGACTTCACATTGGTATGCCTCTTTTCTTTCTTCAGACTCCTGGTGAGGGTGAACATAAAATCATGGAGTTCATTAGATCTGAAAATGCAAAGCCAAGTCATGACCCCAACACCCGACACTGCTTGTATGGCCTGGACGCTGACTTGGTATATTGGTGTTTGGGAGTATTTTATTGTAACTTTTTTCAGGCTAAATGTAACATTTTATGTTATTCCTGTGTGACAGATTATGTTAGGCTTGACCAGCCATGAACACAACTTTTCGCTGCTCAGAGAAGAGGTTCGCTTTGGAGGCAAGAAATCTCAGAAAAGGTTAGCTCAATACAATTTATTGTACGGTAATTAACATTTTTGGTTTGTAATAGTTTTCAATTGTACATTTTTAGAATTACTGCTCCAGAGGAGACAACATTTCATTTGCTTCATTTGTCTCTGATGAGAGAATATATTGATTATGAGTTTTCTGGGTTAAAGGTAAGAAATTACAAATTAAATTATGATATGACGCAAGACCCATGGTAAATATAACATTTGCTGTCATGTTGTCATCACATTGTATTTTTTAATTCTTTATCAGGCACATTTAGGTTCTAAATATGATTTGGAGAGAATAATAGATGACTGGATTTTAATGGGGTTTCTTGTGGGAAACGATTTCATTCCTCACCTTCCCAATCTTCACATCAATCATGATGCTCTACCAATGTTGTACAAGACGTACATCAGCGTGCTTCCCAGTGTAGGGGGATATCTGAATGAAAATGGCCACTTGAACCTTCGAAACTTTGAAAAGTACCTGGAGAAACTTTCTGAGGTGAGATAGTTCTACAAACGATTACTGACTATTTTGATGGTTGAGTTAAGAAAAGGGCAAATGCAATATATTTTATCACTGCTCTTTTTAAAATTTGTATATGTGCAAAATCTAAAATGTTTTTTCATATTTTTATTTCAGTTTGACAGGGAACATTTCAGTGAGGTGTTTGTGGACTTGAAGTGGTTTGAAAGCAAAGTGGGTAACAAGTATCTCAATGAGGCAGCTGGTCTGGCAGCAGAAGAGGAGGCTTCTGGGAGTGACTCCAATGATAAGGTACAAAAGGTGCACAAGCTTAAAGAAAATCCTTTACTGTGTAAGAAATAACTGATTGTTTTCATAGATTCGACCCCTGATAGACATGACCTCACAGCAGAAACCATTTGGAGGAGGGAAAAGTGCTCAGGCAGATGACGAGGAAGAGGAGGATGATCTCTTTGAAACTGAGTTCAGACAATACAAACGCACCTACTACATGACCAAGATGGGAGTGGATGTAGTGTCTGAGTGAGTGTTATGTTTACCAAGCTCCTCGTAACTGTGGACCAGAAGCTAAAAAGTAAATGTAACCATGTTTCTTTTTTTTCTAGTGAGTTTCTTGCTAATCAGGCAAAGGGCTATGTTGAAGGACTTCAGTGGATTTTACACTATTACTACCACGGTGTTCAGTCTTGGAGCTGGTGAGTATTTGCTTCTGTAAATGCATACAGTTATTCAAACTTACAGCTGGCCTAATGTTCAGTCTTCTTTGTTCATTAATGCTGCACCTCAAATAAATTTTAACCTTGTTTTTTATCAAATGAGAAAAAACAAAAAACATGTAATATAGTTGTTGATTGGTTGAAGTTGAAGGATGGAATAGGTCATTTAATGTACCTACCTTTGGTAACTTGCTCTCTCTCTCTTTTTTAGGTACTACCCCTATCATTATGCCCCCTTTCTCTCTGACATAAAGAACATATCTGAGTTGAAGTTGACCTTTGACCTGGAAAAGCCCTTCATGCCTTTCCAGCAGCTGTTAGCAGTTTTACCTGCAGCTAGTAAAGAGCTGCTTCCAGAATGCTACAGAGTAAGTAAATATGAATGTATATAAAGTATAAAAAAATATGAATACTGTAACACATATGTTGCTTTTATTTCATTACATGGTGTTATGTTATGTTTTGTATATTTTTTATTCTAGTTCCTTATGACCAGTGAGTTTTCCCCAATTCTTGAGTACTACCCTTTAGATTTCAAAACTGATTTGAATGGAAAGCAACAGGAGTGGGAGGCTGTTGTGCTCATTCCCTTCATTGACGAGGTACACTCAAATATTAACTACAGGTACAAATTAATTTAATTTTACCTAAATGAAATTAATATGTATTTGGAATTGTATTCAACAGAAACGGCTGTTAGCAGCCATGGACCCTTGCAATGAAAAGCTGACCAAAGCAGAGAAAGCCAGGAACCGCCATACTGAATGTGCTGTCTACATGTACGACAAGGAGAGCGAGTTCACATACGCCTCCAGTCTACCCCAGATGTTTCCTGATATAATCCATTGTCACGTTCGGTAATTATACTCAAAAGTAGACCACCATACAAAAGGTCACACAACGTAGAGCTTATGGGATTTTTAACAACATCATATAATTTTAACCAGGCAACAGACTATTCCTATGGACGCTTGGCATGTACCACTGGATCATGTCAGCAGGCGCATTGACCGCTCAGCCCTCTACTTTTGTGGTTTCCCAACGCTACAACATATCCCACATAAGGTAAGAATCATTTTCTACAATGGCAGCAACTAGCATTATTGTAGTAACATTTAGACTACAAATACATAATATGCCGAGACCTATTGATAAATAAATATTCTACGTTTTGAGATTTTTTAAATCCTCCAAATGTATTGATTTAATAATAATAAGGACACTGTCTTTGTGATAAAACATCTTAACTCAGTACAGTGTTAGTGACTACAACACAAGTGACACAACAGCTATTACTCATTGAAGGCCTGCTTTCTACATTCAGTCATGCCATAAATCTTTGTTGTTGTTTTTTTTAAATTCAGTTTTATAAGAAGAAGAGTGGAGTGGTCGTCTTCCAGCAAAGCAGCCGAGGAGAGAACATGATGCTGGAAATCCTCTCAAACAAAGATGGAGAAGCAGTGAGGCAAAATTTCTACTGCTGTCACTTCAACCTGTTATTATTTAAATTATTTATCATATTCCTGTTTTTATATGCATTCTCAGATATGTGATAATGTTGCTGCTGATTTATTGGGCAAGGCCATATTTGTGAACTGGCCCCATCTAGAGGAAGCCCGGGTTGTTGCAGTATCCGATGGAGAGACTAAGTATGTGGAGACACCTGGAAATACTTTTTGTAGTCACTATATTTTAAGTAACGTTACTACTCAATTTGAGTTGTGACCACACATACGCTGCTCTCAAATATACTAGAAAGAAGTTTAATGTAAATGTTATTTTACAGGTTTTCTCTGGAAGAACCTCATGGTATCCAGAAAGTGTATAATAGGCCCTCCACTCCACCTCCCACCAAAGTGTCACGTCTGTTTGATAAAGAGCAGAAAGACTGGGTAAAAGACGTCCAGGGAATCACAGAACAGTAAGCCAAAACATGTAACTCATACCAATGGCTTATTCCAATGCCTATTCTAAACACAGTACGTCTTTAACATAGTTACCTGAAGAGAAAAGGCATTGTGACAAATGAGATCGACGTGGTTATATACGGCCAGCTGCTGACAGGAAGAAAGTTTGTCCCTAAAGCAAATGGGGTTGTTGAGCTGGAGAAACAGTGGGCCAAGCAGGTTTTGCCTTTTCCATACCAGGCTGTTGTCAAGGTAACTTACAAAGTCATGGTTTTCTGTTTTTGTATTTTGTCGTTTCATATGTAGCTGTAACAGTTTTTAAAAATGTATTTGTAGGAGATAAGGGCCTTCTACTCGTCTTTAACAAACTTCAAAAGCCTGGATGACCTCTTTCCCCCATCTACTGCAGTTTTCATGGTTGGAAATCCCTACTATGGCGCTATGGGAGAGGTTATTGATTAAGCTTCTATTGTCTTGTTGATATTGAATTTGTCTTATTTGATATTGAACTTTTAAATGAGTTTAATATGTACAATGTTTACGTCTTCTCGTAGGTGCAAGACTCTAGTGATGTCATCAAAGACGGACGGGTGCGAGTGGTTTTCAGCCTGCCACACGAGCCACAGCTTGACTCTTTAATACAAAACCAGCATGTATGTAATGCTGACTTTTGGTTCACAGCCAGAAAATGTTATTACAGTGGAATGTGTTGGCTTACAATTCATCTTTTTGTAGAAATACTGCGTGAAGTACAGTCCTGGCTATGTTCTGGCCTCTCGTCTTGGGATCACCAGCTACCTTGTGTCCCGCTTTTCAGGGAGCATCTTCATTGGCAGAGGTTCAAAGAAAAAGTAAGTGTGTTTTGGTGCATGCTTTATTGTTTATGATGAATTTCATCATTATATCCTTTTCCTTTCATCTCGTGTAGTCCCTGTGGAGAGCAGAGAGCCAATATTGGTCTAAACCTGAAATTCAACAAGAAGAATGAGGAAGTGCCCGGCTACACCAAAAAGACAGAGAAAGAGTGGCTGTACTCTGCTGCTGTGGAGGAACTGCTGGCTGAATACTTGGACAGGTCAATTTCTTTCTTTTTTTTTATCATTTATGCTTTATTCATACCATAACTGCAAATAATCTAAATATGAGTATGTAATTGTCTAGATTTTCTGAGGTTTTCACGGCTGTGTCAAGAAACTCTCATGATGATGTTTTCTATGAGGATGACATTTGGCCCGGAGAAGATCAGAATGGGTAAAACCACATCCAGTCTAAGTAATTACGTAATCTAAATCAGATTTTGAACAGATGTTGAAATAAAATGAATGTGTGTGTAGAGCTGAGAAAGTGGCTGAGATCACAGCTTGGTTGAAGAGCCACCCCGTGAGTTCCATGAGCAGAGCGTCATGTGACCTTCAGGTCCTAGACTCTGCCATTGTCGAGAAGATCGAGGAGGCAGTGGAAAAGGCCAAGGTGGGAAAATATATTCTCTTAATATCAGTATAGACAGAAAAGTCAATTTAGACTAACATTTGTTCTCTATCAGGTGAAAAAGAGCACTCGCAAAGTCCGTGTGACAGTGAAACCTCATCTGCTCTTTAGGGTAGGTTATGATTATGTATTTATTAATTATATAGAACAGCATTCACAATAAAACTGGACCAATAACTGTTCTTGTAATTTCCTGTCAGCCGCTGGAGCAGCAGCAGGGCGTGGTACCGGACCCAGAGGCAGAGTATCGACTGTTCGATCGAGTGGTGAACGTCAGGGAGGGTTTTTCTGTGCCACTGGGTCTCAGAGGAACTGTTATTGGCATCAAAGGAGGTGAGCACAAAACACACTAATCACTGTAAAACTGTGAATGACTTATAATATGTTATAACATCTCTTTGTTTAATCCATGTACAGCTGAAAAGGAGGCAGATGTTCTTTATGAAGTGTTGTTTGATGAAGAATTCGCCGGAGGTCTTACCCTCAGGTGGTTTCTTAATTGAGTGGATACATGATCCAATAGACCTACAACTCCATATTACACAAGTATGTTTGTCCTTTCAGATGTGTGTCACCTCGGGGGTACCGCCTGCCTCCCTGCGCCCTCATAAACCTGTCCCATGGAGCTCGAGTGGACCACACAACAGGCAAACTCACCGCCATTGTCAAACCTCAGCCTTCATCTACTCCCAACAACTCCAACAGACAGCTGGGAGGACTCAACCACTCGCCTCGATCCCCTTTCATACCCACACAAGTAAGCCCTGTCTCAGCTCTACAAATATTGATCAGATTTATTATCTGAGAATGCATGCATTCATAACATTCTATAATGCCCATAGTTTAAAATTGAGCTGGTGAACAGGTCAGAATGGTGGAATTAGCTGTTCAGCTGTCAGATTTGTTCACCCAGTTTATGCTCAATTTGTTATTACTTGGCTTATCCACAAAACAAATTTGTTTTCTTACAAATGATGAAAATTATATCTTTTTAAATGGGAAAAAATCCTCAAAGTCTGTTGTAAGCTGAAATCAAGTAAATCTGTACATCAGGAAGCTGAAATCCAGTAAATCTGTAAATCCAGTAAATATATTATTTTTATTTAGCATAACAACAAACATGCAATGAGAGGCTCACCCCAAGACAAAAGGGACTCTCCAAGACTTCTCCAAAAGCAAGCCAAGGTGATTACCTTATTATCTGAAATACTTATGAATACAGACTGTTTTGTATAAATATTTATTTTGTTAAATATTATTGGTCTGTTCTCCAGAGTAAAGATGAGTACAGCAATGTTTGGCAGTCTCTGCAGAACTCTGGACCTCCAAACAAACCCCCTGCTCACTGGCAAAATGATGCAAGTCTTTTTAAAAGTGTCAAATGTAAAAAAAAAAATCTATTGAGTCTGCCTTGTCAAAACAATTGTATATTTGATATTAGCAGGCCCAAGCTGGTGGCATCAGACTGCTAAAGAAAAATGAAGATGCTTCCTCCATTTTGCCCACACAAAACACCAACAAGGTATTCTCCCACATATTTACTTTATATATACTTACAATTACATTTTAGGTTTATTCACTATTTTATCTTGATTTAGACCTCTACTGAGTTTGAGAACCTTTTGGCTAACCTCAAGATTTCAGCTCCAAAAGAGCCAACTGCACTTCCGCCTGCTCCTTCTCAACCATCCGCAAGCCAATCAGACGAGCCGTTATCGCCACAGTCATTTGCAATGGTGAAAATTGATCTGTTCATTACTGATGCTGATTATTGTCTGTATGTTGTGTAACCTGTTGTACTGTTTTGTAGAAGGGGACCATGGTGTTGAAGGAGATGCTGAAGATTGACAGTACAGGAACAGGAAGCTCCTCAACACCAGATTCTGCCCAGTCTGATGGACAGCAGCAGAATAGGAGACGGTCATCTAAGAAACTAGGTACAAAAAAAATCTTAATATATAGCTATGGCCAATGTATGAATGTAGAAAACCAAGAATTTAGGCATGTTCTGTACTTGCGTTTTTTCAAAAGCACTTAGCATACACTGCACACAGGTCATCTCTGGTTACTGTTCTTGGCTTGTTTCCCGCTCTTTTCAGTGCATACATATTATAATAAAGTCCAGTGTACATCTGTCATTTTCATATGGACACAAGAGAAGCATTATATAAGAATAAACGCTTTATATTTTACCCATATGTCCACAATCTAAACCACACCTCAATCAAACAAAGAAATAGGAATTGTGGGCTATATAGATACTTAAGTATTATAACCCATAAAGGAAGGAAGAAAGGAGAATTGCGTCTGTAAATTGTCACAAAACTGGTAAAACGGTTAGCAAGTTACATAGAATAACTACGAACTGTCATATAACTTTACACTTTTTTCATTTAGCGGCAAAAATAAATGCGCCTCATATGGACAGTTCTCCCACATCAGCTGCTATGGCAAACCAACACCCCGTACTGAACAGCAAGGTGTCCGAGCTGGCCTGTGTCTGTGTGGGGCTGGGCATGGCACCTCCCGAATTCAGCTTCATCGGCAACAGACAGGTACAACAATATAAAAAGAAGACATTTCTTGTTCAAAGTGTTTCATTGTGTGAATGCTTTGACAGTTGAAGCATTTGTCTTGACAGGGTGTAGTGTGTCAGGTGAAGCTGTCCAATGGGCTGATGGTACATGGACCCCAGTGTCAGTCTGAAAATGATGCCAAGGAGAACGCAGCCTTCTTCGCTCTTCAAAGATTGGTACTTGCAGATTGATAGCTATGTAATCATAACTTAATATAACAACTTAAAATAATGTTTTTTGCTTTCCATTTTCTTCAGAACTCAGTGGGCTCAGGTTTACCTCTGCCTCCTCCTGCTCTCTACCCTGGGATACCACAAATCAGACCGCCACCTTTAGGTCCCATGAATCCAATGTTCAACAAACCAGGTTAGCATAGTGCAACTTTCTACATTTGCCTATGATGATTTTTATGTTATCCAAGTTTGTTTCACACGCTTTGTAGTGTTGACATTTTCTGTGTCATAACGTAAAGCAGAGGGGCAGGTGGAAATGAGTTATGCTTTGCTAAGTGATGAAAATGCAAAATATAATCTATGCTGTCTATGCACTATGTTGGTTGCCATACTTTTATATTTCATTTTCAATAGTTGGTCTCCTTAAAGTACATTATTTCTCTTGTGTAGGTTTGTTGTTGCCTCCGCAGGGCTATGGTCCCGCTCATCTATGGGGGATGGCCATGCCACCTCATCACCCACAAAACCCACAGTTTTATGGCGCAACAGGAACTTACCCCGGAGCAGTCCGCCCTCCACCTCCAGCTACTGCTCCCATTGGATCTCACAACCAGTTCATCCCACTACAGGTAACTAAAGAAATGTAGAAAATGCCTAAATTGTGCTACAAGCTACATGGTACAATCATTCCAAGGTATTCTATCTATTTAGGTGATTGAAAATGTTCAACTACTTAGTGAAATGGACACATAATCTGTATAAACCAGTGGTTGTCAAACTTTTCACACATGGTACCACCTAACATGATATTTGGCTTTCTGAGTATCACCAGATCTAAAGCAGGTTTATATCAGGCTTGTATATAGGGGTAAAGTTGGGCTAAACTTGGACTAAAATGAGACTAAACACATAAATAAGGTCATACTAAATAATTGAGGACAAAAACAGATTTATCTCTCCTTTTAGTGATAATACTTTGTGACTAATCAAGTATAATGGCCATTAATTTATGTGATGCATGAAAAGTAAAAAAAACAAACAAGAAAACATTTGTTGTATACTCGTTAATCCTCTATATGTCTCCTTCAGGTGACGAAAAAGAGAGTGTCAGCAAACAAGAAAAACCAGGACAGAGAGTTTTACAACGCAGCCCATACAGTTGCCAGAAACCAATCTCAGAAATCCCCAAATCCACCTGTAGACCAGCCACAGGGCCAAAGAAACGTCTCAGTAGAGAACAGCCAGTCCAGTACATCTACAGCTGCGCCCCAGACTCCACCTAGACAAAACCCTCCACCCTCTGGCCACACCCCTGGCTCCGCCTCCAAGAGGAAACATAGGAAACTGGCGGTAAACTTCGAGGCTGCGAAAGTGGCAGAATCGTAAGCTCCAGTGAGATGGGTTTGGGACAGGTGCTGCTCAAAGTTAGAGTGAACTGAAATTAGTGTGATTGTCCATAACCTATTGTGTATGGAACATATTATGGTAACTGTGCACAAGGAGATGATAATATTCATAGTATAAAAATATATCAATACATGGGTATAACACATTATCATAATTGCTTGCTTATTGTTTAAATTATGAGTTAAATTATATTTGTGGTGTACAAAATAATCATATGGGAACTCAAAGAAAGGTAATAAGTAATTGTCTTTGTGCCTTCTAAATCATTAGAACTAAATGTACTTGTACTATACAATATTGGCTGTTTTACTTCACTAAAATGTTCTCAAAACAACTTGGATCTTTCACAAACCAATTTCCAGTTCACATCAATTGCATTTGAAGTTTACCAATCTGAATTTACCACCAATTCCATGTTGCCTTTTTGTGTATTCACGGGTGTTAAAAGGCAGTTATAGAAGAGGGTGATGTATTTTGCCAAAAAACATGAATTAATTTTGTTGAAGACATTTCCTAGCAGCTCATTGTCATTGAATTGTACTGCCTTGTTTTAGTAACCAAATTATGCAACAGTAAAAGTGGACCTAGAGTGCACAGCTAAGTATAAAAGAAATTTGTGCAATATGAGCATGCAAGAGAAATCATTTAGCTATGGGTTCTGTTGTGATTATTTTTTTGTACTTTTGTTTAGGCCCATGTATTTGTAATTGCGCGCCTTTTTAATATGTTGTGTTTCCATGGATAACTCTAGAAGGCGCTGTGGTCACGGAGACCCTTTTTGGCTCTCATGATGTAGTGTCACTGTTTCAGTTTGGTGCTCTCAGGGACATGGTAGTAGCTCTTTTAATGAAACCACAAGGGGCAGGACTGAGTGACTGAGTTGAATTCTGTGTTTTCAAACTACATTTAGTTTTTACTGGACTGTATCAGCAGAGTATTTATTGTTTATATGATAGATCTCCTATCATGGCTGATATTTGTACATACTGGTCACAGTTATCTGAGCTGTGCTATATTTTAAACTGGCCTCATTAATTAGGCCAATGTAGTTCATTATTTGAGTTTTTGACCCTTTCATTTTTTTCCCTGAGACGCCTGCCTTTATTGCATTTGTGCTGAACTGTTTTACAGAGAGTAGCACACGAGACACCTCTTATACCAGCTGAAATTTCGTAAGAAGGCTGTTGAAGCATGTTTGATCTAAATCTGAAAAAATTAATTTGGCTTGTGAACAGGCTGACATTACACAGGTGCAGAAATGTGATTCTTAGACTTGTATTTTTCATTTAAATATTTTAACTGCATTCACTGGACTTTTTTCATATGGTTCATAAATATTTAAATCTGGAATTATAAAATGAGTTTTATTCAAGTTTAAATCGGTATTTTAAAAGAAAAATTAAGCTCTGAATTTTGATTCTTAATAGGAATTCAATTATATTTTTGTATCTGTGTAACTGAAGCCAAAGATGACACTTAATGTAAGCTATGTCACCAATAAATGTACTTGGCATCACAATTCAACTATTTTTTTTTTTTAATTCAAAAGATTTAGGTTTTTATCTTTCCTTTTATAAACTGCCATCAGATATTTTCTTAAATGCAGTTTCAATTATGTTTGGTTAAAGCTACACTGATGGAGTTTGCTGTAGCAGGAAATATTGAGAGTAACATTTTAATTTGTCCTCATTTTGAGAGACTCAGACCTAAATGTTTTTTAAGATGAATAATTTAATGTCTTTTGCTCTGTGAGGCTCTGGTGCAATAAGGGAGATTTTAATGATTTGGACATAGAAGCACACATAGAAAAGTTGATTGCCTCCCACAGTGTCTAAATAAATGACTTGATGTTCTAACTTAGGATTGTGTTGTACATATCCATTAATAAAGTGATTCTCTTTTGTTATAAATTGTCTCAGTATTTTGACATTTTTTTCCACTATTCTTATAATATGAATAAATGCATATCGGTAGACAAACTAATGCCCCACATCACTACAGTTTTGGAGACTCCCAGGTCCCAAGTTCTTAGCCTGCCAGACATGTTAAAACTTCTATCATAACTCTCAAAACTTAAATAGTGCCGTTTTTACCTTCACAAACCGCATTAAATAAAATTATAGTGTGTATTTACATTGGATATGTTTGCATGCACACCAAAATTATTATCGAATTCCTGGAGCTTTAAAATGACTTAAATGGCATGAAAAATGAAAAAGTTGATGTGAGTGATCAGAAGGACCATGATCAGAAAAACATCAGAAGATTTTGCTGTTTACCTTTCATTTTAATAATCTTATAACTCCCAAAACCAGGTAATAATCAGAATTCGGTGTGCATGTAACCATAGCCACTGTCTCGTAATGTGATCTCTAGTAATCTCATGATGTATCCAAGAATTGGGCCCCCCTCTCTGACAACACCTTATACTGTGTGTTTGTACCAGATCTTTATCCACAACAGATTGGAGTATATTCAACAAAAAATATTCACCCACTTAAAAAAACACAAAATAAAACATTTATTCATAAAGCACCATCTATCAGTACAAAAGATTTCGTCGTCCCACAAAAGAAAAGGAAAGCTGTGTAGCGTAAATTAATACTGTGTAAATTACACCATAAATGTAGTGCCAATAATGCTTCTATCCTATTTCATCGAGTGAGGGGAAAGAAAAAATCTGTTACAGTGTGCACTTTATAAAACCTACATAGTACAAAAATAGCATTGGACGGTATATACATGGTCAACTTATCACAAAGGCATGGCGACATTACCAAACTACTTTACCTATTACATAAATAAAAGGAAATGGTTGTGAAACTAAAAGTGTTAGCAATTGGTGTAAGCAGCAGGACAGTTGACAGCAGATTTTGTCAACCAAATTTCCATACTTTTTTCATTTAATACCATGTGACATAAAGTACATCCTCCAAAACAGTCAAAACCAAATGGAACAATGTCATATGCTTATGAAAATACAGAAATCAAATTATATCAGACAACCCAGCTGTCAGACTTTTTTTTTTCTTATGAATAGTAGCATCACACTTAGATAGTTCTAAAAATGGTTCATAAAAGTATGAAATGTGTGAATCTGTGTAAGTAGTGTAACAACTTAAACAGTTAATAAAAGCCAAAGTCAAATCTGTCAACTGGACAAACCGTTGTAGGAGTGAAGATGTTTCGCTGCTTATCCAAGCCGCTTCTTCAGTTCTGATCAGATTGCTGGTGGACACTGCATTATATCTATCTGAAGGGAGGAGCTAACTACACTGAAACTCTAAACAGCTATTGTCTCCAGTTTCAGCCTTAATGGCTCTACTGGTTAGCTCCATTGTTCTCTTTGTTTCCTTTGTTTCCTTTGGGTCTGAGGATGGAGTTACAGATTGGTGAGAGATTATGTCTCTGGCCTCCATTCCTGTTCAAACCATCAGCAATCTAACCAGAACTAAAGAAGCGGCTTGGATGAGCAGCAAAATGTCTTCACTCCTAGAGCGTTTTGTCCAGTTGAAAGATTTAACTTCAGCTTTTACTATGGATCAGACCTGGATGACTGAGGGGTTACACAGACAACTTAAACAGTTGGAAAAAAAAGACATAGTAAGACACCTGACTAAACGTGTAGATGGACAGAAGAAGACAGAAAAAAAAAACCTTAAAGGACAGAGCACTTTCCTTTTGATGAGACCTATCTACACTAGTAACTGTTATTGCAGTGAATCACATTGACAAAATAAAGGCAAGTTAGGACATACATTGAGGGCTTTACAAATTGGGTTGAACCATATTCACCTGTTTAATAATACAGTCAATATACTTTGTTACACCCTGTGCAAGCCTTGGTCACATAACAAAATGGGAGAGAGGTAATGCATTTTCCAATTATCTATACCATTAATAGACAAAACTAAGCAAGACAACTTAATCTAGCTGCATCAACGAGACAGTGTGGGATTTAATACTGATAATTACAGAAAAAACTAGGCCTAGATTTTCAAAAAAAGGAAAAAAAAACTTGGTTGTTAAAAGTCACTGTAACTCTGTAAAGCTATACTCCTACATTAGTAGCCATCTTGAGAAGTGCCCTTTCACTTTGTCCCTCGTGTCAACAGTGTCATTTTGTACGGTGTATGTGCCTGAATTTGTTGAATAAATGTGGCTTGCTTCATGGAGCTCCACTCTGTCTGTATATCAGTGTTCAGGTCCTTTTTGGGTTATTGTGGCCCACATAGGTGTTCTCTATACAAAGCACAATGTAGTGGTTGGAGCAGGCACGTGTGTGTTGTCCCAGGAGACGTCCAGACTGGAGCAGAGCGGCCTGTCCCGTCACCGCCATGTCCGCTGTTCTCCAGGCCTCACAGTAGTTTGTGGTCTGTCTGATACCCACCGAACTGGAGCCGTGCCAGATCAGCTTCTCTGGCCTGAACAGAAAGACAATAATTTAGACAATGTGCAAAAAGTAGTTGTACTTTTCAGGTTTAACTAAAGCTGATTGGTTTAGTATATTAATATAAGTTACTGGAATGTTGTTCTCATGAATATCATTTAATTAAGAAGTGACTGATAATGGGCCAATTTGCATCCGATACACCTGGACCTGTTCTAGTCCTGGTCTAGTCCAAATTTACATCTGGTTTTAGTCTCAGTTAAGTCTCAAGTTTGGTCCTGCGCAGCCATTTGTCACTAGTCCCACTTTTTCCATTGATGCCACTATATATGTCGGATTTAGACAGAAATTTCTTTCTGATTTCTGACGTTGGCACCTACTACTTTTCCAATCTCTCTCTCCCTGTGTTACAATTCATTTAAAAACAAATAAATAAATAAAATAAACATATGGATCCTAAAAACATAAGAAACAGAAGATTATCTATGTTCTTGACTGTCCTGAGTAGTCTCTCCATGTCTCACCACATTAACCCACCACATTAGTCTCGCTTTTTCTACAATGTGTTCAAGTCACAGCCTAAAAACTATGCAGTAATCACAATTTCCTGGTTAAGTAGTATTTAATAATCATTTAGTCATGTATTCACCATGCAGGGTCAGTCAGAACGTTGCGTCCATCAAAGGAGTAAATGGGGACAGAGGGGTTGAAGATTCCTCCTTTCCCAGAGAAGATGGACGTCCAGCTGTCGAATAAGACCTCTCCCTAAGCAGAGACAGACAGGTGAACTCCGTGGACCCTACAGCACTTAACATATCATCTATCAGGACAGCTCAATGTACTGGAACACATTACATAGTCATATCAGAGGAGAAATACTGTCACTTTGTGCCAAGAATCAGACAAACTACATATCTGCTTAGGCCTGTATAACATATGTACTGGCAACTGGTGTTTAACTGTGTATCATTTTCCAACTTAACACCTAAATAATTTAACAGCAAAAAAGTATATTATAAAAGTAAATAATCCTACAATTTTGTCTATAAATACACATCACTAGTTGTCTGCAAGGAAAACATCTTTGTACAAATCAAATTGAAATTGGAAGGAAAAAAAATAACAAAGACCATCCAAGGAAGTCCAATATTTGTGCCAGTTTCAATAAAGGATATTTCAGGAGACTTCAGCAGCGTTTTAGATAGAAGATTTAAATATTTCAAATCTTGAACTTGTTTTAAAAGCAAATGGTCTAAGGTGATTATGAATTGAAATAAAAAGGAGAACTGTCTGAGAAGAAAATGATCAAACCTCTATGGGCTACAACAGTGTGTTAGATCATTGCATAAGTGGCATTTGCTTGATTTTGCGACAACCCAAAACACAGAAGTAAAAAGAAGTACATTATTTACACAAATGCAGTTTCAAATGTCATAGCTCACCCTCATATTAACCACAGGCATGTCACTGCGGTCTGCCTTTCTAACTACAGTGGCCAGGTCCTGGAGGTGTGAGGAGAGGAATGCTCTGTATGTGGTGGTCAGCCCCATGGAGCGAGCCTGCTGGTAGCACTGGAAGTCTGCCCCCCTGATGCCCCGCATGTCCCCCTTCAGCGGCGTGTTCAAAGCAACCAGATGAAGCTAAGAAAGAGAATAAACGAAACAAAGAATGAATGAACACAGCAGTCCAAGTCTTACAGTTAATTTATCACAGTACAGGCCAAAGAAGATCATCTGCTTTGGTTTCTCATACAAATGTTTCTTCACTCACCCCTGGGACCGCGTTGAAAGTCTGTGGCAGCACATTATAGCTCGGCTGGTAGCCCCTGTCGCTCTCCTGCAGCTCCTGTGGTGGATGTATTAGTTTATAATGTTAGTGAGGTATTTTCTTTTGTAATTTAGATATTATTGTGCATTGTGAGTGTGTGTAAACCTGGCTATGGAGCCTAGGAGGTCTGCCCCAGTCTCCAGGTCGACTCAAAGCTTGAGACGCAGCTGAAGGCGAATGGATCAACTCTCCAAGCTGAAACAGAGACATAAAATAGAACATGTGCAATAAACCAGCATACAAGTATTATATTACAGCAAAGAAATGTAATATCGAAGATTATTCACACCTGTATTTTTTTCCAGCCGTGGCGTGTCCTGATGTACAGCTCCCCACCCCTCTCTGACACATAGGCCAGGGTTCCCTCTGCAGCTCGCTGGGTCTCTCTGCTCAGAGCGTGGAGGCTTTTGTATGTTGTGATCTGATATACACAATTATTTTCAACTTGTAAGTTGCATCAAGTATATATTTCTTTAGTGCCAGTCTAGGACAAAAGTCTCTGTACCGGATTTGTATATCCTGGAGTCCCAGGAGGACCAGGGGGACCAGGTGGACCAGGAAGAGTAACTGATGAAAACATCAACAAGTATGTGTTTAAATATTTCACAGATTAATGTTCACTCACACATTGGTATGTTTGGTACCATGATTCAACAGTATTCTTGTTTTGTGTTTTTACCTGATCCATAGGAAAAGGCTGACCCTGGAGGTCCAGGAGGCCCTGGAGGACCTCTTGCACCTGGACGTCCGATCCCTGCTGCACCAGGCAGTCCTGGAGGACCAACAGGACCAGGAGGACCCACCACGGACTCACCCTTTGGACCCTAGGACCACATATGTTATGACCAAAAGTGTTACGACCACATGACCCCTCAGACATAGACTCATATAAGTCATATTATGTTTCGTCCGCAACCAGATTAAACTCACCACCAGTCCTGATCGTCCTGGCAACCCTGGAGGACCAGGAGGACCCATGTCACCCTTCTCTCCTTTCTGCCCTCTGTAGCCCTCCTCACCCTTTTCACCTCGACGCAGCTAAAGACCAAAGATGGTTACAAATAAGTAAGTATAAGTAACGCTTTATAATTCCTATGAGTACATCACAAACAACTCACCTCGGCTCCATCTGGAAGACCTGATTTACATAAAAATAAACACATGCTGAGTGACTTTGACAAACACTATTTTGTTCAGTGATAAAGTGCAATATAATATCTAATAATATAATTACCAAATATGGCAGGCTCCCCGGGTGATCCTGCCTCTCCTTTATCTCCTTTAGCACCCAGTGAATATGAGCCCTTTAGACAGAGGATTTAATGGATTAATCATTTGTTCTATTTGAAGCACATGCAGATTTAGGTTTACATAAATATAAGTGTTACACACAACTGTTTATTCCCACATGCTCAAACAAAGGACAATTACATATAAGGATTGGGTAGATTTGTTACTGACACTGGTGTAATCAGTGAAATTACCAATGAAGAGGTCTTATCTCAAAGAGTAACAAAAGTCTTTGGTTCTTTTTTGTAAATGTAAAAATAAATGCAATTTTTTAGTTTTTTACTTCCACAGAGAAGTGGTTCATACAAATACTAGCATACAGTCTACCAAGTTTTTTGTTACTCCAAGGCCAAGAGGAAGTATTGTGATGAGAACTTGCCAAAACAATTGTAGACATACATACAATGTAGGCAATAAACTTAACCAAAGCAAGAAAACAGACACCTCATCCCACCAGTCCAGCACCACAAGAAGGTACACCAGAGGAAAGTACAAGGCCAAAAGATCCACACCCTTTCACGACACAGTACATATGAATCTGTCCTCTCAGTAACTTCACTCTGACAGATACAGATAATACTGTAAAAACAGGAGCAGTACTGTACTGTATCAACTGCATTCACTGTACGTTTTGTGACAATACAAGGCCAGGAAAAAAACTCAGCCTTCATCTCGGCATTAACCAAACAGTTGCACCACGCCCAAACTGTTAATGCCTTGATTGTCTAATGACAAAAGACCAGAACAACAGAAATGGGTAAAGAAGCATTAGAAGTAAAGGTTAAAGCTGGGACAGTGCTGCGTAGGACCTGTTAGCTACCATGCGCTTGCACCCACACACCCACAGAGCCACACTGACTGGTACTCCTCTGTAAAGGCCCAGTCAGGTGGTCTGGTCTGGACTTACTCGGCCCGGTTTGCAGTGCGGTCGGGGGCGCACCGGGAACACTGTCTTAAGGATTCAGAGAAGAGCAGTGCAATCAGACTCAGTTATTAAAAATAACTGTAACAAACACATTTTGAGGAATCACTTTATTATTCCAGTCACTTTTATTGCTGCTGAGTTTCACCTGCTCCTTCCACTGCTCATAATTACTATGTATTAAAATAATGTGAAACTTACCCCATTCAGTCCAACAATCCTTCCTGGGGTTCCAGGTGGGCCAGGAGGACCAGGTGGGCCCTAGACATAGAATTTAAACAATACCTCAACTAAAATATTCAGCACAGACAATAAAACCTGTATGTTCCTTACTGGTGGGCCGGCAGAATCCCCTTTCTCTCCTTTTCTTCCAGGCACACCAGGTCGCCCCTTCAAAGAAAAACAAATGTCTTTATCAATTAAGAGGCTGTTCATTGATTATTACATTTGCAGATATTTGTTAAACAAAGGCAATGTCAGAAGTATGACTGAACATTATTGAGTGCAAGATGTTCAAACAAAAATAAATTGATAAGCTACAGGTACTCACTGAACGACCAGGGAATCCATACTCTCCTTTTTGTCCTGGTGGTCCAATTGGACCCTGAATATTTGTCAAAAAAAAAAATCAAACATTTAAACTAAAATCTAGTGTGTGTGTGTATGTGTTAGTGAATGATTCAAAGAAAGAAATATGGACCCACCATTAGTCCGGTGGCACCTGGTAAGCCACGATCACCCTGCACCATCACAAAACAGTACATTGTAAGTTTTTTTGTTTGTTTTTATCTAGTGATGAAATAATAGTAATTAATTAATTAATAGTAATTAACACATTAAATGAAGTATCTTGCCTTCACTCCCTTGGGCCCGATAGGACCTCTTGGTGATGAAATGATGGATCCATCAGCAGCAATCGTTACTCCCGGTTCTCCTTTCTCTCCCTGATAAGATTCGTGTTATCAGAGTGGACTACTTACAACAGTGGGTTTATTACTGTTTATTACCTTATGCCCTGGTAAACCCTGAACTCCTTGACTGCCCATGTCTCCCTTTGGTCCCCGAGGTCCCTGAGAAATAATAGTACAATATTAAGTATAGCTGCATTTGATCTGATATCTGAACTTTGTAATGAAATATTAAGGTAAAATACTCTTACAGAACTATGAAAGTTTTGCATGGGATACAAAACTATGATACAATCACTGTACAATACTTACAGGAAATCCAGCTCTGCCAGGCAAACCCTCTGGTCCCTGCCGAGTAACAGAGGGAAGGCAATGTCAAGTTATTAGTATGCAGAAACAAGATGCTGGTGTAATAGAGTGACCTATGATGTTTCAAAACCATGTCTGTACGTACCACGGGTCCAGATGGTCCTTTGATCACAGTGAAATTAAACATCCCATCTGTAACATTGAGGAGTAGCTGTGGATGCAGAGAGTAGCTGTTGCTGTTTGCATTTACTTTGTAGCATTTTTAAAAAGTAAAAGATGACTTTGTAATTATACATTTATTTCACTTGCTAAGTTTCACAGTGGGGAACAGACTTACATCCTCTATATTTATTATTGGCCCAGGAGGTCCAGGAGGCCCAGGAGGTCCTGTGATACTGAGTCCATCGTTGCCGGGCTCTCCCTTTGGGAACAAAGGAGTTAATGCACATAGTTTGAGCATTAGTGTGAGGCAATGGTCTAGTTTTGTGCCCAAGAAGACACAATTACTTTTACCTTTAGTCCTGGACTGCCCTTTTCTCCTTTAGCTCCCTGTAAATGTTTGTAAACATTCAGGCTGTTAGATGACAGAACTTAATGGTAAAACAATGGATCAGTTGGGCATCTTACCCTCGCCCCTGGTAGTCCAGCTGGACCTTGAATACCCATTGGTCCTGTGTCTCCTGGCTCTCCCTGAGTCACATAACGTGGACATTTTATTGAAGTTTAAAGTTTAAATTGACTTTTTCTTAAAATTATATACATATCTTAAGAAGAAATATAAATATATTTAGACAAAAAAAACAAAAACATCATCAGACCTTTACTGAGCGTCCTGGAGCACCTGGGGCTCCATCCTCCCCCTGTCAATAAAACAGTTTCTTTTTAACAAAGGAATTATTTCTGTTTTTTAAGCTCTAAGCATCATTGTTCAAGACATAAATAAGAGGATGATCATGTCAAACAACAGCATTATTTAAAATACAGTTTATAGTTATTGTTCCATACCTTTGGTCCTCTGGGACCGGGTAGACCTGCAGAACCCTGAAGAAATAGATATATATTGAAAATTGTATATTAAATCTGTGGTAAGAGACAGCATTTTCTACTGACCTGAGGTCCTCTGAATCCAGCACCAATCAGCATGTCACTCTTTCCTGATCCCTCCATATCCTGAAGCAAATAGGTGATTTTACATTATAATATTGTATGCCATATTAAACTTGACTGACTAGATTCAGAGTTACCTCTACAAAGAACTTGGATCCTGGTGGTCCCGGGGGCCCTGGTGGCCCCGCTGGTCCTCTCTGTCCAGGGGGGCCTCTAGGACCTTCAAGTCCTTTGGCACCAGTGCTGCCTATTAATCCACACTCACCCTACAAAACGGGAGAAATACATTCATAAACAACATCATCCACTCAATTACTTTTTAAAACTTTTGTATTCATGTTTACCTTCGGTCCTGGTAAGCCTGCCAATCCTTGGTCACCCTAAGAATAACAGTATAATAAGAGTTCACACGTAGCAGCTGAGATATATGGCTCACAAATAAAGCCAATGTTTTTGCTGTGCAGCTATGTTAATACAAATTTTTATGTGTTGTTTGATGTATGGTGAAATTACTTTTTGTCCCTTTTGTCCTGGCACACCCGGAGTGCCGTCTTTTCCTGCTGGCCCCTGGAAAAACAGACAAATCAATCCACAAAGAACCCACATCAAAGCCAGTGCTGTGTGCATGACCAAGCATTAGTATGAGCCTCATATAACATATAAAGAATTATATTTAATATTTTCTAAAAAGGCAGACCAGTTTCTAGGCCATGTTGCATTTAAGCTTAAAAATATCTGCAACTGTTACAAGCAAGGTGTATATTCAGTTCAGTCTCGCCTCTTAATTAAAACAAAAAGCATCATTCAAATGAGTTGGACCAAACATGAACTGAATTGGAAATGGCAGCAGTAACATTGAATAATGCAAACACATGAAGTACATCAGCAGCACAGGTAAAGGAGAAAGTGACAGCCACTGAAACAACATGGCCACAGATATACAGCCCAAAGCTGAGCATGAAGGCAACATGTTTTTGTCTTTACAAAAATGTTGATACTGCCTCAATGCTAGTTTTGAGTGTAACCTGCCTTTTGTATTTGCTGACAACAGCAAACCAGCACAATATACCTCGCCTGAACCTGAAGTGGACCCAAAGTCAAACTCAGAACTCAAGGCAAAAGAGGATTCAGAACTGAACCCAGAATTGGACCCAGATCCCACGTCTGAGTCCAGTTCAGGGACCAGCTCTGAGCTCAGGCCTGACCCTCCGGAGCCAGAGCCACTAAACCAATCCTCCACAATCTGCAATAGAGCGGAGAGTGGAGACACACACTGAGAAAAACTGGGGCAGAGAAAATACAGTTCTAATGATCCAATAGTTAGAGTTGAGTGAAAATGGACTGCACTATTTTTTTTTATGAGAGAAACTTACTGGTATTCCAGGTCTTCCTTGTAAACCGTCGTTTCCACGGGGCCCTGGGGGTCCGCTGTGGGAGAGTCCCTCTGCATAAGGAAGTGAGTGGGGTGCAGGAGGGCCAGGAGGGCCGGGCGGCCCAGGCGGACCGGGAGGTCCCTATAAAATAAAACCATTTATTTAACACAACTATATGCTTCTGTGAAGATAAGATGAAGTGAACAAAGATATACTCTGATGACTTCAGTATCCATGTCGAGGTCTCCAAACCCAGAGCCCAGTGCATCGTTTCCATACTACAACACAAACACTGTGACTCTCAAATCCAACACACTTTAAGTGAAAAATGTTTTATAATACATACTGGTACACTGCGTGATCTGGGCGGTCCTGGGGGCCCTGGAAGGCCAGGTGGACCAGGTAAACCCACTCCTTGATCTCCCTAAAGTATAGCATATGAAGGATGTTATACAGGATAATGCACTAAACAAGTATACTACAGTGTTTGCAACAAGAACACACCTTCTCTCCTTTTGCTCCAGCTTCTCCATGTAGGCCTGGTGTTCCTTGAGTCCCCCTTTGACCCTGAAGTGAAATTTAAGATTATAGTTTCATAAAGAAATCAGCAACAAAAACCTATCTGTAAGAAAAACTTACTTGATCTCCTTTTTCTCCTTTGGTTCCCTGAAACATGAAAAATGACACAAAAGGAAAAAATTAAACTCTAAGCAACCTGATCCTAATCTATACTTTTGCATACAGCACCTGCTCGCCATCTCTTCCTGGAAACCCTGGTAGTCCTGGGGCCCCTGTTGGTCCTTGAGGGCCACGGGGTCCTGGTTGGCCTTTGCCTGGAGCTGAGGAGGACCCGGGGGGGCCAGGAGGACCGGGTGGCCCCCGCGGCCCTGGCTCACCCCTCTCTCCCTTCAGTTTTTGGCCTCCCTCTTCAGTCTCTTTAATCCTATGAGAATCTGCAAAACGCAAAGCACAACATGAAGTATGTTCTATAACAACAAAAGCCATTTGACGTAACCACCTGCAGTGTGAAAGATTTACAGGAGGAATCACCTCTCAGACGTTCAGTGCTCTTAGTGGGAGTAATTTCACCAGAGTATCCATCCAGCTTGGTCTGCGGGGCCTCAGTGGGTGGGGCGCTCACCGGAACACTGTCTTCCTGTTTAAGATTCATTCAGTAGAGTTAGACAATACAGAAACTATTCGTAATACTCTGAAGCATAATTATGTTACTTAAGTACACTTCAACTTAAATGGTCAAAGCCTATGCCAAATTGAAAATAAAATCTCACAAACTTGACAGAAATGTGACCTTGACTTCTCAATATCTGGGAACATTTATTTTGTTTATGGAGGCAATTTTCTTTTGAAGCTCCAAAGACCCTGATGATTATGAGATGTGGGGTCAGGCTGGCTTCCTCAATGAAGGAGGATGAAAGGCCTAGAAATGCTTGAAGATGGGAATGTTTGGATCTATCGGGTGAACGTAGGGTTGAGCATCAAACAAGTCCAACAAATCTCTAATATGCATATACATTGGTAGCTGTATACTTTTAGAACCATAACTAATAATAAGTAATTGTATCCAGAGACACAGTAACATATACAAGTCACACCCAGACTTGACCCACTCCACCAACGTAATAGTGTAAGACGTAACATCAATATTTCAAATGTAATACTTTCAATATAAGGAGGAAATATGGCTCTTGGGCCTACCTGTGCTAAGCTGGGTTTCCTTCTCTGGGTGTTCTTCATAATTTCCTCCTCTGTCTCCCTGTCGTCCAAAGAATCATCACCACTGGAGAATCCTGAGGCCTTGAATCCAACAATTATAATGTAAGATTATTAAAAGGCATTTTAAATGTATCCTATGTTTCAGAACCTTAAAAAATAAAGCACAACTTAAATTAAATTACAAACAAGCAAAATAATTTTAAAATACTGTATATAATTTTCTTTGACCATAAGGGGTGCTGTTGAGCTCGTATTTGGAGAAATACGTACATAGGGATCATCATCTTCACACTGCTCCTCTGCGGCTCTGGGGTCGTCCCTTATCACAAGCTGCTGAATGGACCCCTGGAATAAAGGGGAAAATAATTATTTCTGATGTAAAAACTAAAATTAATTTATGCAGAGGTACAATTTCAACATTTAGTTCATATTTAATTGATCAAGCTGTGGTACATGCAACAATAACTGTGAGCCAAACTGTACAAAAAAATGAATGAATTAATTAATCATTGGATTTATATAGCACCTTTAAAGATACCCAAAGCATATTACTAATTCACTCAACGCTCGGTGGTGGTGAGATACTATTTTAGCCACAGCTGTCCTGGGGCAAACTGGCATCTGCAACAAACCGCCACCATTACTCACACATGCACCATCATACCTGGCAATGTGAGGACACAATGACAGTTTTTGCCACTGCCACCCCACTGTGCCACTCGGTATTCCCAGTGGTCTCTCATCCAAGTACTAACCAGGCCCAGCCTTACTTAGCTTCTGAGATCTGATGAGGTTTTGACCAAGCTGTATGGCCACATTCACATTAAACCACATCAAACTCACACAGATTAAGTTTAAGTCATTTATGAATGTCAAATATTTGATTATTATTCAATCATTCTCCTACAAAGAACAATTTAGGTTATTCGGCAAAAGCTTACCACAAACTTGTCAAGGCCAGTACTTCCTGCATTTCCAACAAATATGCCGGAATTGTGTGAGAAAGTGAGTGTGTGTGGTGTGCGCTGGAAGGTGGTCCTCTCTGCTTCACCACAGTCCATGTAGAGACGCACCTCTTCACTCTCCACAACCAGCTTCAACACACAGCACAGGGTTTTAATTATTCATTTGTTGGATTCATATTTAAGATCTTTTTAATCTAATATTTAGGTTGCTGACCGTAAATCGCGTCCACTGGTCCGTCATGTCCGGTACAGTGAAGGCAGCTGCTTTTTGACTGTGAGAGGCCTGTTCTCTGTCAGTGTAGTACAGAAGGATGCTCTGGAAGCCCCCGCGCACCGGAGTGAGGGCCAGCCCCAGCTCCACCACCTTCTGTTGGGCATCTGTGATGGCAAACAGCACCCCTCCTCTCGGGGTCGTCGGTCGAATCTGAATAAAATGACATGTGTCTGATGTTGCAGTATTCCAGTTAACCACAAGATGGCAGTAGACCGCACCAAACGACTTGATGACGGCTCATTCATAGCAATAACCTCATCTATTTATTATGCATGGGTGAAATTACACAAATTAATTTGTTTTATATGATTATGATAATAATAATTTTGCAATTCATCTTAAATGTGCTAAAATGGCTCCTTTGTAATTCAAGTATCCCACAAAATTTTTATAGACTATAAAATTAACACATAAAAGCTTATATCCTCTGGAGTTGGTTTTATGAGATAGTTTAAAATTACTGTGACAATGATGGCGAAATCCCTGTAGAATGGGCCAGGGATAAAAGTCTTGGTGAGTCGGCCGATGTTGGCTTCAGGCCCAAAGTTGTATGCTGGAAAACCCTCAAAACCAGGAGCGAAAGAGACAGAGGGAGGAAGAGGGACTCCTATCAACTCAGTCAGGTCCAAGTGTCCTCTGGAGCTTCGTTCTGATGGAGAGAGGGAGAGAAAAAGATGTTTTTCAAAAGAAAGGCAATATTAAATGTAGTTAAAGTATATTATAGTATTCTCAAATCTGTATGAGGAATCTAGAGTCAACATTTCTGATACAGTCACTGAGGTTTGGTGGGGGACCCTTAGGCTTTCCTCTGCTGAAAATATGATTCATTCTGTCTCAAGCTAAAAACGAGAACCCATAAGAAGAATCAGAGTCTTATGTGTATGATTTGCTGTATGCCAATTTAAATTGAGCAATATAGTATTCAGTGTAGTGTGGAAAATGTAGCCAATATATGTAGCAATTTCAGAAGATCTATTTCTTCCCATCCTCAATTGGCCTGCCATAAAACGCATCAGGGAAAACAAACAAACAACTACAATAGAAACTCCAGTAGTCAGGCCATTACGGCAGAGATGCTTGTGAATCCACCTGTCATGATCCTAATTGGATAGATTTGGAGCTGGCTACACTTGAGTGCACTGGTCCACATAGACATAATCCCTGATAACAGACACAACTCCTGATGCAAGGAGTGTTCAGTTTGTCTGTGGACAGCAGACTTAACCATGCTCTGTAGACAATAACATAACTGGCCATGAAAACAAAGCAAAAAAGATATTGGTTAGTCTCTAAAACTGATACAATTACAATTCCCCCTCACAGCAGCATCTGTGAATAACGCAACAAATAATACACCGCAGCATTGTAGAGCATGTAAAAAAACTCCCAGTTCAGTTGTTCAGTGGTTTGTGATAATGATTTAGGGGGAGCAATCAAGGAGGGCTATCTGGGCCTGGTGCAGAGGTCAGTTATAAAGCATAAAACAAAGGAAAAGGGATGCTTGGGGATTTGGAGCATCGTGTCGAGATACTTAAAGATAACTAAAGATATAGCATTTCCTATGATCAAACAAGTGTGTCTTAAAAAACGTTTGCAATAAAAGTGTGTATTTTGCACAATGGTTTTGAGGGTTGTTCTAATTTGGCCCCAGTCTGTAATTAGCTGTGATCAGGAATAAAACATGCAGCTGTGGAAGTTTGTGCAGGGGTGATTATAGTCCACCAATATAAGAAAAAGTGCAAAGTCATTACGTAATTAGCGGATTCTGCGGAAAAAAAAATACTTCTGACCACAGGTTTTTAGCCATCACTGTAAGAAAGTTTGAACATGTGCCAACATCTAATAACTTTCCACTCTTACACCTGAACTTAATCCCAGTCATGTGGGCTGATCAGCATGTAGAGACTTATAATACTATGTGCGTAAACAATAGCATATTCCTGTGTTGGAAGTTTATGAAACCCACTTCTACCCTTCTACAGAGCCGGTTGCTAACTTAGTGGAGAGGACATCTGGCGACATCTGCTCTGCATATCACCAGCGGGAACAGAAATAGCCAATCACCCTGCTCTTCTTTACAGAGATACCCCAAGGCATCAAAGAGTCACACTTGAGATACTGAAGAATATTTGGATAATGGAAGACAACTGCTGACAAATTTATCATAGTGGTGGACCTGTCTAGATCTTCAACTTTCACTCATTTGGGATATAGGTTGCTAGGGACAAGAGAGGACCCTGCTTTTCCTGTAAATATAGACCTTTAGCAACACTGGCAATTATATGAAGGCTAGGACAAAGAAGACAGTCAGAAAACTATTCTTAACAACCATTCTCTTCCATATTGTCAGAGGAGCCACAAAATACCATGCAGATAATCTCACATGCAAAAGTTCTAGTTTAATAATTATTTAATAAATTACCTAAATAAATTCCAAAACATACATACTTTCTCTAACCCAGTAGTCGAGAGTATTATCATTAACTATGTGCCTTTAAATGCATGTACCTTTATACTTGTTAAGTACATTTACAGTCTATTTCTGTAAGATACATCACTTACTTTCATTTAATTTTAAATGCACTGATCCCTTCTCTCTAAGCAAGTCATTGTTTCAGTAATTGTAATTTCAATTATGTTTTAAATAATTGTGATCATTATTTTTTTCTATAATTGTGCAGCCCTACTGGATACCCTCAATGATACTTCAGTGCAGCACGACTCACCACTTTTCCAGTGTCTTAGTGGTTTGTAAGTGTTTTTAGACTTGCTGCTTCCATTGCCCTCTGGAGGTGAGAGCCAGGACTGAGTGGTGCTCTGCTCAGCCATTGACACTGTAAGGACGGCCGGACTCTCTGTTTGCATGCTGTTCCACACTGCTCCCCCAGTCACCTGCTCCTCTACCCCCCAAATCGTAGTCTGCTCTGGGTGATCCAGGGTGCTGTTGGATGGAGAGAGAGTGGAAGCGGAAGGAGGGGAGGTGGTAGACTTGACTCTAGGATTGGCCCAAATGAAGGTCCACCACTGGGTTTGTACCGGTAAGCAGAGTATGAAGAAGACAGCAAAGAAAAAGCTGAAAGATGCCATCTTCTAACACAAAATGCTCCTTATTTAGCAAAAATCTTGACCATCACAAGCCAGCATTAGCAGCTCAGTATGCATCCAAAATCTCCAAAGTTATCCAAAAGTCGAAATCCCCACATCAATAGCTGCCAGGATTCTCCAAGTCTTGAGTTTTTCTATATGTTCCCTATAGCTTTATTGTCCCTTTCCACATTTGGCATTGGTAGCTGCCTGCCATCTCATTCCCTACTCTGCCCATGTGTAATTACCGACTCCCCCTCGGGCCACAGCACACTTGATTTTCTCTCCCTCTTGAGCCTCAGACGGTAGATTAGAGAGGCCATTCACCACTCCTCCCTTGTCTTCCTCTTCTCACACCTCCTACCATGTACCATGAGGCCGGCCCACTTAATGTCTGTGTGCACATATATGCAGCAGTATTGTTAAAATAAACACATTTTGCCATCACAATACATTAAATAGAGTATACAGCTCAGTATCTATCATATATTATACCTTATTGAGCAAACTTTACAACCTGTTGGCTGAAGGATACTGGATCTACTGTTTGGAATAATTTCTTTGGAAATGTTAATTAATTAATTTATTATAAAATAGGCTACAAAATGACCAGGGTCTATAGCTGCCAATTCAGTGGACTGAATGAGGTATTTATAAAGTGATCTATAAAGGGCGGATATTCTCTTGGCCAGTTCATGGGCGACTGGGAGAGAGGCCCCTTATGACAAAGAGCAGCCTGTTCTGTTGCATTGTCCCTGACTAAATGTTTGGTGAGGGGCAGGATAAGGGCTGCAGTGCAGCTAAAGATGGGTCAGTGGAGGGAGTTTTATTTACATGGACCATGGGGCGGCCTACACAAATGATAATAGAGTTTATTATAGAGAAGGCTAAAACAAATGCTCTGGGAACGTTAAAAATAATTATTGTTTTATATTATTATGATTTATTATCATAAATATAACATTTTTGTACTAGGCCAACATAGGCTTTTTCACTTTGTTAACGAAAGGTTGATTAGGCCTACTCATTTTGATCACGTGATGATAATAATAGGCGGAAGTTCACAGACCTATGACCCTTTTTTTTCTATTAGCTTTAACATGTCCAAGAATTGACCACTATAGTCTTAACAATCATGTGGGTTTTTTTTTGTTATTTTTTTTCAAAATAATTCAACAACTTTTTCTTAAAGTCTTGTAATTACAAATTGTAGCCAATATGTTCAAGAGAGTCTGGCTGCAGACCTACAACCAGAGGACCCTACCCTGCAGACCTCCACCCACATGGCCCTCTCCATTTTCCATTCATTACACTTATCAGTTCTTGTCTTAGTACATTGTCTATTAAAGGTCATTAAAAGTGATAATGCTATTTCAAAGAACGTCAAAGACATTTAATCAATAGATTTCATTTCTATCTTGACGTTAACTCGCTTTGTGTTGTATCTGCTCTACTCTGTGTAGGTTAATTAGCAGTTTAAAACATGTCACAAACAAAAAACAGATATTTAACAGGTCGAAACAGGCCTTCCTACACAAGAGCGTAATTAACACGGGCAGTTTAGATCTAGTTTGTTAGACCCTGTGTCTGACTAAGATTAGATATAATCTGTAATGGTTAAATTTGGGAAAAGGGATTCGCCTTGTTGTCTTTAGTGTAAAGCAATGCCAACGTTTGTTTACCTTTGTGGCCCTGTGGATGGAGGTAAGTCGGGTGAGGGCAGTCCTGGTAGAGGGCTGCAGGTTGTGTGCTCTGGGTGGAGGTCTGTACCAGATCCCTCTCCACCTGTCTGCTGCCCCGCGCGCCAAAACGCACACGTGACGTAAGCGCGCAGAGGTGAGCTCGTGGAGGTAAGCACGTGGCAGCCTGATGTGAATACTGAGGTATATGAGGTATGTATGTAGTTTACGAGTTTAACATCATTTGAATGTTGAATATGTGAATGCTCAATGAATTACTTACAATGTTAACGCTATTTTTTTGTTTTGTTTATCATAGATATTTTGATGGGTTATAATTATTATTAATTCTAATGTGTATATATATATATATATATATATATATATATATATATATATATATATATATATATATATATATATGTATATGTATATGTATATGTATATGTATTTCCTAAAGGTATAGTGTGCAAGTCTGACCTAAATGTCCTAGTTTCGATGGTCCAATTACACATCAAGGGAGAGAGCCCAAGACAAGGTAAACTAATGGAGCAGATGATAGGTTTAGGCTTTTAGGAGAGTGAAGTACCCTGAGGGAGCATGATTAGTGATGGATTAACCAGGGATCAGTGGTTGTGAGACAGGTCAGGGTGAGAAGCTCAGGGGTCCAGGAAGAGACACATGGGGGGCAGCCTTAATGCCTCCCCCCAAGTGAGATGTAGCATGTCAGACACACGCAACATCAGCAGTGCAGGTATGTCTGCTATGTGGCCTACTGTAGCTCCATGCTCAGAGAAAACAATGAGCATTCACTTGGCCCGATTAACCCTGATGTGCTGGGGTCCCATCTGTCTGTGGTGATTAGGAAATGGACAGGTTTACAGTTTAAACACACATGGGCTTTGGGTAAGATACAGGTGCAAGTGGTTAGTTACACAGGGCTATTAGGGTTTAAAACAGTGAAATATATCTTTGCACTGTTTAACATTGAATTTGAGTTGGGATAATATGGATAAGTTTAAGGAATATATTGAAGGAGACAATAGACTTGGATCTCAGCTTTTACCCCTCTTTCTCTCACACACTCTCACTTATAAAGTGCAACTGGCCTCACTAACACTACTAGATAAACAACAACAAAAAAAATCCAAGGTTGGTTACTGCATTGTAACAAATACACTACAGCTGAATTTAATATTGAACATAATTTACTCAGATGTAATTTACTCTTTGGAGATACCATGTTTGCACATGTCAACACTGTTGCTTTTCAAATTTTACTGCTCCTGAATTGTTACAATAGAATTATCAGTGATATTGTTAGCAGACAACAAACCATAGGATGAACCTCACAAGGGCCTCTGGATTCCAGGAAGAGTAACCTCTTCACCCTTCACCTCTGTCACTTCCTGCTCTACCTTCCAGCCGCTCTGCCTTACTCTTAATTGGTTTACTGTCATTACCATTAGGCCTGTAGATACTGCAAATGTATTCACCCAAATAATAAGCACATGAAATTTGAATCTGAAACTTCTTCATTCAATTTCAGGGGTCCTCTCTCTAGGCTAGAAGCTTTCCCCTAGGAGACCGATGGAAAACATTTCTACTCTGGCTCCACTTAGTGGTGAGTAAGGATATTGCAAATGACATAATAGGCTAGTCAAATACATGTCACATTAATTATTATGACTTGTATAGTCTAATGCCCATCTAAAAATAGGTTCATATGACTTTAAAAAATATTTTAAATGCTTCAGCACAAAAAATATCCATCTAGTTCATATACCGTTTGGTCCTGTTTGCTAATCAGAGCGAAAGAAGTTTGGCTCACAGACCAAAAAAATTGTGCCAAACCAAACAGGAACTCAATTATTCAGCAATGCAAACTACTAACCTTGTTATATCAAACATTTAGAAGACAAAATAATATTTTCTTTCCCAGTCTTTTAGTGAGAAAATATGTTTTGTTCTGAGTTCAGACCAAATATGTATATTTGCATACATAGGTATTATTGAATCTTCAATCTTCATATACTCTATTAAATAATTATTAACGTAAACATTAAATTGTAATTGTTGAAAAAGAAACCAGTTGCATTTCCAAAGCAATATATTAGTGAAACAGTTTCCAAACATTATTCCTTTGGAGGACTATTGCTTACTAAATATGACTAATATAAGGCCACTCAATCGGATGTATCTGATGCTTGCAAACCTCTGATTATACAGTGTGGACTTTGCTTTCCCACAGTGATGGTGAGTGGCATATCTTCTGATCTGTCTGCCTTAAACATGGTGGGCGGGCTATAGGGGTCAACAAAGCAGAGCTGTTCTCATCTCAGGTGAAGCCCAAACAGCAGCAAAAGCCTCGAGGCCCAACTCCTCAATGAAGTCAGTGTTGGTAAGTAGTAGATTTATGCACCTCCCCCTGTCCTCTACACATACTCGTCTTCCCCCTGCTCCAAAATGTGTTTTTATTTCATATTTCTAGGCCATGTTCACTCAGGAAATACTTTTGAGCGACAAAAGGTAGTGAAGACGCCCAGTCATTTGGGTCAGTGCCTGTTTAAGTTCAATAGGTAGATTTAAGGTTCAAACTTGATCTCGTGTGCAGTCGCTGACCTTTACATGATTCATTCATGTGACAGAGGCTAGTTTAATTTCCTGAAATCAACTTAATTATTTGTCAGTTCAAAAAAACACCCACTACAGATTTACATGTATGTTTTTTTTTACTACAGTCATATCTATACATTGAACAAATTTATTTTATTAGAGAATTAAGTTGGTCAAATCAAACCTTTGTGTCAACCTTTAAAGCATGCCAGTAGATAAGGAATGTCTGGAATCCCTAAAACTATGTTGAGTGGACACAGGCACAAATGGGTCACAGGTAGATCCAGTTACCTTGAGTGTGTTTAAATGGGTCAACTTCTGATGGTAAAGGTTAGCGATTGTGACCAAACCTATATATCTTGTCAAATGTGAAATACAACTAGTTGAAGGGAAAAAACTAAGACTATTACATTGAGTGATCCTACTCCCTAAACAATCTGCTTCTTGAAAAAGTCAAAACAAGATATTAGCGAAAAACACAAAGGGGCAATTAGTGGCCTTAGAGGTAGTAAATGACCTCAAGGCAAGGATTATCCAAAAGGAGATTAACTTAACCTAGGCGGGCCTAATATTAAAGGTGTTAGTATGTAACTTTTCTCATTAGAATTTTCCATATAATGGCATTTACATATCAATTTAGAATCATTTTGGGTTTTTTTTTTGTTTTTTTTACCCCTCCAACCTCTTTGAAAAATTTGCATTCTTACAGTGAGCAGGGTCATGTCTCTAAAGATCTGACCTGTAACTTGGCCTGGTGGAGTCAAGTGCTTATCTCCATGAATAAGTTAAATATCATACTGTGGAACATTCTAGGTAAAGCAAAAACATCTTGTTGGACACAGGCAGGCGGTGAACCCTTCTCCAGAAAAGTTCCATAGGTGCACCTTTAGCAACATTAAAGTCATTAATCATCATCAAACAAAGATATTGAGGCATTTAAATATAGTATGATTTCTAAGAAGCCATATATTAGACTGACTTTAAGGTAGAAATATTTGTATGTATATTATGAGAAATAAATTTGTTCAGATTGGTGATACTCCACTTTGATCACTCTGTAAGACCCTTGAACCAGATGTAACCCGTGGTAACTTTATCCCCCATGTTAAGGTAGTTTTGGATAATGATGATGGTTGGCTTCCCATAGACAAGTCATGAGTCTGATGTTTACGTAGCTCCGGATGGACACACAGCTGAGTGGCCATAATCAAGAATGCGGTGTGGTCAAAATTCAGTTTATCAAACTGTCCACTTCACTTAAATCATTTCCCGGTCTTAAGAGCCACTGTCCACTTCAAAACGTGAGTACTGAATGCCCTCCTGTCCTTAACTCAAAATTACCTTTGGAGGATGCTATCCAGACACATGCATCGGATTAGGCAAACATACTAAACATGATTATGACTGTCAGAATGCACATGACTTAATTGCAAATTAGAGAAATGTATAAGCAAGATTGTTGTGATTGTAGAGAGTACTGCATACGTAATTTACTGTCCTGACCAAATGATTATCCTCGAAAACCCTGTACTGGTATGCACTGTTTCATTTTCATACCATGCATCACTGTGTAATTACAAACTAGATGTATCATGTATGTAAGGTTCATGGTAGTGTTAGAAGATACTGCTCTATCCCCATTCTTCTCCTGATATTACATACACATTTTCTTATTATCGTATTAAGTAAGTATTAGTTCAGTCCCTATTAGGTGCGATAAATCGATGTCATTTGTCTGGATTATGGAGATTTAGGATAAATGCAGACTTCAGCCACTACTTTAAAACCTTTGGATACACTTTTTCACTGGGCCTTTCATTTCATAACAGGTGATGAATTTAAAACCCATCACTGTTCTCTCTATGAAAAAGCGAGATCACATGATTCTATAAGTCTAATGACTAGCTGCACCAGAACTGAGATGAAAAAAGGGCTTTTGGTTGTTTTGCTTTACAAAAATGGAATATAGCTCAAGGACAAAATTGCCAAAATTGGATACTTTGGTACCACAAATGCAATTTAATAATCTGGGAACAAATCTCTATACTTACACCTGCACCTTTTTGTTTTAAATGAACTTATGTACTTAATTGTTTTGTTTGTTTTTTGTTTCTATTTTTTCTGTATTTAAAAAGGGCTCTCATGAAAAAGAGAGTCTAAGTTCTCTCATTGGGCGCTCCCTGTATAAATAAAGATATACAAATAAATAAATACAAAATATCTCATAATATCTGCAAATACTTAAATCCAAAGTATCAAAGTCTGTATCCGAACTGAAAAAGCTACATGCTTAATTACCAACTGAATTTGTCCACCATGAGATCAATTGAGTTTCAGGTTATTTAACCATCTGAGTGTTACAGTTGAACTCCTGCCTCTAAGCGCACACACATCTCTGACTGACAGACACACAGTTCAGATAAAAGAGGATATTGTGTGGAGCTGAGGGAGGTCAGGGAGGTGGACATCTGCAGTGGGACAGTTTCCATTACATCAAGTATCCTTGGGCTCGGTCAATCCTTGGGCCAGTCCGGCACCTAACTCTCCTCTTCAGCCCAGAGAAATCAGATACATTACACACCATTATTTCTAGCCCTCTAGCCACTACTGTGTAACATAACTTTCACAATAGAAGTCAAATTATCAATAAACATTTGTAGGTGGAAAAATTATAATCATAAGATGTACACAAATATTTTGCTCAGTTATTCAACAGGTGTGCCATAATAACATACACCTTTTTATCTGCAAAAGGGATGTCACTATTATTCAGTTAGTCAGTAATTGTGATTAGTCAGGTCACAATATGAGTGAGGACAAAAATAAATAGCTGTGAGAATTTTATGAGCAAAAATAGGTCATTTCAATTCAGTCTATTCTCCCAAAATTACAGTTTTTGTTTGTTTATTGTTGATTTGAGAAAGCTGATCACATACTTAAGAAATTATAATGCAATAGACAGTGTGAATGAAAGAAAATTAAGGATTTCAGTGTTGTTAATGGTTTCAGTTATCTTGAATAATCTAAAAGGCACAATGCTTCTTCTCACAATAATCCTGACACTAAAATAATATGTTGTGATATTTCTAATGTGCAGTGTGCTTTAGTAAAACAAACACATTTAAATGCATTACCTCATGTCTCTACTTCATGAATGCATTATGTGATTCTGCATATTTCTCTTCCCAGTGCTCCTTGTCTATGCAGTCTGCTCATGGGCGCCTTACTGGAGGTGTTTGCCCAGCTGCAAGTGTTGTCCTGAGAGTAAACAACCTCCTCCAATACGAATGGTAATGACTCTGAGACACAGTAAAGAGCTAATCTATTTCCTCATATGAGCCCCAATATAATGACGTCTGAATGCATTCGTTGTCATTGCGAACAGTGGATTGGGTTCTGGGATGTGCTGCTGGCCTATGATGTCATCCCAGTTTGTCTAGTGCGAGTGGGCTGCATTGTGTTTGACATTTGATGTGAACTGAGACAGGAAAATGTAACCTCATATTTACAGTTGGTTTGGCAGACAACCATCCTCCCACCAGAGCAACATAACAAACAATGCTACTGTGCAAAACTGCTAGAGAAAATGCGCTGAAAATGTTGCTTTTAAATGTACCATGTCTGTAACGGGGTAATCAGGAGTGAAGAAGTAACCAAAAACCTGTTGTTGAGTTAAATATGATTTTTTATTACAACTATTAAAACATATTTATTGGCTAACTTTAACTATAAGATATTACTACATCTACTTGGCTTCTACCAATTCTACTATTACTACAAAAACTATTACTATACTTCTATATTTGGCACTATACCTAAATCACAATATGTGTTTCCTGTTACTACATTATCAGTTGCCACCACAACAATTACCTAGAATTCTGTGGCTCTACCATTTTATTTGATTTTATCTGTTGCAATGATAATGGCAATGGTAGTACTGTATACTAAATTGAATAACTTGTTGTAGAACTTCTTAAAGAAATGTATAATATTTTCAAACAACAGTCATAAAATAAGGACATAAAATAGTCAAAAGAGTCAATATTGCTGTAGATAAAACTGGGTTTGTAGTAGTGATGTATTTTTGCCTAACAGAGTGTTCTTGTTCGATGATCTCACTGATATCACACAGATGATCAACACAATAGTTTGGATTCATACTCAGCTTTTTAGCAAGTATCCATGGCAATGATGCCTCCAAACACCAACAGCAAGACCCCGAGATACTTCCAAAGATCCTCTTAAACCAGGTCAACGCTTTTTGAATATTACTTGAATTTCCCATGGCTGCTAAACACTAGCCCCTTTCTTTGCGTATTATAAACTGAGTTAGAGCATACAGTTGGGAGAAGAACATGATCTCAGTGACATCACGGAACACATTGCAAATAAAAGTCTAACAACCCCTAAAAAGAACCCCCTTTTTTTTTTATTCAGACTTCCACTGACTGGCATTTTTCCTATTACAACGCCATAGAGGTATCCATTATGCACTCACTATGACACCTTTTTACAGTTGCTCCATTGTGCCTAATATTGTTCAAATCAAAGTCAGTGTATCATTCAATGGGCACATTCCAGATAGGACACGGTGGCTGCAGAGAGAAGGTGGCCAAACCTCAAACCACTTTGGACATTAGAGGTATAAGCACTTTCATACACCTCTCAACGGAGCCGCCTCATAAACACAGCTAACAGTTTTTATATTGGAAACTCCATTTTGAAGTATGCCACTGGAGTTTGTAGTTAACAGTGGTGTTCATAGCCTATATGCAAAGGACTCTATTTTGATTTGTTTAAGAATGAAACTATGGCTTCTTGGATAATTGCAATCAAATAGAAAATGCAGTTTGAATAATTGCAATCTGCAGACCAAAGTAATGTCCCGTTTCCTTATCACTCTTGTCTCTCTAACTTTTCCAGGACATTTTTAAATGTGAGCTGTGTATTTTTTTCTTTTAATTCCTCAATCATTGTCAGAACAGTCAATTTCCATTCGATTTTTTCCAAACTCACTCCGTCTGTGCAGTGGAATATTGGAAGTATGTATGCTTCTCCGCTTAGACCACTGGTAGTAGTTGGTAATAGACCAACTGTATTGTTGTTTTGCAACAGTAGTGTTGTTAAGAAGATTGTTGTGCTACTTTCAGTTCCCAAATTGGAAGTCTGTGAAGTACAGCTTGTTACTGTACTCCCTACATGACATGACATGAACATTTACCTATGTTTAAAAGAACTTGTAGCCTTCAATTTAGACCCTGTTACAGTAGACAGGACAGTGTCTCTAAAACCAGCCAGACACCCACTGAGCTCACTTCACAATTCGTTATATTGGCTAAACATGGGACCTTTTCAAAGCTACTCATGCAACGGCAAATACAAAGTGAAGCATCCGGGCGACAGAAATATTACGTATGTTTTTAGGACAAGGAGCATGAAAATATTAAGATTAAGAGGTGTCCCTTTTAGCAACAGTTTTGGGAGTGATCAAAACTGCAACAGGAAGGTGGGCAGACTGGTGTTTTCTCATCAAATAGTGGGGGAAAAATTGTTGTGCTCTATATGGGAGAAACTTAGTCCTTGAGAATAAAATGTAAAATAAAGAAGAATAGAGGAAAAAAAAGGGATTGTTGTGAGGTTTACAGTACTGGGGAAGTTGGATAGTGTGGATGACGGCTCAGATTTGATAAAACTAGAGTTACGAAGGCTAAGATGGGTAACACTTAGACAACATGAACACACAACAAGTGAACTACACTAAAAGAATGGGATGAATTATATGGGAAAGAGGGCAGGAAGTTACTATGGTGACAGTGATAATAGTTAAAGTGATGCTAATAGTTTGTTAGAATGTGTAGTCTTGTCTGTACCAAAATCACTTTCAAAATGTTTGATTAGTTAGAAGCCAACTGTTGTCTCCATGGAGATATTATTATTATTATTATTATTATTATTATTATTATTATTATATTATTATTATTATTATTATTATTATTATTATTATTATTATTTATATATTATTATTATTATTATTGGTATATATTATTGTTGTTTATTATTATTATTATTATTATTATTATTATTATTATTATTATTATTATTATTATTATTATTATTTTATTATTGTTCCACAACATGGCATTTCTATCTTGCATTCATTCAGTTGCATGTACATTCATTCTCACTGTCTTTGTTGCACCTGCTTGTCTATATGGAAGTAGATAAAATTTATGCCATACTCTGGAACATTCCAGGCAAAGCAGAAACATCCCTATTGAGTGATGAACTGGGTGAACGCTCCAATCGAAATATACTTATAGTACCTTTAAAGATATATTATTAAACTTATTTCCAAAATTGAAGTCACATATAATTGTTAGTATCCATGTTTAGTAGTTGCATGTGGTGCTGAAAAGATTATGCTCAATAATCATTGTTGCATTACCATAACCAACCATTACCATCATTCACTTCCATTACTTAGCTTTCCTCAACACAAAAAGTGCTGTGAGAACAATATTACGTACACTTGTGCTTCAAAGCCACACCCCCACCGCCTCCCCTGTCCAATCTCCAAACTCGATCGCACCCAAACAACAAGTACAGAGTGGAGAGGAAATGTGTGCAGACATTAGCATACAAACTAAACATTGGACTTCTCACCATGGTGCAGCGTTTGACTAGTCTGCCTCCATCTCCCGCACACACCCACAACCACACAGCATATAAAAGAGACAAAAGGAGGACATGTTACTAAATAAACACATCCGCAACTGTCTTGCCCTCCCATAGAGCTGAATGAGAAAGGCGACACAGCAGGAAGCGGCTGACCACGGCAAAGGTGTGAAAATGGAAATGCGTGGAGGATCTATCCTTCTTAATGGGAGGGCATGACCAGTGAGATTCAGGGCATGTCAGTCTATTGTGATTCAAAGGGATAATTGATGCGTTGGACTAGTTAACAAGCTGTGGCCTCTGGATATCCTCGGGAAAGTTGGAAAACTATTTTTGATGCGTTCCCAAATGTTGATTCAGATTTGGAGAGTGCTCAGTTGCATCAATTTAAGACTACAAATCATTAAATCTCTCTTGTACTATTCACAATCAGTCATTTAACACAAGCAAAACCAATATTAATCCTATTATCTAAATGTGCTAGCCAATTTCTACTGCTGATCAATTTTCATTACACACATATATTCGTAGAAAGTCACAGCTCTGATCGTCATATTAGCATTGACCATCGTTATTTAGATTCTTTTGTTGGGGTCAAAAGTTTTGCTCCATGAAACCTAAATTGATATCTGAACTTTGGAGCATCTGTCATGTAAGGACAACCTGTTTCAGCATTCAAATCAAATCAGTCTGCTGCAGTATCTCACATGATTCTACATAGGAGCATCTTTGAGAACAAACATGTCTCAAATGTTGAATTAAACCATTGCCTTAATATGTTAAGTTAATTTCTCATTCACCCAGGAGTTTGGGTTTCAAACAGCCCAGATGTCTACCCTTTTCTACTATTGTCTCAATATCTTCAAAGAATATTACTAAACCATTCATATACATCAGTTTCCAAAAGTAGAACACAGAAATGTATCAAACATATGACCTAGTCTTATTAATTTACTGTGTTTTGGTGTAAATGTTAAACATGTTGTAAACATGTCCATTGTAAGCAATTCAGAACTTTAAATCCCACTGAAAAGCAGCAACAGTGTAAGTCTAACCTTCAATAACCTGCAGGGCAGTCCCCAGTGAGCACAGCAGGACAAGGTGCAGGGCGTGGGACCACCTGAGGGACAGCACATCACAGACAGAACATTCAAACTTCTACAACTTATAACAACTTCATTCATAAACAAACACTGCATTTTAAAGTAAGGAGTATAGCATATTAGATGTGTAGTAATGAAACACTCTGTATAATAATGTAATAGAGATTAAGTATGTGGTTCGACTTACCCCTGGTTGTTCATTTTCCCAGTAAGAGAAGCTATAATCCAGATTTGAGCTCTAAGTGCATGAGTGTATGATGGGATTGCAGACCGTGGCAGTGCAGACCTGAAGTCAGGCTAAACTTCTCTCCCTCTCTCTCACTCTCTCTCTCCCTCACTCTCTCTCTCTTTCCCTCTCTCACTCTCTCTCCCCTCTAGATGTGTGCCTGTGTCCCAGTACAAAGACCTCCTCAGTTTGGAGCTGGGTGACTCTGAGCCCACAAGGTTTGGGGAAATTTGAGTCTCTTGAAGGGAAAAAGCCACCCCTCCCCTCGCTGCCCTGTGGACCCTCTCTCCCAATTTGCTGCTGCCGGAAGGTAATTTAAATACATGTATAATAATGAAGCTGGAGGCATGGTCATGAGGAAATACATCTTCTAGAAAACATATATAAGATGACATTTATCCTACATGATAAAACAAGGAAATGTCTTTTCTTCATATTCGTTTGGGGGCAATTTGATAAAATGTATTTAATTTAGAAGGGGAATTGGAAGCAAAAGCAACTAAATGCAACTAGACATGTCCAAGGAATTAAACAGTTTTAAAATATATTTTACCATTCACCTCAAAACCAGAATAATTAGAGTGGCATTATTTGTCAGAATTGACTAGTTGTTATTATACCAGTGAAGACTTTGTAGTAAATGGTAAGAGGAAGAACAGTATTAGATATAGAAGTAACTTTAGTAGAATAGTTTAGCTTACTATGTACGTCTGCGAGTGAGTAGTATATTATTTACATGTTTTTTGCCACTTGCTCACTAAATTCCCACCTTTCTATATATTGAGACTTGAAATAAAGCCACATATTTGAGCCATTTTGTCACCAGGGCAGTAATCTCCAAAGATCCCTTTCATGTCTGAAAACATATAATTTGTCCATCAATTGTTAACTGCTTTAGTGACTAGATCTTTAATTTGTCCGACAGGAAAATGAACCTTGTCCCACTCTATTCAACACCCTCACGGACAGCAGAAAAGCTCAGTGGAGTTAAATTTCTTGAAGGGGAATTTTATTGCCAGTGCAAAAGTACACAATATATTTGGTCAACTCAGTAGTGTAATCAGATCCAGATTTACTTCCTTGGCCTAAAGTAGAAGAAAACAAGAATAGATCAGAACAGACCCATCAGATTGTACCAGCAAAAAATTGGTAAAGAGATTTGTAGTCAATAGTGAATATAGTTTATGTGTATATTTACTTTACAAAAAATACAGCAATACTTTTAATTCCTCATAACATTGACAGATGTTAGTTAAACATAAAATAATGTGTTATAAGCTATGGGAGTACTTGTATCCATTTTTGTATAAAAAGAATTCAGTTCTGATGAGTTCAATTTTTCAAATCAGTTTATTTGAGCTGTGTACACGTTTTCTTTTGCAGTATAATGCTATCATGCTTTTAAAGTGCAAACTTATGTATTCTTACCCCAAAATATTTCTTTATCTTATATAACATGCACACATTTATGGACTTTAACCTATATTATGTGTTCTAGTTGCATGCAGGTATAACACCAGAAGGGGGAGCAGTGACATGGGATCAATACACTTTGGAATGTGTTTACTCAAATGTGTTTATACCACACTGAAATTCTTCTTGTTTTATCCCAGAAATCCCCCAAATCAACTTCAGAAGCAGGCGTTCCTAATCCGGAGAACCAAAACCTGCAGAGGTCAGGAGGGTCGAAGAACAACCCAGTGAAATTGTGCATGTTGTGATGTTAACACCCGTCCATTAGATCCAGGAATGATAATGAGCCTTTTCCTCACTCTCTCTTCCTCTTCAAATTGATATCCTTGTGTTTCCTGCCACATCTTTCAGATTTTGTGCAGATAATATAGAATCATTTGTAGCTGAAAATTAGCAATTACATTAATATTTTTTCACTTGATAACAAAGTAAATGTGTATATTGGTTCCAAGCTTGCTTAATCTAAACATAGGGACTTCTCATTATTATTCACTTCTTTTTTTCTGTCAAATCAAATTTAAAAAGATGGGTAACAGTTTGATAGTAAAATAAACAACAAAACTCCGAGTTTGTTGTCATGGACTGAGAAATAGTAAGTTGCTTTAGTTCAGTAAATTTCCAACAAAGTTATAGACTTAGGTGTGAATTACAGTTATCGCATACCTTTTATTCACAGTAGGGCACAAAGTAAAACAATTACTTTGTTGAACAGGAACCACTGTGAGATATTCCTTTCCACTTTAGTGGTATAAAGAGGCCATTTACCATTAAACTAGAAGACTACTAGTTTGTGTCCTGGGTACATGATTTAACTGCAACCTCAAATTATCAATGGATATAGATGGTGAATTCCTTGGTAAAAGCATCTCCTATTGCCTCTAGTAAAAAGTTGCCATCTGTAAACTCTGGAGACTGGTAATCACAATCATATATTTATTTGTATAAATCCATATAATGCCATATAAATCTTCTGTTAAGTTTCCCTTGTTATTTGTACAAACATAAACACATGGACATTGACTTTTTTATTGGTTTTGGCTGCAGGTCTAGATTACAATAGGAGGAAACTGTAAAGTGGCTGTAAATGTTGTATTTTTGACTGGGCGGCGAGGAGGGATTGCAGACAGCACAGTGTAGCTCATACAGTGATTGCATCCTCGGAGCGTTCTAACCCAACCACACTGCTCTGTGGGAGAGATAGGAAGGCATTTATCCAGGGCCAAGTATCTCCACAACATCTTATTGTATTTCCAAGATAGCTTATGACAACGCCAATGGAAAACAATGATTTTCAGATTAACTTCCTTTGACAAGTTATGACAACAATGTGACAATAACTCCTTTAAGTCTTGTTTCTCACAAACTGGATTCACGTAAAATGTATTTGGTCATATTGTTATCTACAAAGGCACAAAATGTTGAAATACTTGGCACTAATTACAAAGTAGGTCAGAATAACAGCAAGGGAAATAACAATGAAATGAACCGACACTAATCAGAGAAATTACGTCAGATTCAATCAAGACTAACTGTAACTGCAGTGTGCTAATAGGTTTTTGCTCATTTTATGGGAGTATCTATCCGCTATTGAAATTTATGAATGCACTTCCACACACGCACATGCATGCACGCCCACACAAACAAAAGAAAAAGTATTTGATTATAACAATTATGGGCCAATTGTATTTTTGTGGGTCCAAAAATAACGAATTTGAACTACAACAAATGTTTTATCTATGAACCACAGATGTTACCTTCATATGGAGGATTTAACAAATGGTATATCAAAATATGCATCTACAAGCAATTAAAGTAGATTCAGTCATTTGTACAGCATCAACCCCAGACAAATCTGAAGCTGTTGTATTATTTCACTAAAATAAAACACAACGACTGCCTGTCTTCAAAAGCATATTTACTCATACATATAACTTTAAAAAAACAGTTACCAGCACTATTTCATATCACTGCTTAAAAGGAAGAGCGAGACAGTAGATGTGGTACAAATAAAACATGCTATTGCTGGGCATTTATATCATAAAATAAACATAAAAATGTTTTAAGTGAGTAGTGTTAAAATAAATACCATGTCCTCAATTAACCTTCCTTAACCTATTGAAAAAGAACTAGCATAAAATAATACTTGTACACATGAAAGTACAATAAACCAATAGGAGTCCTCCATAATAATGGCACTTGCATCTTCAAACAAACATGCATCAATTGTAAGTTCACAATTGAAATGTGTAATATTGAATGTGTCCACAGGATGGCGCTACGGCACTAGGAATAGATAGTGATAACCTCTCGACCTCCTCCTCGCACCAACAAGACTTTGTCCAGGCCTTCTGTAAGAACATCAAGAAACTCCATATCTGAGGGATTTCATTAAGGTAAAAAAGTACGCCAAAGGAAAATACTTTCAATATTAAAATAAGACTTAGACTTAGAAATTAGACTTAGGGAAACTAACTATTGTGGTAATAGGCCAGTTTACATTTTACTACTGTTTTAATTATGCTCTGGCTGGTTTTGACCACATATTAGTCCTGATATAGTCTGTGATTTGTAATGGTTACAGTTTGCTTTAGCACTGGTTGAAGATATTTTCCTGTCTTTGGTATCTATTTCTGGTTTAGATATTCATTTTTGCCATGGTAGTCTTCAAGATACAATCGAACCTGTGTTTTAAAGGATACAGTTCTCGTCCCCTTTCTTGTTCTTTGGAGGGCCCGGCATGTTGAGCAGGACCAGTTGCGACTCCTTGGATTTCTTCTTCACCACTTCATTGAGCTTCACTGCTGTGTGCATCCTCCGCACATTAGACTGGTTTCTGCATCAAAGCACTTGAATTAAACTACAAAACATGCATTAACAATTTAACATCTAGAACAACAACATCTAGAACTGCAGCATGCCTATTCATCCAATGATCCTTAGGCTTAAATTTAACACGGCAAACTCATGCAAATCTTTGACATGTGATACAAACATGCAGGTACATGCAGACACAGCAGCGGAGCACACAGATGTTACTTACAGATTCTCCCATTCACTGGAAACAGGGGCAAAGAAAAGACAAATCAATACCATTTCAGTCTGGAGCAGAACAGTTGATATAGAAATGGTATCATGGGCAGATGTTTGATTATACATTAAGTGTATAATGTTATGTGGTTAAAAGTTCTGATATTTTATCACCAATTGTTGTGTGAGCAATTACACAGCCACAGCATTATGACCACAAACTTCTACATGTATACACTGTACCATTTTTAAAATATTTGTGTAATCCCTCAGTCATCCAGGTATTATCCATAGTAAAAGGAAAAAAAAAAATATTATGTCAACTGGACAAAACATTTATGGAGTGAAGACGTTCTGCTGCTTATCCAAGCCGCTTCTACAGTTTCTGTCCAGTTGCCAGAATTTTTTCTTTTCTTTTACTAGTTTGAAAATGATTTGAATTCTTGATTGATATATATGTGACAAGAAGAGCTCCTCACATCGAGGCGCATAAGAGAACAGGTATTTATCTTGTAGAAATTAGAAAGCTCCCAGGAGCTTTCTCTTTTTCTAAATTCTTGATAGAGACAAATATAATCAATTATAAATATATAAAATATACTATACTGTAATGGAACAGAAAAATACATGCATAAAATAAAATAAATATGACAACATATGGCTGAAAACCTCTAGCATTTCAAGTTGTGGTTGAGAGTATGTATTTGTATTATCTTTATTTACTGAAATGGCAAAGACCACTACATCTTGAATATTTATATAGTATATTGGTCCACTATAATTATTCAAATAACTGTATTATGATTGTTGTAATATAACTTTGGTTCTCATTATACTACAAATATAATTACATTTGAAAATACTCACGGCCTCATGTTGAACATATCCTTCACGGCCATGCCCTCTTTGTGCTTGGCTCGTTCACTGATCAGTTTCTCTTTGGTCCAGGTCATGTGGACTCGATCTGGAGGCGGTAAGTTTGCCGTCTTGTCAGAATGAGATGCAGTGTTTCGGTCGTGGATCAACTGGGCCTGAGACAAGGTAAAATAAAGATAAATAAGCCATAGTAAATCTTAAATGTCTTACTGTTATCATTTAGTGAGGTGTTGTAATGGTGGATTAATGATCAGATGTCAAAGAATTATTTTTGAAATGAGCATAACAATATCTCAACAAATGTATAGAGATAAAAATATATGAATAAGGAGCAAGTTTGTTGAGAAATCAAATGCACATCTAGTTCGAAGACATTCCACTGTATATTAACCTCTAATTGTTTGAGCGCTGAAACAACACTACTGATGGGAGGAGCAAAAGTAATGGATGATGACAATGAGGATGACGATGGCTTTGTGTGAATGAATTATTTTGGCCTTGTCTACCTCATTCTCAGGTATACACAGGATGGTAACAGGGTGTATTTGATAAGGGGCTTTAAAAGCTGATGGTTTCTTCCTCTTTATGGAGCCACGTGACACATCTGTGATGCTCTGAATCTAATGTGTGAGTCAACAATACCACAGATAATGAGCATATAACAAAGACAGCCATGTCAAATATTTGATGGAATTAAGCAAACTCAATACGGTCTTTATAGTTCTTGTAAGTTTGGTTACATTTTAATACACATTTTCCTGTACAATAATAAAAAAAACATTTATAAATGACAAATAAATAAAAAGATCAATATTTACTGTACCTCCCTCTCCCTTTCTGTTCGAGATAGTTGCATCTGCTTTAACATCTGAGACCTCTGCTCCATCACTAGGGTCTTTTCATAGGTGAAGGCAGATATGTCACTGTCATGCTGGAAACAGGAATAAAATATGGTATTAACTTTGTTTATAAATATACAATAAAAGAGAGAAGCTAATATTTCTCACCATTTCCACCACCTCTACTACTGCATCTATTCGTAGGTGGTACAGAAACATTTGGAGATCTTTCTTCATCTGAATTGAATTATCGTCCATTTGGGCTACAGTAAATATTCTCATTCTGCACTTTCTCCAAACCTACATTAAATTATATCTTAATTGTAGTAGTTACGCACAATATGTCATTTATTTTTATATTATTATATTTGGTATAGTAAATATTATGTCATAGTATTATACCTTGTGTTGTCGCAATAGAAATGGAAGTAGCATGAGCAGTCCTCCATCATGTACGATCCACCACACATCTATGGTGCCCTCCCTCAGCCGCTGGCTGTTGTCTGGGAAACGGTCGATGTTTTTAGCCACCAGCAAAGCCTGATGGGCAGATGTGGTCTCTCTCACGGTCTCTAAAGGAACAATGTAGACCACATTATGAGTCAATATGAATACATTTTTAATACTTGCTGGTGCAACTTTTGTAAGTTGGCAAAACTGTGATAAAGTTTTTTTTTGTTGTGTTGTTTTTTTGTTTATGGATTTAGTTATTTATTTAGCTATGGATTTAGCTGTGTGCATGTACAGACGAATCACATGTTTTTGATTCTTAATAAACCTCTGCAGTTTCTGACCTATAAAGTTTTGTCTTGACGCCGAGTCCCTGGCCTGTTGCCATGCTGCAGGCCAGGCCATCAGGACTGCATTGTGTTTCATTCCTCCGAGTCCAGCTGACTGAATGAGTACAGAAAACCCATCCCTGAGGTTTGACGACACAACCACATGATGGAAGCCTTTGGTTTTCTCTGCCACCATTGCAGCTTTCAAACTCTAAACAGATCACATTTGTATTATTTTACAAATGTGAGAGCAAAAGCATTATTGCATGTCTAAAATCCTGACTTTCTCTGCTGTTTTGACATCCTGTCCTCTGGTCATGTAGGTCCCTTGTAGCACTGAGCAGACAATGGTCAGGCCTTTTCCTGCTTTGAGCTGTGACGTGAACGAGAGAAGCCGAGGATGTTTCACCGATAGGTCTGAGTCCGGCTTACACAGCACCAACAGCTGCGGCCTGAAAAACAAACACATCGTTAATAAATAGTGCAGGTGCGCTTCCATGAACTATTTAAGAACATATTTCACCTCCAGTTTTTGGTGTGTAATGATGACTCCTCCAGACGAATGAGAGCATATCGTGCTGCATTCAGGGATAGACCCCTGATGCCGTCTCCCCACTCTTTCTCTGCCCTAGTATAAAACAATTACTTGCATTATAAATATTACTTAATTGTAAATAATGGATTTGATTTTTTGACTCACCCTCTATATTCTATGTACTTATAAATACAGCCAGCAATGACCGTGGCAACCAGCGCATAGTACCAGGATGAAACGAACATGAGTGACAGACAGAGACTCATTCCCAGGAAGGACAAGGTCCTATAAAACAGTGTAATATAAATGTAACAACATTGCAACATAGTGCGATTGATGAAGAGATTAATTGGTATTGCTGTTAGGAACTCAGATATTTCATATGTGCCCTCACCAGTGGTAGAACTTGAACCGTGGTCTCCAGTTTGGAGTGCGCAGTAAAGTCTGAACTGCACAAGCCAGATTCACAAACAGATAACACATCAGGAAGAACCTAAGAGGGAAAAAATAAAACTTGATAAATGTAATTTATTCTAAATCAGATTGTGGTGTACTTGGTTTGGTCGCTCACATGGAGAGGATGGGGGCCACGGCGTCGACAGATGCAATGAGGATTCCTATCTCACAGAGACCAACAGTCAGCAACAAAGCCCAGGTCGGTTCACCATTAGATTTCCCATGACCAAACACCTGGGCACAAAAAAATACTGATGCAACCAACACACAAACCATTCTTACACATGATAGCATAATCACTCCATTTGTTGTAAGTACAGAAGGGCTCATAATCCAAAACAATAAGGTAGGTTCAAGTACACAAAAACTTGAAATACTCAGAAATTATAACCACATTTCTTACAAACCTGTAAGAAAGGTATGATGCCATCCCGAGCGATGGCCTGCAGAAGACGAGGGGCCCCTGTCAGACTCTGAAGCCCCGCCCCACAACAAGAGAAAAAGGAACCAATCACAATCACCCAGGGGGAGGGCCAGGCCAGGATCCCAATCACAGGGATTCTTCCTATAGAATCACCAAACCTTAAAATACAGAAACAAGTTGTAAAGTAGTAATAATAATTTAAGTAATAAAAATAAGAAGGCAATTTGTGTAATAAAGTAACAGAGACCAAAACACATACTTGTCTCTTAGCACCACTCCTTCAATGCAAGCTCCAAAAAATACAACACAAGAAATGTCTGACAGTTGCATTAAGGCAGTGTTTTAAATTGTAATATTGTGTAAATTAATGTAGAAAATAAATTCACTTTAGATTATGTAAGGATACAGATAAAGGAGGTTGTCAGGATAGCCATAATGGTTCCTACTGGGATCGATCTTTGGGCATCTCTCAGGTCCCCTGAACGATTTGATCCAGCCATAATTCCTTAAATTAAATAATAATGTACATCAAGTATTGACATTTACATTGAGTGGGAACCTTGTCACAAACCTAGACTGCAATTACCTGTTACTGAAGGAAAGTATATTCCAACTAGTAAAGTAAAGTATGTTGTGATATCGTTGAAGACATAAGGTTTGTCGATGTCTTTGGACATGTCTTTAGCCGGGGCAGAAAACAGCGTTTTCTTCTCCAGCACCGTGCCGGCTGGGCCATAGTCTCCCCATAGATTGTCTAACATGAAAACATAAAATATATGATTCCAAATTCAAATTAATCAATATAACACAAATCTTAGAGTTTTACACATAAAAACTAAGAAAACATAAAGCAATACATGTGTTGTGTACATTGACACATGTACATATTTATAACTTGTTACATTTTATTGGTATCTTGCATATTTTTGCATATTTTTATTACCAACCTAACAGTGATATGTGTAAAAAGACTGTATGGGCCTGGCAATCATATATATATATATATTTAATTGTTATTAGAATACTATAAGTATGTTAAATCATACATTTGATACTAAAAAGGAGTTATTGACTTAGTTACCTTTGATAACTCCACTGAGTAGTCCTGGTATGGCCTTTATCTCAGTCAGGTTGTTGAGCTCAAAGTATTCATCACAGGTGTTGTTGCAGAAGAGGCCCCACAACTGTGTCATCACTGTCACATTCTCCACCATCTCTGTTTTAGCGCAGCTTTCAAACATGTCGTTTTTCAGAGAGCGGTTCCCCAGAAGACACACGCTGGGCAACAAGATCAACCAATCAATGTCTTTTCTTTCTTCATTTATGCTTATACTTAATTTACTTATACTTATTATCCTAATGCTGCTGTGCTGTTAAACCAACAAATGCCTGGAAAATGTTCATTTATTGGTTGAATATCTATTTTAAAAGGTTACGGTTAGCATCTTTTTAGTAATTTGCTAAATTGTAATATATTGACAGCCAATAGTAAAACATTATGAATGCATGGCCAATTTAACTATTAGTTAGCCACATGCATATCATAACACTACAAGTAGTGTAGTGAATATTTTGAATGAACCATTTCTATTATTTTTTAAAAAAATGAATAATTAAATGAGCTGTCTCTCATAAAGTATATATTATGAAGTATTTTGGGGACTGAAATTACACCAAAGGCTCTTTGTAAATGCAGATATGAAACAGTATTTGATCAGTAGGAGCATTTCCAAGGAAAACTCACTTGATCTCTGGAGGTTCGAGGAGTGTTTTGATGACTCCGGCGTAAGTGGCCAAAATGGAGAGAATCACACAGGACAGAAACACAAGGGCTAGTTTGTTTACATACCTACAGGACAACAAGAGGACAACATATCACTTTTTATTATGTTGTTTTATGCCAATATTTTGGCAGTCTCATAAATATCTTTCAAAAATACATAAACATAATGTCAACGTCAGCAAATGCCCCTCTTGTAATTCTAAATATCCGAGGCACTCACACAAAATCCAAATTGAAATTGAGTGACATTAGTTTTGTCTGTTTGTTTGACCTTTACTTAACGAGGATAGTCCCGCTGAGATTAAGAATCTCTTTTTCACGGGGGTGCTGGTCTCATTTTAGTATCTTTTAGTAAACCTTCTGCTTGCCATTCCAAAATTCATACCAAAGTATTTCTCCTTGGTCCCTATAATAAAATTTTATTCTGTTGTCATAAAAAATCTTTTACGTCTTCTAAATAAATGCAACACTTACTTGACTCCAACAAAGACGACCAGTGCCATAATGAGCAGGCAGCCTGTACCGAAGACTCGCATGTTATTGGCCCACGCTGTGGCTTCACCCTCTTTACTTTGAGCTTCAAACACTCTTGTGAACGGAACAATGTAGGTCTTAAAACAGCAGAGATTTGGTTAGATTTATTTAAGTAAAATATTCATGACTTTTCTATTATTATGATCATACCAGCAGGATCTCAATAGTTCCCAGAATGTACATGGATCCAGCAAATGTTGTCCCAAGGTAGAAGCATAGACCCACTGCACCCCCGAACTCTGGACCCAAAGATCGGGAAATCATGTAGTAGGAACCACCAGCTAAAATTATAATGAGAAAAAAAACAACTTGATGAATAAATCATAAATGTAACTTTTTTTTGTTTTAAATTACAATTTAATCATGTATTTTTTCTCATAAGAGAGCAATCTAATACTGCAAGCTGAAACAAGCTCTGTATATCCTACATAACGGTTTCATTAGAAATGCAGTGTTGCCTACAGCTCTTACAGAGTACAAATTACATAAGCCAGAATAGTGGCTCTTAAACTTTTTCATGCCAACTTGTTACTTGTTAGCACCAGATTCAAACCAGGTCTAGAACAGCGCAATTCCAGTTCTACACCAACAGTTTGAAAAACACCAGATTGCAGAAGCAGATGCAATCAAATATGTTTTAAAAATATTAGATTCCTTTGCTATGCTGCATTGAATGTGAAAAGAGAGCCAGACAGAGAGTCAAACAGAAAAAAAAAACATTATAGTCTTTGTCTAATACAGCTGATTAATTTTATATATTTATATGTGTGTGTGTGTGTGTGTGTGTGTGTGTGTGTATATATGTGTGTATATGTATATTTATTCAAAATCATTTTTGACACAAACCTGGAACAACTCCATTTGTAGCAATTGCACTCATTGAGATTGCTGTTAGCAAAGTCTGAAACAAAAAAGGAAGGATTTACTTTTTTCCCAAAATGATTTCCAAATAAACAGTATCTATGCAATTATTTATTAAAAATGTATAAAAACTTGTCAAGATAAACACTTGGGATTGTTGCTACTCACAAAGTTTATCAACCACTTTATCAGTTGTAACAGTTTCTATATATTTAGTCACACATCAATGCATCTAGACATTGAAACCTTGGCATCTGCAAATCTTTCAATGTTCTGGTGGGGGGGGTATCTAGTGTATTTTGTGGGGGTTATTGGTCCTGATATCACATGAGCGCTGAGCATTTAAGTTTAGGCCACTCAAACAGTCGCCTCTCTGTTTCACCATCTGCTGCCAATGACGTCCGAAAAGCGGTTGTAAATAAGATATTTATTATATGGTTATTAGAGAATTCCTCCTCCCGGCTCATGCACAAAGATTTATGGTCGCTAAACAAAAGTGGCACGAAATGACTAACATACAATTTGATGTATGGTTTGAGTTGCTCATGCTGCAAATTTGAAAAAAAAAAATCTAAGACCTTTTCCTTATTTTTAGCTTTCTTTACTAAAGGGTCGTTACACATTCTAAACACTAAATAAAAATGTATTCTAAAGATAAGACAAATATGTGAATTTGTGTTCAGAACTTAGGGCTGCAGCATTATAGAAAAACATTCTCTGCAATGCAAGTTTGATTAAATTTGCCTATATGAGACTATAAAAGAACAGAAAATGAGAGAATGACTCTTCTCGTATGAAGATTCCTTGACCATTTTTGCTAACAAATAATGACAATGATGACTAAATCTACATGTGAAATCTTGCTGTGCCTTATGGCTTACACAGATGCAGCATATGGAGACGATGGCGAAAGAGCCCAGGATCCCCGCTGTCCCGACGATCCAGGCCAGGCGGATGAAGAGGATGACCCCCAGGATGTTCTGCATACAGGGCAGGTACACACCAATGAACGTGCCCATGGGGGGAACCTGCAAAAACACATTTCAGACAATGAGAATGCTATTATAAATACTTCTTAAAATTACTCTTGAAATGACTCCAAGAGGGTAACTTTTTAAAAACAGCTATGTGTTTTTATGTGTGTATTTGGCATTTTCATAACTTTCAAACAACCACATTTGTTGGTAGTCCGATACAAGTACTTGAATTTTTTACATTAAACACACATTGATGCAGTAACCTTGCTCTCTCATAAAACAAAACAAAAGTCTTTACATCAATCTTGGTATTTCAGCCCCAGACACTGACTATGTAAAATGCCTATATGAGCTTCATGTGGTCATTCAGTAGTAAACATAGTTGTATTTTAAGTTGCAGGAAGAGTATAATTGTTAGTCGTTTTTCACCAGTGCTAGAGACAACTTTTGTCATGTGTCTGAAATGCAGTATTGAATTGGTAAACAGACACAAAACTTTCCTAGTTAACAAATCAATATAACTACTGCACTTGCCTTTTCACTCAAACAAGAGCTCTCACACAATGCAGGGAACATTTTGCAATTACTCAGAATATTGTAAAGTGGCCATTGTAGATACCTACCCTTTTCCGACTGACACCTATTTTGTCTTGAGATTTCCCCATCACACTCTGCAGCTGTGCGTCGAAATGTTGTGATGTTCCATATGTTGAACTCCATATATCCCACATGTGTCTGTGATGCTCCTCTGTGCTGCAGTTCTTTTAGATTTTGCCTGACCTCATCCTCTGCACGACTGATTTAGTAGTGTTGCGCTTTTGATCGCTTTAAGAATCTACTGTCTCAAAGGGGCAGGGTTAAAACAAAAGCAAATTTGCCTTCTCTCTTCCCAACTTTGATTGAATCATTCAGTGGATTCAGGACACAGGAAGAAGGCGAAGTAAGTCTAGTGTCCTCTCATACTCATTGCATGTGATTTGATGCCCTAATTTTTGAAGCTAAAAATCTTATTTAAGCTGGTTTTGGTTTGGCAAATATTTAGAAGATGATTTTTTTTTCTGCAACCCTTCAGAGTGGTTAGAAAATCAACTCCCAAACAAGGAATATTTTTTGTTATATGTGATTATGTATATTTAGGTAACACATCTTCATTTTAATTATTTGTCAGATTGGTTTATTATACATGTTATAGACAGAAATTGTGTTTTGAATATAATATAGAAAAGTATTATAAGTAGTACTATTGAAAAGGATGATTGAATCTGCATGAAGAAAAGTAAAGAATGCAATATATAGTGTGTAGCAGTTTATTGATTTGAAAATAGGATTGTTTTGTTTATTTTTGGTTATAGCAAAGGTCAAAACATGCCAGTCTCTTGCATTCAAAAGTTTCAAAAGAAGTTATTTCTAGTTATGCAGTAACTTTAAACCAGTAGAGATTGGAACTGGCGGAGTGCAAAGCTGTGATTTATCATGTGATTTAATTTTATTTTTATTGAAGACCTCTCCAGTGATTTTTGTTTTTTACTCTGGTCACTTCTAGTTGAATGACTCCAGTTATTAAGTGGTACAATACACAGTTATGTGAATTAGTTAAAGTTAATGTCTTGCAGTCTTGTATTATGCTTGAAATTTATCTTGAAATCTGATTAGAGAAAATTTATTACAGCCAATTGTAAGGAATATTATGATAACAAATTAAACTACATTACACATTACATTTTTGTTTCTTAAATTGACATGGGCTGAGAGCATTTAATATATACACATTTATTTACTTTCAGTGTCTTTTCTTCACTTTTTTGAGTGAGAAATTCAAGTGATTTGTTAGGTTGAGTTCATTTTGACCCAGTTCCTCTCACTTGTGTGTGGCATCTTTGCACATAGTGTATATTGTAAACCACATTGAAGTCTGAATTGTTCCCCGGCAGTGTATCCTTTGGCAGAGAAAGTCCCTGCTTGTTGTGCTTCCAGATGTTTAGGCCAAACACAAATATCTTACTGTCTTTGAGGGACATATAAATGGCACATTTTTCCTCACAATACACTCTTTCTGTACATGTTTTACAAGTAGCTTTATCTCCTCATAATAATCTTAAAGATCAAAGTCAACCAAGTTAAATGTACATTAAAGGAATATTCTGTCTATGGTTTGAAATGCGGGGCAATCAAAAAGTCTGTATCTTGGTAAAATTTTATACAATGAAGGATTAAACCTTAAAATCTAAACTACAATGTAATATACAGGACAGATCGTTAAAAATCTCAGTTTGTGGTAGATTTAAACCAGGCTTCATCTTAAACCAACCAGCCCATCCAAACCAGCACAACCCTACCAAATCAACCAGCCCAACCAAAGCACTAAACCAGCCCAAACCAACTAAACCAACCGAATCAAACCAGCCCAACCCAACCAAACCAGCCCAAACCAACTAAACCAACCCAACCAAACCAGCCCAAACCAACCATAAACCAACTAAACCAACTAAAACCACCAACTAAACTAAACAAACCGAACCAAACCAGCCCAAACCAACCAAACCAGCCCAAACCAACTAAACCAACCAACCAAACCAAACCAGCCCAACCAACTAAACCAATCCAACAAAACCAGCCAAAAACCAACTAAACCAACCCAACCAAACCAGCCCAAACCAACTAAACCAATCCAACCAAACCAGCCCAAACCAACTAAACCAACCCAACCAAACCAGCCCAAACCAACTAAACCAGCCCAAACCAACTAAACCAACCCAACCAAACCAGCCCAAACCAACTAAACCAATCCAACCAAACCAGCCCAAACCAACTAAACCAACCCAACCAAACCAGCCCAAACCAACTAAACCAACCCAACCAAACCAGCCCAAACCAACTAAACCAACCCAATCAAACAAGCCCAACCCAACCAAACCAACTAAACCAACCCAATCATACCAGCCCAAACCAACATAGTCAAACCAGCCAAACCAGCCCAACCCAACCAAACCAAATCAACCAACCCAATCAAAGCAGCCCAACCAAACCAACCAAACCAACCCAGTCAAACCAGCCCAACCAAACCCAACCAACATACCCAAATCAGGATTACAAATCAATCAGCACTTTGTAACTTTTCTGGTGATGAGCCTCCACGTGCTTGTCTCCATGATTATGTTATTGCTTTGCCTGGAATGTTCCACAGTATTGCATTAAACATACTCTTGATGGAGAGAAGCAGGTGATGTTATCAGTACAAGTTACAGGTCAGATCTGTGGAGAGGCAACATGGCTCATAGTAAAAATACATGTATTTTAAAAAATATGTGTAACTGAACATTTGCTAGATAGACATGTTTAAAGTCATACTGTGGAATTTTAAAGGCAAGCAATAACATCACTGTGGAGCTCTCAGGCTGGAGCTACTTTTGGACCAGGTCTAAATAAGCAAATAGATTTAAGGTAGGATTTATTTGGGTCTACTATTAAACTAAACGAACATTAAGAGACATGTAACATTGTTTGTGTGTGGTTACCGTAGCAGTGACTTTCCTGACTCCGTCTTCATATTCCTCGTGCTCACGGACCCCCTGAGTGAGGTTGGTGTAGTTGGCCAGTTTACTGAGAAGGGAGGACACCATGGGGGCACTGTCCATTTCCTCCTGTACACACAAGATCATTTATTAGTGAAAACATTTTTAATATAGCTCTTATTATTAGAGCTTTTTCCTCAAATGTTGAATCGAATTGTTTATTTTAGTCACATTATTCTGTTACTTTTATCTGAACACATCACAAAAACTGCAGATAAATTATTGTAAATTTGAGATAATTTGAGAAACAGCAATAAGTTACATGTTTCCTTGTGTTTACAAAAATGCATGAATGATCTTTGTCTTGTCTCACCTCAAACAGAGCCATGTTCTTTCCTTCATAGTCTGGTTCACTGCCATTGTCTGAGTTGAGGAATGGAGTGGACTCTTTTTCGCCTTCAACATCATCTGTGAGAGAATTATAACCAGGGGAGTTTCTTAACAGATTAAGTCAAATTTTGGTTAATTTTGTTATCTACCTATTGTATGAACAGCATTATATGTAGCACAATGGCCCGTCACCTTTGTAACTAAGCAAAGAAACAAGGCTATAACTATTTGGGAAAAGCTAGAGCTTCCAAATAATTTCTCTTAAGAATTTCAAAAAAAATGTTATATTGCTGCTGTATTATTTAGTTTTACTTTGTCATATTTATTTTTTCTTTGTTCCATATTGCAGTGAAATGATAACAGCGCCAAAGAGTAGCATATCTGGTAAGATCAAACTGCTTTTTTTTTTTTTTTTTTTTTTTTAAAATAACTAACAACAGCAATAGTTTATATATACACTGCACCTATTAATACAGTAACAGGAATTATGACTGTATACCAAAGGTCAGAGTTATTTGGATCTGACAAACTACACAAACGTACAATAGAAAATATCTGTATAAAAAGGGCTTGAGAAGTGACTAAATATAAACTTCCTTTAGGCGTTTGTTTTGTTGGTTGGCAGATCTAATTGGCAATGGGCCAAAGCATACAACATGGTTGTAGTAAACATATGACCAAAATGATTTTGAGTATAACTATTTTGTGATATAATCATTAATCGCAATTATTTTGTGATAATTGGGGCACCAGATTTCAATATCTTCCACTGCCTACGCTCAATACATTATTCAATATTTTAACTTAAAGCCCAAGACTTTTGAAGCAGTAGTTTTAACACTTTTGACAGAGAGACAGTGACTGTAGGTCTGATGCTGGTCATACGATGCCACTTGCTAGTACACAGATAGCAGTGTTTATACAGATAAAATCAGGTCTAATCAGCGCTGAATGCAAATCTATGACTGCTGCATTTAATGTGGTTCTGTTTGACTGAAACTCACAGTTACTTTAACAACAGACCAGATAAGTTTACATATTAGCTTTTATTCTGTTTAAAATACTTTTAGATACCTTACCATTGGTGTTTCTTGTTGTTTCTTAAAAATTATATTTCCTTGGAAAAAAGGTCATTTAATTATTATAAGTACTACTCTCTCTGGTGGCAACAGTGAGGAGTGCAAAGCAATTTAAACTAGGTTGTTATCATTAACTGCTAGCAAGGGATGCTTTGTAGTGACAGCAAGAACACTTCCCCCTTAAATATTGATCTAATTTGATTGGAATAGCAATACAGCACACATCACCACTTTAGACAGGCCACTGGGCTACAGTTTGTTGTTTTTTTTTTGCGCCTCGGATACCATTTAAATGTAGCAAGTATACTGTAATTAGAGAGTTTACCGGAAACAGTGGATTTTGGGGAATGCTACCAAAGACAAGTATAGACAAAATAAACTTTACTTTAATGCCTTGTACAGTGCACTTTGATTACCACAATAATTTTATCATAGTCTGACAGTAGTATAGAAAGATAATATATGCTACTTCACTGAAGCCGAAGGTCTAGGCTGGCACATTCTTGTTGGGCAATAAAACTGAGACAGATCTGCTGTGGTAGAGGAACTCTTAACCTTGTTAATACTTGACTAGAACAGTTTCTACTCTTAATAACACGTGTTTATAGGGACAGAGTCTACAGTATAGATTTTTTTTTTTTTTTTTTTACTGCTGTGATATAGAAATAAATCAAAGTCATATTAACAACAGGCTAACAAGAAAAATGATCATCAGTATGGAGGAGGATCCCTTATATAATGGAATTTTTAATGGGCAGATGATGCAAGATCCTGTTTAGACCATGATTTTAGTGGTCTGTGGTTCTGGTAGTTCTGGTGTCATCCTTTTTTTTTTTTTTTTTTTTAACTCTGAGAAGATGTAATGCAGTGAATAGGAATGTTTTGTGTTGAACTTCAAATACATTTTCCAGATTTGCACCTTAGTTTTGTATCTGTAATGGAAAACAGGCATACTGTTCTCCAAGCACCGACTACTTAAAAGGTTCACACCAAAACCAAAAACATGAATCTGTCATGTCTCTACTAATCAAAATAGAGGTGGGTAGGACATTGGAATGCACGCACCAGTACACTGCTTAAGGCCATCTTAACACCCTCCCTCCTTATCTAATCACAATTCAGAGGTAACTCAGTTGCTTTAGTAGGGGACATATCAGGATTAAACATGATGGCTAATGTTTGATTTTGGAATAATTTTGATGTTTAGGATAGAAATTACACTTTTAGTTGCATGATAAAAATGTACTACAAATGGCAACTGGCCCACCTGAATTTTAAAATGCCATTTTTTTGTTTTTGTTTTACCATTTCCGCAAGTTACCCTGCGAGTTTAAGCATGCAGAATGACAGAATGAGTCCATAATTGAGTGAAGGAAGCACCCGTCACAACATGTATCTTTGCAAGGTAAATATTCCACATATTGCATATTATTAGTTATACATTGCAAGTGACACCCTTATTTTGATCTTTTATGCATCATTGCTTTGCACTGTGTCAGCATTCCTACCTATTTGAGCTCCTTGCTGGTTGTCCACTGTCGTTTCTTGTCCACTTCTTTCAAATATTTGTCCTAAACTAACAGGTTTAGCCTCTGGAGAGCTGGTAGCATTACTGCTGCTGGGTGCCTCTGCATCTTCTACAGGAACAACTGTGAAATTGGTTGGCATTTTGACTCTTCTCCCCCTCCAACAAGACAAAAGCAAGTAGTCACAAGCTGACTCTGGCTGCTTGCACTATCACTCTGTAGTTGTAAGAAGGATCAAAATAAAGTAAAATCCAGCACTTGGAAATGGTTGGAAAGCTGAAAATCCACATGGTATTCACATTAGAAGTATTCTAGCAGCATTTAGTGGTCCTTGTTTTGTTTATGTAGTAATCCAGTGCCCTCCAAATGTAGAGAAAAGTACCGCCTCTCACACATGGACCAAAGTCTTCCTGTCTCTTGTGTGTTTTTTTCTCTTGTTCCTTTCCCTCCCTTTACCGACACAGCCTGAAGATTATTACCCCATGTGACCTACTCTTTACCATATGAAAAAAGCAGCAGCAGTAGAGCCCATACAAGGACACAGGCTCCTCCCACGTCTCCCAGTTACACCTTCAACTCAAGAAAACCAGTAAATCCAACTTCAAAGCTCCTTGAAAAGTAAGTTAGATTTACAGAGACATGAGAATCTAGCACATGCTTCTCATTACAAGTCCCAGTTTTGCCCCAATCCAGCTCTAATGATCATTTCATTTCTTCCTCTTCCAGCCTGGCATGTTCCTCAGCTCTGGCTTCCTCCAGGTAAACACAGTGGGCGTTACCTTTCCCACAATGCATTATGGGTATTTGAAAGAGAGTACAGTAAAGTTGTACACACACACACACACATGCATATACACATATATTCACATATTGAGCGAGCAAACAAACAGGAAGCACCTTGAAAAGATTAGAAACTTTACCTTGAGGAGGCTTCTACCATTTAGTACAATAAGGAAATGGAAACAATAGTGAGAAATAGGGGTCCCAGGGGTCTCAGACTCAGACTGTGGGAGTGGGCATTTTATTGGCACTTACGGTAAAATCAGGCCATGATGCTATTTTTATTTTCTTTACAAAGATTTTTTTCTTCATTAGTAAGAAAAAAATGCTGCAAGAAGCCTAGCACACATGTCCATATATGTACTTTGAAATTTTAACCTTTTGAATCAAAGCGTTATGCTCATAATAATTGGGGTGGGATGAGACACAATTCCCACAGGATGAGATTAGACTTGAGACTCCACAGTTCACAGTCCACAATTGTGCGACAAGATGTAAATTATGTAAATTATTACATAATTTATAGTAATATAAACTGTGTAAACAATTTTGACCTCACTGTTTTTGTTTATTTTAGTTGTCATTGCAGCACTGCTTTTTAGAACCACAGCTTCTCCTGAGTCTAAGTCACCAACCCCTAAGCCTTTTTTTGTCCAAGCCAAATATAAACACATGTGAAAAAATCTCATGAAATAATTGTCCCATGTGTGCACAATGTTATAACACATTTGTCCTGCGAGATCTTGTGGCATGAGATCCTGTCCCCTAAATAATAATGCAGCCAATGTCAATATCCTCCATAATCTTCTTCATACCTCAGGCATTCATTAATTAGTATTTTAACACTGCTTAAAATCCATAAGAAAACATTTTAGACTATGCTCACTTCCTATAATAAAATGAAAAGAGTAGCCTTTCCTTAAACATTATTAGTTGTTGCGCTTAGTGAGTTTAGTGTGTTAATGTGAACTCAAAGACATTCGTGCAGCATGCCCATGCCACATACTTTTAACCTGAAGTAATTTGTATTTAGCGTCAATCATAAGAATAATTTGACCACACCTCTGTCTGTAATGAAATGCAAAAGAGTTCATATGCACAACTTCACATTACTTTTTTCAAATGAGAATATTGTGGTTTAAGATTAAACCGTGAGGCCACATCTTAATTCCAGATGTCCAGATGTTTGACCATGTTTACATACGTTTCTACATTCACTCCAAACCTACATGGTAAAAGTGCTGAGCCAAGTATTATTGTTGAGAGGGAGTATAAGGTACGTCAGAAAATGTACAGGTCACCACTGGAGGGAACACAAACATAGCCTGCAAAGACCTCTTCTGCAGCTGTGCCAAATCTCTCTCATCTCCTGACCACCAAACCCACTCCCAATACCACTGAAGAAAAATACTATTTGTTCAGCTTTGTTATTGAGGTGGTGCATAATCATTCATTTCCACACATTAAAAGGCCAAATATTGAAAGACATAATCACATGCTGAGATGGCATTTATGTTTACTTCACTCTAACCAGCAGAGGGCGCCAACAGTTCATAAACTCTTGAGGAGACTTGACCTAAGCATTGACCTTCTGGTTTTCTAAGGTGACAGAGAAGAGTTACTATGAATATACAGTGAGTGGAGCAAATTAATTTTACATTTTGAAGAAGAGGGGCACTGCTTCGTTGTACCAAATGTATATGCTAGTAATTTTGAGGCCTTGAGGGTCCCTGTATCCAAGATATATTTTGCCATGATACAAACATTTTTAAACAGTTTTACTATTTCCTAAGTGATGATATTAAATGACAGAGAATCTTCAAACATTTTAGAGAACTTTTATTTTCCATCCCACACTGAAAAATAACATCAAGATAACAACATTATAATGCATCTTTGTTTTTTTCTTTTATTTTGACAGGAAACCAGGAGGAGAGTGGCCAATGAAAGGGAACAAACAGATCCAAACCGGAAATTAAACGACTTCACGCTCCATGCCCCAGTGTGGAACTTGCTGACAGGTGAGCTACTCTTTCCTTTAACAGGGCTGAGAATCACATACAAAACAAAACAACTATAACCACATATTAATTTAAACCTGTAAAGAGAATGTTTCCTTTAGCATCTCTATATCATCGTAATTGTTTACAATATAAATTTTCAACAAAAATGCTATGTAATTTTATACTAAACATGAATTGATCCATGATTTATACAGATATCTTCAAGCTTCAGTAATAATTGGTATGGATTCATGAGACAAGTAGTGGACAAGTAGCAGAAAAAAGTTACTTAGGGCACATTTAACATAGTCTAAATTGATTTAATCCCTCACAGTTGTGGAGAGCTCAGTGAGCACTTTTCTTTGACATATTACACCCCCACACAGTGTGCTCTGCCTATGTGCACGTACTGTAGGGCCCGCATATGTGTACATACATACATTCTGCTTATAGAGCCCTTTGACAGGAAGCTCCCACTGGCTTTCACTAAATTCCTCACATTACTCCTCTGGACTTGAGCTTATCGTTGGTGGTGTGATATCACTTGGCCCGTGACTGAACCAGCACGCAGGACAAAACTGCCATTTTATATCCCTCGCATGGCTCAAGTGTAAATGTTGAAAAAAGGTGAAAGCGAGAGAGGTAGAGGTGAAATCAAATCCCTTTAGCAAACAGCAAAAAGGTCAGTGCTGACGCAGACCAGGGAACAGGCTGCCCTCCCTCAAGACTATACTCTTAAGTGGTGAATTTCTATTTGTGGCGTTTTTACTTGTTTACCAATCGCCCAAATCCAAAACCAGGAAGGCAGGCAAACAGACTGGAGGCTTTGGACAACTTCTTGTGTCATCATTAATTTCAACTACCTCCACTGTGTGGCACACCCACAAAATGTAAAAAGAGTGAAAATAACTTTCTCTAAATAAAATTGAATTAGTTAAATTGCTTACATTATCTCATAACATCTATTTTCTGGATTCATAAATCTATGGATAGAACTGCATTGCCATGTCTTTTTGCAGTTTTGCAGTGACAGTTTCATAACCAACAACAGTGTGGCCACAAAATCCCACAACCAAATAAAAAATCATTTTAGCCTTTCATTAAATAATAAATCTAGTTTCAAGGTCAACATACATAAGAACCATACACAGTGCATGCCTTGTCCCCACTCCACCATCTTGTTTCTATTTCTCTCCCTGCATACACATACACTTGACAGAAATGTGATGTTCTTTCGTCACAGAGTCAAACAAAAACAAATGTCATATAGGCTATAGTGAATTTTGGTGATGTGTGAGGAGTGCTTTCATATATAAGAGTTGTATTATTGTTTGCTTGGACTTGTCAGGAGAGGCCAGGAAATGCCAAAGATGGGCAAAAATAATCAAATTACAATACAGTAAGGTCTTGTTGGGATGTTTTGACAATCCCTGAACTATAGTAATAAAAATGCATTAGTTTTATATAGCTTTTTTTTTTCCAGACTCTCAAAGTCACTTTACAGTTTCATGCATTATTTATTCACTCCATAATCAGTGATAGTAAGCTACTACTGTAGTCACAGCTGTCCTGGGGCAGACAGAAGCAAAGCTGCCAATCTGTGCCATCCAGCACTCACACAGACACCACTTTCATACTAGGCAATGTGGGTGAAGTGTCTTGCCTAAGGACACAACTACCAGTTTCTGCCACTGGCGCCCCACTGTGGAATTTCCAGCGGCCTCTCTTCCAAGTACTAACTAGGCCCAGCCCTGCTTAGCTTCTGAGATCTGACGGGATCAGGCTTTGACAAGGAGGTTTGGCCACTATATCTAGGTTAGAGCTGCATTATTGCAATTAGAAAAAGAAAAAAAATCTGACTTTTTTTCCTCATATTCTTTTGTAATTTTTCAAAGTGAGAGTGAAAAATGGATAGGCAATATTGACAAATATTATCTTGCTATTTTTTGGGAGTTGTAAAAATCAGAAGATATTGGTTATAGTTTAAGTTTCAGACAAATGTGAAAGGACTGTAAAATTACATTCTGAAGTGCAGAAAGAAAGATTTAGTTTCTTTTTATTAACAATATATCCAATATTAAAATGAATAACATTTAGCAACATTGACATCATCTGTATTTTTGCCCACTGACCTGAAAGTTGATGGTTCACTCACACCATTGCACACTGTTAACCTCTTGTGCCCTGCGTGCATGTTGGTTTTTTGTTTTGTTTTTGTTTTTTAATTAAAAATGTTGGCTAACAAGGACATATCCCTAAATGTGACTTTTTACCATTTTTATTTTAGAGAAAGTGGAAAATTTTGCTGGGGATTTCTGGTGAAGGGACTAACAGGATAAATGTGTGAATCCTTTGGACTGTGGGGTAAAGTGACCCAGTGCACCTCTCTGCTGGCCCGGGACGTTTCACTGCGGCTGACCAACAAAACAGGAGGGAGACACTGCAGCCAAACCTGCAGCTTGGATTAGGGAGTGTTTTTGGTTGGTGGGTTTGGTGGGTGGGTGGTGTGGAGTTATGGTGAGGCCAAGATTTACTGTCCTTAAAAAGCTGCAAGATGTCTAGCGTTTTGTATGATAATGGGTTTAGGGAGTCCATTATCTGCAATTTCAAAGATTGAAATTTCAACTTTTTGATTATGATTGGGGATTGTGTAATTGATTTTAGTTAATGATCATTGATGTTGACTAGTTTTACTTCTGGACTTATCTTTTTATTTTGACCGGGTTTTAACAATGTTGGTTTATACATGTTTTAGATGTGTTCTGACCTGTTTGATCCACTTTTGTTCAGTTATCAGTTTACAGAATGTTGCCCTTTTTCTACCCTAGACATTTGTTAATACAGTGATTTGTTGATTAATTGTGTGGAGGGTGCTATAGACAAAGATATGGAATTTTACCTCTCCAGAAAAATAAGAACTTTTCACATTTAAAGGTCATATATTAGGCAAAATTAGTTCTTCTAAGCTTTAGCCCATGTTAGAATGGGCTAAAGCTTAGAAGAATCTGAAGTTGAGTTTTGTTTTCATTCACACATGTTGTAGGGGAGCACTTCCTGTACTACCCTATGACATCACAAGGTGGAATAGAGTGTTTTCTGTATGAGAGAAGAACTCAGTCTAAATGCAGGCTTTGTGTATTAAATATGTGTGAATGAAAAAAACACAACTCTGGGTATATTTTTGTTGAGGAAACTTTTTAACATAGATCAGAAAATAATGTAATCTGGGCCCTTTAAAAAAGTTTGTACTTTGTTGAAACAATTACTCTTTTGAATAACTACACTGTTTTTACTTGTTTTGTTTATTTCATGGTGTGTTCTTCAGGGCGTGTTAAAGGTGACAACATGACAAATATTAAATCATAAGTTATATCCGTAGTGGTGTTGTTGTAGTAGTCGTCAACGTGGTAGTAGTGGTGTAGTAGTTGTAATAGCCTACTGGTGGTAATTCACACACTAGGTAAGCCACCTTGCTCTCATTTAGGAGGGATAGGCTCTAGCCCATGTGACCTCTGACCTCTAAACATATTACTTAATGTTTCGTGCAATGACATTAATATTATTCCTTCTGCTTCCGGGTCTGGGTTGTATCATGAGAAAGTCAACCAAAGCGCCTGCAGTTAAAAATACCCCTTGTCTACTAGAAACCCCCGAAATGGTGAGATGATTACCACGTTTTCCCCACCAAAAACACAGCTGCAAACTATGCTAAAATAATAACAATGTCTAAATCTTTGAGCACAGGAAATCTAACCGCACACTTAAAACACTAACACACGGTTACATTACATTATCCTGTCCGCAGTGACTGTTGGCCCACATGCATGCTGTGTGTCCACCCAGGAGTTAACCACCCGGAGAACCAACTATAGGCCATGAGAATGATTGTTTAAGGCATATTTAGAGCGCTACACATCTACTCTAGGTGTTTTTCATATTCAAACACGCAGTTACATGGCCAGCTGCATCCAGATTTTAAAACATATCTCGAAACCCTTGTAATTACTATGCCCAATTTGACATTTCAGTATTCCACTTGCCAATGTACACAATCAAAAACACTTTATCGCTAAAACTGACAGTGCTCTCAAAGCCAGGTTTGAGTATTTATTCAATTACTATAAAAAAAAGTCCTGTGCAAACTCAGTTTTAGAAGCCTATCGTTTTACTTGGGGACCTTGGAGATGACATTTACAAGAGTCAGTTTTAGATGCAAAAGGGTGACTAGGCTTGGTTTGGTTTGAAAGTGGATATTTGAAAGAGTTGAGTCCAAAATGGTGGATGTAGTTAGTGGTTTCCTGGTAAATGTGAATCAGAAAGGAGAGTGCACATTCTTGACTTCAGTGGGGGCCTCTTTTGAAGACGCTAAGTTTGGTGCATCAAGGTCATGGGGCCCAGATTCCAGGCATGGTTTATATAATGTATGCTGTATATAGTAGGGAAATTAAGTTAGCTTGTGACTGGACACTGGTAGGTCTGGGATGGAATGCATTTATCACATGAGATGTTCAAAGCTGTGGAAATTATAGCACTTAACTGAATGAATTGACAGGTTTTAACCTCTTGCCTTTTAACATGCCCTTTTAACATTGTATCACTAAAATCTGTCTTTCTGTTGTGGCTGATAACCAATATTTGCAGATTGTTATGCTCTTGTCCATTGAGGTTCATTTGGTCTTCTTGTTAGAATATATGTTGTTCTTCTAAAAGATCATTAGAACAAATATCCATTATCAAGACATTTTACTGACAATATTGGTGTTTTTGGAGACTATTGGTGATACATGCTGATCAACAGGGAACACATTAATAAACCTCAGTGACCACTGAGTAAAAAAGTTACCATACAGTCCTACATTGTATATTGTAATCCCGTAGAATATACACAGGATACTAACACTATGGAAAGGATCTTGAAGTGTAAGTGTATCAATAACAATGAAGCATGACTGTAACAGAGCAGCATGACCCACAAGGCCAAAGTTTTACACTGTGTTACTTTTAAGAGCCACTTAACACTTTTATTTAGGCTGACTTTTCAACATGCACAGACCCAACCCACTGCCCCACATAGCTTTAATCTCTGCAGTCAGTGTTTAATTTACAGAGACATCCATTTGTTCCGTCATATCTTACCTTAGCTCAGTAATGGCAAGAAATGTGACACAATCTTTATCAGTGATTATATATAGATCTTAGACTTTAGCATTTTTTTTGGAGTAGATCAGAAGAGTGAGTTACTATTATCGTCATGTGTGGTGTAATCAGATGTTTGGTTTTGGCTGGGGATTTAAGTGTGATTGTGACTAAAGGAAGCAGTTACTCTGTAAGTTCTTAATTAGAAATTTCTAACATAAAAAATCGCAGAATTGATTGTCATCCTTTGGCCAGCCGGTCTTAGCAATTGTGGATGTAGCTGCCTATTTATAAGTAACACCAGGCAAGACTGTTCACATCAATTACATTGCATTTATTCAAGTTTCGGTACCACTGACAAGCTACTTGACTTTATTTAGTCAGTAGCCTCTTACCCACAATCTCTTACTGAGAGGCAGTTGTATTGCCCCCCTACAGTGACATCACTTAATAGACTCATGCATTCACGTTTACCTTGTAACAGACTTGTTTGGGTGGCCTTTTGCTTTGGTGATTGTTTGCCTGGTCATGACAGCAGCCTGTTTGACGCCCAGAATTACTTTAACAAGATGGCTGGAGGCTGCCAACAGTAAATGTACCATGAAGCCTTGTTTTGACAGGGGCTGATGCCGGGTTGACTGGCCGAGTGTTTGTGATTGTCAGATCAGCAGTTCACAGTGCTGCGGTGCCAATGGCCACCTCTGCAGCAGGACACTGTGAATTCTAACAGTGCGGCGATGCTTGGCTTTCATCTCCAAGAGACATGGTCCAAACCCAGCCCGTATAGATATGGTGTTACTACTGTAGACGTCATTCTGCCCCACACAGTTGATCTACTCAATTCAAGTTAATAAGATATGTCAACTGAACAGAAAGTTGTAGGAGTGAAGATGTTTCCACACCATCCACTGCACCACAAACTTGTAGTTATCTGCACACTACAACACAGGGCTCAAGTGGTTCCCACAAACAGAGAGGGAAAAGTGAAAGAGGAACAGCTTGTGGATATCCAAAAAAATGGGCCTTCAATATATCTTAAGAGAGCTGAAAAACAGGACCACAGGTAATCTGAACCTAGAAGGAAAGGTGTAACTATTCCTTACACAGCGGGTGTGTCTGAAAAGCTTCAGAGAATTTTCAGACTGTATGAAATTCTGAAAAATCTATTTCAAACCTACAAACACTTTAAGACAGGAACTGGTTCACCCAAAGGACAAAGCCCCGAGCCGTAAACAAAGCAATGTGGTCTACTCCATTCAGGGTAGTGAAGAAGTCAGTGAGTGTTACACTGGAGAAACTAAACAGTTACTCCATAAGAGAATGTACCAAGACCATCATGAGAGCTCCTCGGGACCCCAGTCCAGTGTGCATCTCCATCTCAAAGCCACTAACCACTCCTTTGAAGATAGTGAGGTACAGATCTTAGCCAAAGAAAAAGAAATGGTTTGAGAGAGGAGTTAAAGAAGCAGTTTTTGATAGGAAAGACCATCCTTCCTTGAACAGGAATGGGAGCCTTAGACACTACTTATTCCCCATTTACAAATCCATCCTCAGACCCAAAGCAAATAAATGAAACAACAGAACAACAGAGCTAGCCAGCATGCCAATAGATGTGAAAGCACACATTAAGAGTTGAATGACTATGGTAAGTATGACTCAGGCACAGTACACACTTAGTGTAGCTCAATAGACCTAGGCTACATACAAAAACAGTAAACAACAGCTTTTTCCAGTTTCGGTGTAGTTAGCTCCTCCCTTCAAATAGATATAAGGCGGTGTCCACCAGTATCCTGACCAGAACTGAAGAAACAGCTTGGATGAGCAGCGAAACATCTTCACGCCTATAACTCTTATCCTAATGACATATTTTACTTTTGGCTTTTACTATGGATCATACTTGGACAACTGAGGGATATACAGTCAAGTTAATAAGACTATTTTCTAGATAAATGTTCACAAAAAAGAAGGTTTTCTTTAAAGACATATTATTGTTTTTCCTCAGGTATTTAGTATTAAACTACAACATGAGTAGATAATTAGTTTACATTTTGTTCATTGTTAACCACCATTATGACCAGATACACATTAATAATGGAAACAGGCCCATTGACTACCTGTTCAAAACGGCAGAACTGAAAGCCCCAGCTCTTCATAATGGCATTTTACCATAGCTTACTGAAGATTTTTATTGTTTTCTTACCTGTATGACCTGTGTGAAGTAAGTTTAGATAGGGGGTAGGTGAAAAGAGGATTTTTCTGAACACTCAAGCCTTAAATGCAGGACAATACAGGAGTACTCAAACCTGCACAAATCAATCAAAATATAACTAAGTAAACTAAAGAGGAGTGTATCCAGTGTTCTGTAAACTCCTGATTAACTTAAACCTTAATACAAATGTCTCTACATCGGTACAAAATGTGCATACAGCATATACTGTGGAGGTACATGTACAGTTGTATATGGCTCCTTTGTGCATGAGGGTGACTGACAGCGGCCCTTCAGCCCAGGCCCACCACATCTGTGCCTGTCCCGGAGCAGCAGAGGAAATGCATCCTGAGAAGTGAGAGATTGAAATCAACAAAACACAAGTTGGTCTTTGTCTGTCCTGCTGCTGCCACAGCGAGTGGGCCCAGCCGCTCACTGCCTGCTCAGAAATGAACCCTGCTAAAATAAGACAGGCCTCATATAGAGGATTAGGGCTCTTGGAAATCATGTGCACGGTTTTACAGATTTATGACAATGTTTTTAAGTTTAATTCCTGAAATGCAAAATAATCAAGATGTCTTTACAGGGTATTATTATGGGCTCTGAGCCATGGCACCTGAAAAACTAAAACATGGATTGTGCCAAACAAATAGCTTTGAGTTTAAGGTGGGTGAATGTAATTGACATAATGTTTTTGACTGCTCTGACAATTCATCTGAAGTATAGTGCTGCTGTTTTATGCCAGGTCCATGGTAAGATAAGATCTACCATTAACATCGAAAGGAAGCAGTTCAGCTTCAATGCCGTTTGTTTAAGAAAGAAATGTAACTTGAATTTTCTGATTTGGAGCCAATGATGAAATGTTGAACTTCATTCCCAGGCCACAGATGCTGTAAATGTATAGCAATGTTTGATGTGGAATCCCCAATGTAGTTAGCAGTTGTGCAGTGTGGTGGGGCATGGTAACGTGGAGGAATTTTTGTTTATAGAATATAAATGCTTTAACCTAGAATTTTTTCAACTATATAACACACAGAGAGATTGCCCCTGATGAGGTGCCTCAGCGGCATTGAAGGATGGGTCAACTGTAGAGGACACATTTTCTCATGGGGACAATAAAGAGTAACTTAACCTTAATCTTTTATTGTAAAAGCAGTAGCCTACCTTTTACAACCCAAAAAGTCAGATTACCCAAAAAGTGTTGATATTTTTCTTTTTTTTCATTCAATTCAAGGCATCAGTGTAAAAGTGTGACATTCTTTAAAAATGCAGGATGAGGGACTGGTTTCAAAAGGCTGTGCAGGACAACCGAAAGGATGAATAAAGATGGATCAATAAAGGCCCATGTACACAGTTATGAAGGAAAAACAATGATAAATACGTACATTCAATTTTTTTTATTGTGATTGAACGTTTGCAACCCCGGCCAGCCAGGTCCATATTATTTATAGTACAGTACAAACAAGCTGGAAAATACAACATAAAAGAAAATATTGTACATACAAAATATTTACAATCAAATAAAACTGTTAAGATGTATAGATGTCCTGTTTAGCTGAATACTTATTATCGTTGGTTTTGTACAGGTAAAGTAAAACATCACTTATTTACACTATATTACAAAAAATATACATCATTTGCTGCCTGCTTTAAAGCTAGAGGATTTGAGGTTGGAAATGGTTAATGGTTTGAATGTTGTTTTTTTTTAATCATCATAGAGCATTAAACATACTACCAAATCCAGTTTTAAGTTGGGATTTTTAAGTTATAAGCAAGACAGAAAACACTCTCTGAATTTTGAACCATAGTGTATTTCAATAAATTGATTATATGTTTCTTTGGATAAAATTTTTGAGTTTTCAGATGACTGCAAATACTCGAAATGCTTTTCCGGTTGTTGGATTTAGAAGCCTGTGAAAAGAAACAGATTGTTATGAAGAAGCAGCAATGTTGGGTCCGTTTTTGATGATTTGATATTTGATTTTGTCTGTACGTTTCTGATGAGATGCCGTTCTGGTAAGTGCCTTTGTACAGCCTCCTCCGGTCCATGGGCATCACATCAAGGTAACCCCCCAACTCATTCTGGATAACTCCAGCATGGACTCCTGCTCGGCAAATACTGGATTTCTGAGCACAACTAATTATATTACAAAACAGGAAAGTAAAAATAGAAATGTCAATTTGTTGTAATGCGTACATCTGAGTAATACTTTGTTCCAATCACTCGAACTTGACTCTGATGAAGACAATTCCTAGGGCAGTATAACCTGGGAGAAAAATACAAGAATGTTTTTAGTTCAATCTAAAACATTGTTGTAAAAATACTATCAATACATCTAAATTACCTTGGACAATGTCTGACAGGTTTCTTGAAAGGGCAGTATACAGCAACGGTAGTGTCGCAGGTGACAGCCTTGACTGTGTGAAAGCAAAAATAGCACTGGAGTTTGTACATTAACAGTTAAAAGGAAAATCATATTATATAATTACCAATAAAATTGTACAAGATGAGAATATGACTTACCTGGCACTTTCTCAACTTTAAATGAATTAGCACTTCTGTTCTTCCTGCAATTGAAACATAATAACTTGCACATCTAAATCTGGAGATTTTACACTTAAGATAGATGGGCTAAAGTGTAAACATACCCTACTGACTGAATACCATTCTTGTATGATTTACTGAAATGTGGTTTTCTGCCCAGTCTGCTTACATCCAGCCATCCTCCATCATTGTCAATGACTCCAGCATGTAGTCCTGCTGCACATACACTGGATTGCTGCAAACAGGTATAATTCAGTTATTAATTGTATAATACATACAAAAACGTAATTAATCATGGTATTTTTACCATGTCATAATATCCACTCCCAACAGCTTTACCCGGTCTGTCCAAGCAGCCAGGTGGACATTCATATCTGACAAGAGCACACTGTGTTACTGCATTGTGTAATGCATTTTAGCACAGGCCTATAGTCTTTAGTTTACCTGTTACAAGTGGTCCCTTTGCATTGATCTCGTAACTTTGTGTCACACTCCACCTGCTGACCTGTGGAGGAAAGAGCCCTTCAGAAATGTCAACTTGAAATGGCAGGGCACAAGGTGTAATGTTGATGGGAGTGTTGCATGATGGGAGCAGTCCTTACTCATCTGCTCAGTGCTGACCACCTGGTTTCTCTGAGAGTTGTCATGACGAGAGGGGTCCGGGGACTGGGCCCGGGGCTCTGGATCTCGCTCTCGGACCAGATCTGGTTCAGGCTCAGGTTCAATGTAGTTGGTCTCCTCAAGCTCTGGAGCAGGCCGTCTGTCAACACCACCATCTAGTAATATAATATAACAAAGAATAATAACTGACATTACTCGTTAAAATATCAATTTTAGCTTAACCATAGATTTAGGTCTATTTTACCTTTGTAACAGAGGTTGTCCCTGCAGCCCCCTGCATAGCTGGCTGGACATTGAGAGCAGGGAGATCCATATTTATAAGGTGCATGGCCCCACCAATTACCACTGTAAAATCAAAATCAGAACCAAACCAAAGTTATTATTTCTGTAAACATTTTTGGAGATTGCTTAAATAGAAGTAAGAACTCACGGTGGAGAATAGTTGCAGACAAGGTAGACAGCTTTGGCCCAGATCATTCCCCACACATTCATGTTGTAACAAACATTAATTGCACAACCAATGCGGTTACTGGTGGCCCACACCAACTGTAAAAAATAAATAAATAAAATTGAATTATTGCATAAATTGTGTGTTTTGTTTAGCAAACAACTTGCCAAATTCATTTATGTTATAAATATATTAGCATATTAAAAATTGAAACTCTTACCTGAGTGTAGTGTGTGCAGACAGGTCCAGAGCATCTGAATGGACAGTGGGGATTACACTCCTGAGCGTAGGGGTAACTATAGTACCTCACCTCGTCATACCAGGCCTGCACATGGAAGGTTGGGGGACGGTCCCTGAACAAAATACACAAAAGCTTTATTATATCCAGGCATAGCATATCCTGTATAATCTATACAGTCTTTAAAATAGTACCTCCCCCAGTGTGCTCCAAGGTTTTGCCCTATTTGTGTCAACATGTGACTGGGGCCATGCTCCCATCGACAGGTGTGCGCCCAATGCTCTGCACTCCGCTCCAGCTCATAATCCCAAACCTGAGAAACAAATAGAGGGCAATAGAAACAAGAAGTTAGGTTTAGGCCATAAAGCATTTCCCATATAATTTAATCCTTATCATTTCTAATGCAAATTATTCTCCACAGTATAAAAAAAACATAGTTACATTTATTTATGTGGTAAATCCCTATGCTGAATTGGCACCCACCTTCCAAGTACAGTATTTGAGTAAGACTTAGGTAGCACCCTGAATGACCTGCATCTGACTGAAGTCTGTCGAATGGGTCAGTTTTGTTTTTCCTCTAGATTAAGTGGCCTGTTATGGCTTAAATTGTTGCCCATTACATTTTTCTAATAGCCACACACCCTCATCCAGAAAACTAACTTTCACAATCTCTTTTGTAGCTAATGTGCACTAACCAAACTCAAATAAACATACTTGAGGTAACCTGAAACATGAACCTCCTCTTTAAGTGCTGCGGCCGTGGACATGCCTTCTGCAAATTTAGCACACTATAGTCAAAACTGGGCCTCTCCTATTAAAAACACACATACATGAGAGAGAAATATCAGCACTGCTTTAGCTGGCAGCTTTGTGCCACTACTGGTTGTGTGTTTCCCATAAACTGTGGTCCTATTGCATAATTTTAAAAAGACCAAACAACTTTTTAAAGATATTTCTGGCAATGATTCATAACAATCTGATATCAAATTTGATGTAAAATACCCTTAAATTTGTCAGGACTGATTTGAACAAAGTGTATATGTTGAAACCAACATTAATGTAGTATGAACTGTGTATGAGCGAAAATAATACATCCTGTTGCATTATTGCTATCAGCTATCACATAACAATCACAACTCTAAAAATCACAACTCTTTAATTAATTAATTAATTCATTTGTTGTTTCAAGCTTTATGCTACTTTGATTTAAATCCTTCCATAAATCCTTTGCTTGGAGAAAGTAATAAAAAAGTATTTGCAAGGACTAGGCAGTAGTAGGAAGTAGTAGAAGTGGTAGTATATTTTGTTGTCCAATAGCCATTAAGTATATTTTTAATAACTGATTAATCTTGATTTTCTTTTTCTGTAGCATCACATATGTGCATTTCATTGTGTAGGTCATTTGAGGTGTGCACATTCGATCCAGGACATTTTGGGAGACTGAACCTGGAGACACCTCAGACTTTCTGAGCCAATAACAACATGAGTCGAAAGTGCAAAATCCCCCTAGATTATCCTCAAAACAAAGAGGTCATTTGGTGTCCCCTTTGCTTACAACACTATTCATAACATCTGCAGCTTGGCTGCACTGATAGGTTTAAGGATAGTGAACTTGAAGACCTGTTTTTTCAAACAGCAAAGAGCACAGTGGGCACCAAAGAAGTGATTTAAGCAGTCGTAAAGAACAGCTGGAGTAAGGTGAAAAGTAGCGACCTCAAAAGGTTGAAACTGCTTTGTTGGACAACAGTGTACAGTTAAAGAATTACATGTGTGCTATAGTAACATTTAGGTGACAATATTGTAATAACACTTTGCGATTGAATATATTATTCATCATATGTTGTGATGGTGGTTGGACGGGCAATAGGTAGGAAGGTCAGATATGGACTTATTTAGCCAATACCGATATCCAATATTTGTTGTGATGTTGTGACTGAGGACTAACAAGAACATCACATATGGACACACAGAGTCTTGAATAGTACAGAAAAAATATATATTGGTGCCAAATATCAGCAAAAGTTTCAATATTGGATCGATACTATATCTGGGGAAATCCTCTGGTAGTGCCAATAGTTGATTACAGATACCATCCCTAGCCATAGGTGCAGATTGAAAGCCATGCTTCTGTGAGGCTTCTGCCTAATGTACTTCTAAAGCATCGGTTGTTGCTGTTGTTTTTTGTATGCAGATGTATGCATGTAGTTTATTGACTGTAGTCTGTTTTAAACTTTTCTGATAAACCTGCTATTTTAATTGAGATAAATCAGTAATGATTAGCTCGTCACAGACCAGCATAAAAAGCCTTTTGTGGCAGTGTCTATAAGATACTGTTTGATAAATAGAATCTACATTTGTCCTCTGCATTTGACCCATCCTTCAAAATCCCTGGGGAACCCTGTCAAGGGCATGGGTGCCACAGTGCAGTGCCCTGGGACCCATCTCCACATCTTGAGATAGGTTTGGTCAGAACTACTTTAGCTAAAGGATTTTATCTATTGTGCTTGTTTTGGGTTGATAAGGAAAAACTGTGTGCCCAGACACCAGCAAACCCTTTTACTTCTCAGTCACCATGTTGCTTTATTATTACCACAATGGAACAGTATATTATGGAGGTCTTTACAATATATTATGGAGATCTGTGGTACAGCTTCCTTGCTGGTTTTGTAATCAAGACTTAGGTCTATAAAGAAAATCTCGCAGACTGGTTTGGTGGTGCTTAAGAAACATTTTCAGTATGACACCAAAATCCAGTCTTTATTTTTGAAAAGGCACAGAGATAAAGTAACACAACCTTCTGTATAGTCTGAAAGAGTGCATGTCATTATGGGTTGTTTCTGAGCTGCATGGTATGGGATTTAGAGATCAGAACAGGCGGGCAGAAAAACCTTTGTTTAAACTTCAAAATCTGGAGTTGGGTATAGACACTAAATCTTGAAAATATTCTGCCCCCATCGCTTCTCAGTGTTACCACATAATTATCATCAGTAGTACTATCCCTTGCTAAAGAAACACAGGATTAGTGTGTGTAACATGCATTTACACTCCTGTACGCCACACTTCAAACGTTGAGGCGGCTCATGTTTGAAATAGATTCACCACTGTGGAACCCGAAATGAGATGTGTAGAGGATCAAATAAAGCACAACACTGGACTGTGCCAGGCGTTTTGAGTGTGCTTGGATGGATGGGGAGCTGGAGGGTGGTTGGGGGTGGTGATGAAGAAAAGAAAAAAGCAAAAGCCATGGGAGAGAAGAGATGTAGAGTGATGGAGTGGGCAGGAAGAGAGGGAGGGGTGGTGGTTTAGGTAAAGGGCAGGACGCAGCAGGGGTGTGAGCTGGATCAGGACCAGGGTTAACGAGGACGAGCCAGGGGACTTGCAGCACCGTAGGTTTTTCTCCTTATTTTTAGACCAGAAACCTTTTTTAACACAAGACAGCAAACTTCTTAGATTAATAATATTGTCCCACTTCATCAACATTGAACTCCATTACAGCCGGTGGTGAAATTATGCATCCATAATTGTATCTCAATTTTAGAGTAATCCTACATTTAATCAGTAAATTCAGACCAACACATTTACATTATAGTCTTCAAGTGCTTATGAACTTACAGGTTGACTAGTTTGCCTGTGCTTACCATGTACTCCATATTGGATGCTGGAGGATGCACTTGGCCACGCAGCTTGTTGTGCAGGTCCAGTATAAGGTGCATATCTCCTTCAGTGATGGCTCTCTTGCCTCTTGAGCGAGCCCTCCACCACTCCTCATCCTTATCCCAGTACTTGTCCAGAATAGACTCAAGCCGTGTATTGTTGGTGAGGACCATAGATATGACTGTGTGGCTCAAACACAGGAGCAAGCTGGCCACTCCAATCCATCCCTCAAAGGGAAAAGTCATTGTCAAGACCTGTTGGTGCTGATGTTGTAGGCCTATCTGAAAAAGGATAAAACATGTTTACATAAAGTGATGGCCTATGCCTTATACTTTGTTTGTACATTGAAACATATGGTTATTTGTCCTTCCATTTCATAACGCATATTCTGCATGATGATGATGATTGGGGCACTAGCCAGTTTAATACCGCTCACCTCAATTGCGCATACGTCAAATAAAGCAATTGCTGTCGACAACACTGTTAATATTATAAGTTAAATAATAAGTAACTGTAGTAGACAGTAATACCAGATAACACGTAACACAAGTTTTCTGCAGGCTATATACTTACTGTGCAAATCCTTGAGATCGATATCCAATTGAACAATCCAAAAAGGTTATTTAAAAAAAAAAAAATAAAAAAAAAATTAAAACTTCTGAAAGGATATTATTCCATCCATCACTTCGTCCACACTAAGCCGTTTGCACACGTCCCCCCTGTAACCTGCTGGATCCCTCAAGTTGCTTGTTGCGCTGTAAGCTGCACATGGGACAGGACCTGCTGCTCATTTGCGTTTATATGCCAAAATTGTGCTTAGCAACGGGCAAAGCACCGAGCCACGCCTCCACGTGGTTCATGCGCAATTTTACGCACCCGCACAGAAGAGCGCGAGATGCAGCGGGCAGCACCTGACCCGACACGACATGACACACTGTCCCTGTCCGTGAGAGGACAACTGACTTGTGGTAGTTACATTTAAATGAGACAGTGTGAATAAAACGTGACTAATGTTACTCTCAGAAAATACAGAGCATCATCTGTAATTGAAAATAGGCCCATCAACTACTTCTAATGTTGACTATACGCAATTAGACCTTCGTGCGTGATTATGTGCCATAGAAATTTTGGTATACTAATGTAAATCTATATTTTTTGCATTAGTCTTTTTAAACACACAATGACAACTTGCAATTGACTCCTGCCATTTACCCAAAGTGCTACTGCCTCCCTCTGGCAAGAAACAGGACTGCGTCAGGTCAGGACCAGATGGAATAAATGTCTACCCAAAATGTAAAATTAAAATAATGCACTTGAAAAGAAAATACAAATGGAAAATGATCCTTATTGGCAGACTGAAGTATTTTCCATGCTATTGTAATTCACTTAATTAATTACATTTTTCTTAAATTGGTGATTTGCTTTTCATGTATGTATCTTTAAAAAAACCTGATGATATATTGTTTGTATGAACAGGATCCTGACCATTTGTTTAATCTATTCACTAATAATTAACTTTCAGTCAGATGACCACTGACCAGACAGTTGCCTGCAAATAAAGTTCCTAGTGAACAAGGTTTTTCTGCATTTTGTCAAACGGAGCAAACATATCAGGATGGGGAACCTGCAGTGCCCCTCTCAGGGGGTCTCTCTCCTCGCTTCTGTTGCTCGAGACATTTGTCCTTTTCCAAACTACCAAATGACCCCTCTCTCTTAACTCCTCCATGTATCTCAACAACAAATATGCCTCCATCCAGTCCTCTCTGAGTCCCAAACAGCTGGAGGACTTCACCCAGAGCCTGAGGAGCACTTTTGGACGAGAGGGGAGAGTATATTATGGAGGGGTGGGAGTGGTTGCTCTTTCTTTGGCCATTCTGTTTGACACTGTGGCCCGACAAGTGAAGGGAGAGTACGTGTCCGACCAAGATCCCATCCCGGGACTGTTCTTGAAAAACTTCAGAGGGCACTACTCACCTTCGGTCTACACCATCAGCAAGTATCTGAGACTGGTGCCACATATAGCCAACAACCCCACCAGGATGAGAGAGGAGACAGAGAGGTAAAGGAGAAATATGATTTGGTAATCCAAACAAATACATCTAGTCTGTCATAGACTCATTGTCAAAGATGCAATATTTATGGGTTGAGCTTCCTGTTTATAGGCAGCATTTTGAGTACTTTTCACAATCTAAAAGTTGTGGTCAGAGTTAGGATTAGTTTTGAATTTCTAACTTTTCATCACTCTGAAACCCATGAATATCCTTTTGTACCACTAATGTCATGTACAAATACACTACCATGACAATTGATTCCACTACAATGTTAAAGTTATTCATTTGAAGAAATTAATGAATAAATAACGAGTATAAATTTGACCCAAAAATGACAGTACTTTGCATTCAGTTAACTGTGAATTGTTTGTCTCCTTTTTTATCCAGGTATTTGAAGCAGCTCACGTTTGATTACCAGCTTTTTGAGAAACAGTGGATGAAGGCAAAACAAGATGATGTCACAGTGGTTAACCAAAAAATCGGGGTATACCTGCACTTGCATTTGCACATACACCTGCAACGCATGACTAACGCTACATTTGCTGATAAGGCGATCGAATCGAGTACTACAAATGACAAACCACCCACTAATAGCTCCTTTCACAATGTAAACTTTAACCTAAACTGCAATCCTGAAGAAAGCAGCAAAGAGTTTTTGGATGAAATAAAAAAATCCGATGAGCGTACTCAAAATGCATTTAAAAGGTGCAAACCAGAAGACTTAGCAGATTCAGAAACATTACAACACATTGCAAAAACTGACTGGCTTGCTATTAATGAATTTATCTTTAATGTCGTGAGGAGAAAAGAGCAACACATCGCTCAAAGAGAGGATTTTGACCTGAAAGTTGGTGCATTGAGAAAATGGGAAACACAGTGAAGTGGCTATGCATATTTCAGTTGTGAAATATTACTGAAAAAGTAGAAAATGTCAATAAAGTTCAAAGTATGAATGTCAATAAAATCCTCTATAAGTAAACCTAATATAAAAGAAATTGTGTAACATAATAATTTTCTTTATTGTCCTTTATCAGAGAGTAATGCAGGCTACAGCCCAATTATTGTGACCAAATACAACCTGAGAAACACAGCTTTTTTTAGTAGTTTAGTTGTAGGCAGTTGTTATTTTAGTCTCTCACACACACACACACACACACACACACACACACACACACACACACACACACACACACACCACACACACACACACACACACACACACACACACACACACACACACACACACACACACACACACACACACACACACACACACACACACACACACACACACACACACACACACACACACACACACACACACACACACACACACACACACACACACACACACACACACACACACACACACACACACACACACACACACACACACACACACACACACACACACACACACACAGAACTTTTGAATCCAAGGATGTAAAAGTTGTTTTGATTTTTTTTCATCTTATTATCTGTAAATAAAAAGAGGGACATTTTCTGTCTGGGTGATTAAAAGACAACTATCATGAACATGTCTGTTTTCATCAAGTTGATAAAATAAAAATAAAACATTCACTTTTCCTATCCAGCTGATAAATGCAGTAACACTTTGTTCATTTATTGATTCATGCTACGTCCTTGTACTTTACCGTTTAAAGGCTTCTTATAGCCCTGATTTGTTCTACAGATTTTCTTCTGAGGTAAAAAAAAAAAAAACCAAACAAAAACAAAATAAAACAAATAGGTAGTGATATAGGCCAATGTATTATACTATAGCAGAAAAAAACAGTGGTGGAAGAAAGTAAAAGTGGTAAAGTACTAGACTTAAGTACAAATTTTAGGTATCTGTACTTCACTTAAGTAGATTTTACAGTTACTTTTACGTCACTAAATTTAAAAGTACGTATATGTACTTTCTACTCCACTATATTTTTTAACACGTTTGAAAATGTTAAGTATTTTTATTACAATTTGACCTGCTGAAAAGGCTGAGGGTTTATTTTTTTAACATGTTCATAGTTTGAGCACATAAAAATATAAAAATAAAAACAGCTACATTAAAATTATTGATTCAGTTGTTTCTAATGAACAAAATGTAAGACAAATTTGTATCGAAAGCTTTATTAGATTTGAAAATCTGTGTGAAATACTTTTACTTTTTACTCTTTACATTTTTACACTATTCTTTACACTATTACTTAAGTAGATTTGTTCATGTAATACTAGTAGTACTATTACACTAAAAAAAATAATTAATAAAATACAGCTTTACCTTGATTTGTAGGCCTTGCCATCAATTAAAAATGTTATCTGAAAACATAATTAACTGTATAGGTATATAGGCTACTGTATTCTGTCTCTTCTATTTATGGAAGCTAAAATCTGCACCTTCAACTGATGAAGACTTCTCGGTAGAAGATGAAGATATTACAGTAGTTACAGAACATGTGTAAGTGTCAAACAGTAGGACAGAGCATAATCTCAACTGTGGCTGCATGTAAAATAAAAGCTTAACTGGATGCTTTGATCTGCAGCCTCTTACATACAGTACACTGGCTATTTCAGTATTAATGATGCCAATTAGGTGTAAATTGAGTGAGTCAATTAAAATTAGTGCCATGTTATTTTGCTACTTCTTGTTTTGTGGCATTACTATCAAATTACCTTTTAAATAAAGTTTTCACCAGGCTGAGAAAAAGGCTTGTGCGCGCAGAGGGGTCAAATGTGGCACACGCTTCACTTCCAATCCGCGTTACTGCATGGATGGAGATTTTATGAGAGGATTAATGCCGAATAAAGGTGGGGCAAAAAATGTGAAGGTTTGTGTGGGATGCCTCTGTAATCCTAATCCTTTCGAGAGACGGACAAGGCAAAAAGACTCTTTACTTGAACGTCGCATGGACAAAAATGTTTTTTAACTCACCAGCCAAGGAATAATTAAATAGCAATATCTGATCAATGGGACAGAAATGGTGCGCAAACTTTTGCTGTCAATCGGTAAGTTGAACTTTTGAAAGCTTTTTTGAAACTTTGGGATAGATAAGGGGGAAAAAGCCAAATAAGCTTAAGAAAAAATGATTTAAAACTGGCATCTGCCAGTTTTAAATGATTTTTTGTGACGTGAGTTTTATCAGTTTTAAGATTCTTTCCAACACAATAGTAACTCAAAATAAATGAATATCTTCTTTAGTTATAGCAGCAAGTTACATCTCACCAGAATTGTGTGGTTCCATGGCAACTAAGAAGAAATCTCAAGGTAATCACTGCAGAGAAGAACATACAAATCATACAATTTTTTCATATGAATGTCACAATACTAGTACCCTATTCTGAACACTCTATATACTGAAAAAAAGAGTGTACGTTGATTTTATTTTCTGTTTTTACCTTCTCTCCAGTGAAGAACAACTCAGGTGTCACCCCAGCTGGACAGTGTGGCAGGTGGGTAAAGGAACCAGATGGAGGCTACTTCACATCCCCAAACTACCCCGAGAAATACCCTCCAGATCGGGAGTGCATTTACATAATAGAGGGTATGTGATCTGAAATGACTGCAACCATTTCTTTTTTTTCTTTTTTCTTTTATGAATAACCATTGCTTATCATGAATGATTGTTTCCTCAGCTGCTCCACGTCAGTGCATAGACTTGTTCTTTGATGATAAGTATTCCATTGAGCCGTCATGGGAGTGTAAATTTGACCACATCGAGGTGCGAGATGGACCCTTTGTTTTCTCACCTATCATTGGGCGCTATTGTGGGCAGGAGAGTCCCAACTTTGTCCGCTCCAGTGGCCGGTACCTGTACATCAAGTTTGTCGCCGATGGTGAACTGGAGGCAATTGGGTTTTCTGCACGTTACAACTTTACTCATGGTTAGTGTACCTGGAAAAAAACAAAACAAAACAAAAAGCAGTTTAGAGACAGCTATAAATAAATTGAATCCAAGTCATTTAAAGGCAGTCAGCATTTAGTATAATTGATAGGACAACCCTGCAAATCAGTTGCTATATAGAGCTACCTTTTGGTTTGTAATGGTGGATTATATTTTATTACTGTTACTGCAATATTAGGGAAATCTAAATCAATTTTACTTCATTATTATGTGTATGTGTTTAAGATTACAGAACGTCCTGAGCCAGGTCCCTCAAGCATGGCACTAAGACACTTTAACTGTGCTTGGTTACACTGATGTTCACACAGCTGCAGAGAGGAGGGGAGATCTCCCTTAAAGCCATAGAAAACACACACACACACACACAAACACACACAGGCACACCCTCAGGCACACACACAGGCACACACACATAGATGTACATGAGACTTAATGAAAGCTTGTCTTCAGGGGACTCCAGTTTGTCACTAGAGGCTTATGGGAGTCCGAGGCAGAGACTTTATGACCACCAGATTTTATTATAAACCACCTTCACTGAAGATTAATCTGCATCTTGTGTCTAGATTACTACTGATTTCTATTTTCACTACAATTTCTATATAACATTGTAAAATACAGGAAATCTAAAACAGTCTGATTTGATAAAAAACAGACAGTTTGATAAAAAATCTTAAAAACTAAATAGTATCTAGAAAAAACACCCCCCTTATATTGTTTTTTCTCATATCAAACTGAAAATCAGACTGTCTCAAGTCACAAGTGAAAATTAGGCTGTCTGTTCATTTATAACCAATCTTGTTGGATTCAAATTGATATAAAAAATTTAAAGTATTAGAAAGAATGTCTCAGTATTTTCTGACTTAGTCCATATTTGAACCTGATATGTTTTCCGACACCTAAGCTGACCTTGGTTGACAGTCACAATATCAATTGTTAAAATCTCATATTTACCACCAGGTTGTTCGTGGTGACTAATCTGTCCCAGACTAAGCTGCTATAATCCAAGTACAATAATCTGCACAAAGGTTTTCCACACAATTGTTCAAACCTAGGTCAAGTGTTTTTTAAGTCTGGCTGGGTTTCGGGGAAATTTAAATGAGGGCAGATTGATGACATGTATCTTATGTAAGGGTTGTCCAGCTGCTTTCATCTTGGATGACAGTATGTCTCTTTAATAATGTTATTTCCATTCTGTTGGATTCTTGGAGATAAAATCTTTCAGCCACAGTGAGATCATTTCTTGTTATTTTATTCATGGGTCTATAGTACTTTACCTGTAACATTGTTGTGAGATAATATGTTGTTTTTGCTTTGATACAGAAGTAAATTTCAATGTATATATGGATATTTGAAATGTATGTTTCTTTTTCCTTAGATCCAGAGTTTACAGAAGTAGGCTCACTGCCATCATTACCTTGTAAGTATGTATGCCATTTTCATTGTTATAAATAGGTACTATATGCATTTATATGACATTTTTCAGTTTGTGAATTTGATATGAATGGCCCTGAGGGATTTGTGGAGTCTTATCAAATCACTAGAGATAACAAAGCCTTGCAAACTGAAGCTGTGGACTGCCGGTGGTACATAAGAGCGCCACCAAAATCTAAGGTCTGATGAAAATGTCATATATCCCTTGTAATGCAATTTTGTTAAAGTATTGATTTTGTACAATTTGTCTCTGTATTCAGATTTACATGCGGTTCCTGGAGTATGAGATGCACAATTCAAACGAATGCAAGCGTAATTTTGTTGCCATCTATGATGGCAGCAGTTCCGTTGAGCACTTAAAGAATAAGTTCTGCTCCACTGTGGCCAATGACGTCATGCTGGAGTCGCCTCTTGGCGTGGTCCGTCTTTGGGCAGATGAGGGAAGTCGAAAGAGTAAATTTAGAATCTTGTTTACAACTTTTCATGCACGTGAGACATTCTTTCTCTTGCACTAGATTTGTTCAACTGAACTTTTTGTATTTGAAATACATCTTTTTCTCTATTTATTTTTTAGCTCCTTGTGATGATGACACTTTCTTCTGCCATAGTAACATGTGCATCAATCACACACTAGTCTGTAATGGTGTCCAAAACTGTGTCTACCCTTGGGATGAGAATCATTGTAAAGGTATAGTGGCCCAGAAACCCCATACAAACTATAATACACTTATCAAACTTGACACTTGCTTCTCTTTTTTAGAAAAGAGAAAACCAAGTATTCTGGACTCACTGGATAATACCAATCTGACTATCATTGGAGTGACCTGTAGCTTAGTTGTGATCCTGCTCGTCATATCTGTCATCATTCAGATCAAACAGCCAAGGAAGAAATATATAATACGCAGGTATGTTTAATCTCTTACTTGTTATAGTCAGTATTTTCCATGCTAGACATGTTAACCATTATCTGTGCTACCATGGGCATCAGACCACAACTCAAATGGAAGATGGAAGAAAATAAGGTCCCAAGTTTGATTCCTGAATGTGTGGCTGGTTGGAGCTTTCTGTGTTCCCTTTCCCTTATCAACATTAAAAATCTAACCTTATACTCCAGCTAGATGGTAAGTATTTCTAACCAACATCCTGACTAAAGATCTCAGGACAATGCAGTCCCCCTTTGCTCCTGCAGGTTGCCAATCGGAAAGGCTGTCCAAAGCAGAAAAAAAGTCAACCTTAATATTAACATATTGTCGTAATGTCAGAACTAGGCTGGACCAAAATATGCGGCACTCGGGAAAGTTTAACAGTGTTTATTTACAATACAGTGAGACAATGTGCGACAGGGGAGCTGAGGGGGCCGGGAGCTAGTGGTGCGGGGCGCGGGGCTGAGCGGGAGCGGGGAGACCAGGACTGGAGCTAGAGTGCGACGCCAAGGACCGGGGACGAGGAGTGCAGGTACACGAGTGAGACGATGAGAGGAACCAGGACGAGGACCAGGTGCAGCGTGGAATACAGAGATCAAGGTGGGTAGAAAGCGGAGTGCACTATACCAGGAACAGGAGCAGAGCTGGATCGAGCCGAGAGTACAGGCGCAGGAGACGTCCGGGAAGCTGGGTGTGGGTACGTGGCAGGTCTCCTCTCAGACTGTCAGTCTTCTAGGCTTCTTATACCCCAGCAGGTGGTGGTAATTGCACTGATGAGTCCCAGGTGTGTGTGGGAGGAGCAAGATGCTCCGCCCAGGCCGGCTCTTGACAGACAGGGGAGGGGAAAGACGAGACAGGAGATAACAGGGCAGGAGTCACGTGATCGTGACACATATAGTGTCTGGATTTCAACAAGTTTGCACCTGTGTCTTATATATTTTTTTGGCAAATTACATCTAGTCTCGTCCACAGAGATGACTTCGACCCCGCTTTGCTGCACCCGGGCTTTGAGCCGCCTCACTACGAGCTCTGTGCTCTGCGTCGTGCCCCGTCTGGAGACCTGACCGACGGAGCTCTGGCAGAGGACTTCCACAAACTTCAGCGCTCCTCCTCCAAATGCATCCGTGACCATCACTGTGGCTCCCAGCAGGACAGTATGCACGGGAGCGTACACGGCAGTCGCAGTAACTTGAGCGTGAGGGATGGCACCATAGCACCAGACGGGACACTCGGGCCGCTGGCATTACCTCCCTCAATGGTGAGCCAGCAGTCCCCGCTCTTGTCCCATCACACCACTCCCACAGGAAGAAGGAATATCTTGGTGATGAAGCACAGTTATTCGCAGGATGGGGCAGATGGCTACAGGGGCGAGGAGGACAATTTAATGATGGACAATGAACCAACCACCAGCAGCCAGCGCCATATGCAGCATCAACAAATCCATCCCAATTTGTCTGGCCTTGACCATGTTGTCCATCGCACTCTGTCCAATGACTTCTAGTGTATCAGCAGTGTATTTAGTCCTTTCTTGAAGTTAGTGAACTGCATAACTTACAGATGTTTAATCCAAATGTTGTCTCCCTACTCCACAAAACCTAAGCTATTGTATACACATAATGCAGTATTTAATAAATGATAGACTACATGTATAGTAATTGGGCAAAAACATTTAAAGGTAATATGCTTTCAATTTTGAGAGTACACTGCCTGTAAGCTGAATACTCAGGGTGTGTGTTGTGCATTCTTGTGACAATAAAGCTCTTATGTATTTAAATCATTGGCTCCTCTACTCCTTTGATAGCCTGTACTATCAGAACTAAATATTAGAATATTTAAATTACTTGAATAGTTTCCCATTTCAAAAATACGCTTGTTTGCCTGAATTAATTTTGCAGTGGGCATGGATGTTAGGCGCGTTTTCTTCCATAGTGAAAAGAACAAATAGGAACGCTTGGGATATAATTGAGATCCGCCCGGACTTTATTTCACGACGGACACGATCACTTTTAAAGCCTTAATGGTTGCTTTCTGATTGTATTCTTCATTTGTTTGTATAGAGAAGAGTTGCCGTAAATCTAATAGTGAGTTTTCTTCATTGCCATTTTTGTTTCGTATTGTAACGCCGAATATGTATTGTTAATGTAGCTGCGATTTTGAGTTTGCGAAATGTCACAAGAAGACACATTTCTGGGCGTCCCATGCCATGGTCAGGGCGACATAGTCCAAAACAAAAACAGAAGCCGTCTCGGTCTCATTGTCACAGGTGTTGTGGGAGGCTCACTCGTGGCTCTTTACGCGGTGGCTGCGCCGTTTGTTGCCCCTGCCCTGAGAAAGGTCTGCCTCCCATTCGTTCCTGCGACCACAGTTCAAGTGGCCAATGTCCTCAGCGCCCTCCGACCTAGGACGGGGAAACTGGTGGATATTGGGAGCGGAGACGGACGCATAGTTAGTGTTTTATGGTTATTACTAGATCTGTATGTGATATTATATACATACCGACTATTATCTTTTTCTGTGCCATTCAACATGTAGAGATGCTGTACATACAATGTAATTCCATGGGTAATTATTAATTTCCATACGTCTTGTCTTGAACATACAGGTGATAGCAGCAGCCAAGCAGGGCTTTCGAGCATCAGGGTTTGAACTGAACCCCTGGCTGGTGTGGTATTCACGATACAAAGCCTGGAAGGAAGGCGTCCATCACACAACATCTTTCCATATATCTGACCTCTGGAAGGTAAATTTGTATTAATTAGTATGATGACTCATGTCAGATGTCAAACCTTAGTCTACTTTTTAAAATTAATTCACAGGTCAGTTTTGCGCAGTACCCCAATGTTGTAATTTTTGGAGTACCCCAAATGGTGAGTTTTGTGGTTTTCTTCAGAATAATATGCAAATAATGTATTACCATTTTTGATTAGTCTGGACATATTGTGTTTGTGCTATCTGCAGATGGAGAGATTGGAACACAAGCTGGCTGAAGAGCTACCGAGCACAGCCAAGGTGGTGGCATGTCGATTCCCTTTTCCCACATGGCTCCCTGAACAAACAGTTGGGGAAGGCATAGACACTGTGTGGGTATATGATGCCAAGACCTTCCAGTGTCACAAAAAGACAAGGACAGTATCTGAACAGAGCCAACATGGACAATAACCTTTATGTATTTTTAAAAATAAAATGTATTTCACCCCTGTCAATAAATCTTTGTCTTACTTGGGAAAGTTTCATATAAATCACCACTTGGTTTGTTTAAAATTTGCTGTTTATAAACTAAATACAAAATTATACAAAAATACAGCTACTAAGATGTAAATGGTCATTACCACCCCTTTGTAAGTGTGAGGATTAGTGGAACAAAATGTGTGATTACAATTTCGTCCCACAAAACAAAACTCACCTGCTGTGTGTGTATTTGCATTGCATCCTTCAGGCGCCATCTAGTGGAAGTAGAATGCATCGTGCATTGAGTAGCCTGTGCGCTGTCCGCTAGCTGCAGCACTGTTGTATGGAGTAAACGGGCTGCTCAGAGAATATTCGGTGATATTTTGATGATCGTAGACAAAACTCGGGCACACAGACAGGGGCATGCGTTTGTATAGATAGCCAAAGCCTACAGCATTTCGAGCTGACTGAGCAAACCCTAGTGGAGTCTGGCTGCAGTGGGCAAGATGGATACCGCTGAGGAAGGTAAAATGTTTAAACTTGATTTCATGGTGCCGTCTTATGCATTTTATTGTATCATACTATATACTGTATTGTAGTGTAAACTAAAGATAGGATACATTTTCCAAAGATCATGTGTGTCTACGATCAATTTGAGTTTTAGATAAATTATTGCTCTGCGCCGCTAGTTTAAAAGGACCGTTAGCCAATTAGCTTTAGCAGGCTAGCTAGCCTCCCCGTCTGTTTTGGCTTTTGTTCATAGCATAACATGAGGATGTTTGCCATGGTTTTCCTTGTGTACACATGTAACTAGCGTCAACTTTGGCGTTGTGCTCCCCGTTATCTATGTTGACACTTGTTGCCATTGTATTATGTACATGTTATTAATGTTTGTGTATTTGAAAGCAGATTTATAATAGGCTATTTTAAGTTTTCTGCCAAAGATCCCTTTGAGATGATGAGAGGCACACCCATTTAACACTGTGATAAGTTTACTGTTGTACCGAGCCACACATTCACGTGTAAGTGTAATAACGCCTCAGTAGCATTTTAGATGTAAATATAACGTATTGCACATAAGTTAGTAACATGAATTACTGACAGTCGGTGTCCTTTCAGAAAATAACCTACACAATCCACTGGTGTCCTGTGTTGTGCGTCTGCATCTTGGCCTTATTATAGTCGTTTTATTTTAGTCGTAGAATGACACAGGTAATCCAAGGATTACAGTTTGTCCTGCTGTGTGACTGTGACATGCCTCTCTGCAGCTGAAGACACATTCTCATTCTACACAAACCATGTTACAATGCAATTACAAACGGGCTACAATATCCATTTCATTTATGTTCATTTAACAGAGATAAAGAGACAAAGGGGAATGTGTCTCTGTCATTGTGTTATTACTTATTAACTAGTTACGCAAATTTGCTCTCAATATGTTTTTAACAGCAGATATTTGCCGGGTTTGTCGGTCAGAGGGGACCCAGGACAAGCCTCTCTACCATCCTTGTGTCTGCACTGGAAGCATCAAATTCATTCATCAAGAATGGTATGTGCTGGTTTCCTAACAAAGTGAGACAAAAGATAATAAAAAAAAAAAAAAAAAAAACTTAATACTGCCTGTGTCTATTTTTGCAGCCTGCTCCAGTGGTTGAAACACAGCAGAAAAGAATACTGTGAACTATGTAAACACCGGTTTGCATTTACGCCAAGTATGTTTGATTTTCTTTCAGTCAGTGTTTCTAACTATTTTCATATTGTAATTCTCATACAACACTGAAGCTAATGCCTTTTTTCTTTTTCTTCAGTCTACTCTCCAGACATGCCGTCCCGTTTGCCTGTCCAGGACATTTTTGCAGGGCTGGTCACAAGTATTGGGACAGCCATTAGATACTGGTTTCACTACACACTGGTGGCCTTTGCTTGGCTTGGAGTGGTGCCTCTTACAGCATGTGAGTCATACCATTCTTTTTATGTTTATTAATTTACTTTAAGTGTATTATTATAACAATTCATAAAATCAATGAATCCTGTAGCTATCTTAAATCCTGATGTCTTGAAGTCATGCTAAGAGAGCTAATGTTTGTCTCCTTCACAGGTCGTATTTACAAATGTTTATTTACTGGCTCCGTGAGCTCTCTCCTTACTCTACCATTAGATATGCTATCAACGTAAGTATTGATCACCACTGTCCGCAGTCAGTCTAACTACGTACATAATTAGAGCCTTCTTTACACTTACATAATTTGGTTGTCTTGTGATAGACATAGACAAAATTAATTGATTAGTTAATGACTTGATCACCGCAGTTTAGATTTACAATAAAACACAGTATATAACATGTATAATTCTTACTTCTTTTTTTTTCCTCTTCACAGCAGAACCTGCTTGCCGATTGTCTCCAAGGTTGTTTTGTGGTCACGTGTACACTATGCGCCTTCATTAGCCTTGTGTGGCTCAGAGAACAAATAGTGCATGGTGGGGCCCCTCAGTGGTTGGAACAAAACCCAGTCCCACTGGTACCCAACCCGCCACATGGCCCGGCTGCAGCCAATGAGGTAATCTAAGAATTATTATTACAGGACCCAACAATATTGGCTAAATTGTAAAAAAAAAAAAAATAAAAACTCTAATAATATTATGGATCAGCATTTTTACCACATTAACCATGATCCTGTGCTACTTTTCAGTGCAGCCAATGTGAAAATGATAAGTAATAAACACTTAACATGTCTTTTGATACTGGATAAAAATAATAACATAAAAAGTTCAGCCAGGTATATGTAGAGAATAAATTAGCCTCTCAGTAGCATCACAATAAATGATAACTGTGAGGTCAACTGTAATGTGTATATTATCTTCACATCCCTACTAAATATTTATATTGCCTGACTATTTAATCTTGAATATTTTGTCAGGATCCTGGAGGAAATGGTGCAGAGAACGTTCCGGTTGGTCCTGATGCTGCAGAAGGCCAGAACCCTGCCGATCCAGCGGCAGCGGTTGACCGACATGAAGCAGGTCACCATGGAGATGAGGCTGAGCTGGAGGATGATGATGATGAGGATGATGATGGCGAAGAAGACGATGATGAAGATGAGGAGGTCAGGGAGGAGGAGGCAGCAGAGGCCAATAATGGAGGACAAGGTCAGCTTAAATATTGATATTGAAATATTGGCTAATCAGTAGTATATTTTTTTTATTTTTTTAACATATATATATAAAATGTAAAAACAGGCAAATTTTATTCATAATTTTCACTATTAAATTGTTTTTTATCTGTGTTTTGGTCTTGGTTTAGTCTTTGAAAAGTTTTTATTTTGACACATTTGACTAGTATATTAAGGCACATGTTTGTTTGCATTTAATTAAACTCACTATATAAAAAAAAGTTTATTAAAATAATGCAGTAATATAGCATCACAAAAATAAGGTTTTCATAGTTCATGTCATAATAATCACGTAATAATTTTGGATGATAGAAGTCTGGCAGACATGTTTTGACAGTATTGAGAGATTTTCATTGTTCTTTATTTATTTATTTTATTTATGTGGCAGCCTCACAAAGTTTGAATCAAAAACTGATACTGTCTAACCTTTGGGTATATTTAGATATTTATATCTAATCTTAAGCAATGGTTAATTAATTTAAAAAAAATGTATGTTTTTTTGTATTCACCTTTGTGTTTCTTATTTACAGAAGATTTGAACTGGAATGCTTTGGAATGGGATCGTGCTGCTGAGGAACTTACTTGGGAAAGGGTAAGTCTTTGCAATGACTTGACTGGTGAAACATAGGCATTACCAGTACATTGATTTAATTATGTACTGTTATATTTGCCATATAGATGCTGGGCCTGGATGGGTCCCTTGTTTTCCTGGTAAATTTAAAGAAAGACCACTTTACTTTCTCCTTCACACACAAGGTTTTCAGTTCTAATTGATATCACTGTTTGTAGGAGCATGTCTTCTGGGTGGTTTCTCTCAACACACTTTTCATTCTGGTGTTTGGTATGTTGGAAAATCACTACATTTGGTGAAATAATATTACATATGTTTTACTCTCAGAATGTGTTAATATTTGTGTTCTTTTTTTTAATCCTTATCCAGCATTTTGCCCTTACCATATTGGCCATTTCTCAGTGGTGGGATTAGGGTTTGAAGAATATGTAAGTATGCATGATAAAATGTGTTCATTTTAAACCACAAGTCAATAATAGTGAATACCTTTATTTCAGATCGAAGCATCACACTTTGAAGGGTTAATTACCACAATACTGGGCTACATCTTACTTGCTGGAGCTTTAATAGTGTTTCATGTATCCTTCAAAATACAACTATTTGACTTGCTCTGTGCTTTAGTTTTTCAACTTGACACTATTGTAATGGTGAATGTGAGCGCGATATAGTCTTTAACTCTCCATTCTTCAGGCATTTGCTTCTTTGGTAAAGTTCCAGCGATCTAGGTGCCTACTGGGAGTCTGCTATATTGTTGTCAAGGTACAGTAAACAAGACAACCTTGGACAAAAAGGTAATTATTTGATAACCAATCAAAACACATTTTGTATGTTTTTATTCATTTCAGGTTTCACTCCTTGTTGTGATGGAAATTGGCTTGTTCCCTCTGATCTGTGGTTGGTGGCTTGACATCTGCTCATTGGTTAGACTATTGACTATTTATTATTGTGCTTTTAATTATACTGATCATTAGGTATAAATTAAATACCTCACATTTCAAACCTGCAGGAGATGTTTGATGCTACACTCAAAGACAGAGAGCAAAGTTTTGACTCTGCACCTGGCACCACTCTGTTCCTCCATTGGTTGGTTGGAATGGTCTATGTTTTCTACTTTGCATCATTTATCCTTCTTCTCAGAGAAGTACAGTAGCATTCAGTTCAAAATATTTTGCTTTTCTCATTAAAACAAAAACCCACCTTGACTATGAACCTTGCTTTACAGGTGCTCCGACCTGGTGTGCTCTGGTTCCTGAGAAATCTGAATGACCCAGATTTTAACCCAGTGCAAGAGATGATTCACCTGCCCATTTACAGGCACCTGCGGAGGTTCATCCTATCTGTGGTTGGTACATTACTTTATTTGCTAAAGTAATATATTGGTGAAAGTAATATAATAAATCTCTTTTATATTTAAGGTGGTGTTTGGCTCTATAGTCCTGCTGATGCTCTGGCTTCCTATCAGAATAATCAAACTACTCTTTCCTACCTTCCTTCCCTACAATGTCATGCTGTACAGGTAGGCACTGATGACTACTCTGTTACCCTGTACCTCCATGAATGATCTCACCAGGCCCGCATGTCTTTACAGTGATGCCCCAGTCAGTGAGCTGTCATTGGAGCTGCTGCTGCTTCAAGTGGTTCTCCCTGCGTTACTGGAGCAGGGACACACTCGACAGTGGCTCAAACGCCTTGTCCACGCCTGGACCTTTACTGTTGGATATGTGCTGTAAGCTGGGATAACGTTTTCATTCATTATACATAAGTACTTGGTATATGTAAACATGAGGGCGACATTTAGAAGAAACAAAATGCATGGTTCTTATGCTGTATAATGTTTAAACATTTACTAATGTCATGAAGATATTTTATTCTATTTAAATGGTTTAGGTTTATGGTGTTGAGGTTGAAATAATGATCCCATCATAATGTAAACCTTTTTTAAAGTCATAATCTTAAACCATCATGGTAAAATAATTCATTGGTTGGGTATTTGGGCCTAATTATGTTATCACCATGACTAGTCTAATGCGTTACTACTGTAGTACTACTGAATTTTAAAATATATAAAGTGGTTTTGAGTTGTAACTAATCCCTTCTTTTGTATACACACACACAGGGATCTCCATTCATACCTGCTTGGAGATTTTGAGGAGGAGGAGAACCAGCCCAATAACAACAATAACAACAACCCACCTGGTCGTCATAACAACAACAGAATACATGGCTTGGGGGAGGGGCTTCATGCTGCTCATCAGGCTATTTTACAGCAGGGCGGTCCTGTTGGGTTTCAGCCATACCACCGACCCATGAACTTCCCTCTAAAGGTAAATAAATCGTATGTATTAATTGACTATAATTCTTTCTCTGTTGGTTAAAATATTAAAATACTTTGCGCTCTGAATTTTACAGATCACTTTGTTGGTGATCTTTATGTGTGTGACTTTGTTAATGGCCAGTCTCATCTGTCTCACTCTGCCAGGTAAGAGTCCCAATCATCAGCTTATTATAATCGATCATTTGAAGCGACAAAAATAAAGGATAAACACATTCTGTTGAATTTCTCTGTTAGTTATAGGATACAATAATGTATTTTGTAACTAATGTATAATTACAAGATATATTATAGAAAGTTGTTGTTGTGTTGTTTTTTCACTCGACGCACACACTGATCTCGCTTCTGTCCTCAGTCTCCGCTGGCCGTTGGCTGATGTCTTTCTGGATGGGCGGAGCTGTGGTCCATGAGCTCTACACAGCAGCCAGTGGTCTGTACGTGTGCTGGCTTTCCATCCGAGCTGCCACCATGTTGTTGTCCTGGATGCCTCAGGGACGAACTGTCATCATGCTCAAAGTGCATGAGTGGACCGTCATGGTAGGTGGACAAGATACAGTTATGCAGATTTTATGGTCTAAAATTAAATAAATAATGCTGACTCTGTTACATTTATATATATTGGCAATAAAGTGCAATAAAGAAATATGTAAGGTTGCACTAGTGGAAGGGTTCGCCCCATGCTTGTCTCCAGTAGGGTAAACATATATGTCTTTCATATATGCAGTTATGGCCATTTTATGGAACATTCCAGTCAAAACATTTCCATGGAGAATAGATTTCTGAACCTCTGTAAAAACCTACATAGTGCCACTTTAAGTCTCATAATTTGTAAGTAAAGGTTTAGCTCCAGATGTCTTTAATGGGAACAATACAGACCATGATTCAGCCAATTTACCCAACTTAAAAATAAAAAGACAATAAAGTACAAAACCCTTGTCTGGGTAGTCTGGGCATTTTCATTGAAGAAATAAATTCCATTGTGCTATACCATGAGTCTGGCACTAATCTACACTTACCTATTCCCTGCTGACTTATACTTTTGCCCTGCACAGATTGTGAAGACGATGGTGGTGGCGTTGCTGCTGGCTGGTGTCATCCCTTTGCTCCTGGGTCTGCTGTTCGAGCTGGTCATTGTGGCTCCTCTCCGAGTCCCACTGGACCAGACGCCTCTGTTTTACCCCTGGCAGGTAAGGCATGTTATTTTAAGAACGTCTAGACTCTTAATCCTGGTTGTGTTCAGCACAAGAAATGTCTCTAATATGTCTCTCTTTGTGGCAGGACTGGGCTTTGGGTGTGCTCCACGCTAAAATTATAGCAGCAATAACACTAATGGGCCCGCAATGGTGGCTCAAAACAGTCATTGAACAGGTCAGTTACATCAACCTTTAAGCAATCATAATGTCTGTTGTCTATTTATATCATGCTTTTTAAAGGTGTCACAGATTGTGGTTTGCAGCCTTTCTAGTTCGTTCAGTGTGTGTTGTTAATAATAATATAACATTTTGTTTACGAATTGCTTTTCATTAAACTCAGACACTTTTTTCGCTATATGTGAACAAGTAAAAATGCACTACTTTTGAGGTGTAACAGTTTTACTACAGTAGCCTATCAAACCATCCACAATGTGTTTACAATATAATAATCAAAAGACATTAAAATGCACATGAACATTTAAATAGCAAAACAATTTTAAAAAGCTGTAATTAATGGTGAGAACAAGAAAATGGTGCAATTCAGTTCAGGTATTTAGCCTCACATTTTCTTTGCAGAACTTTTTCTTAAAATCACAGCTTCTCAAAAGGCACATGAGGAAAAATATCACAAGATCACTCATATGCAGACAATTTTATGGCAAATTAACCTTTTGAGATCTTTTGGCACGAGATACTGTCTCATCCCTGTTGTTCCTTAATTAATAAGAACCATAAAGCTTAGCTAAGCAGTAGTAAAACAGATTTCTATTAAAGAACTTGTTGTTTGTGCTGTAGGTCTATGCTAATGGTATCCGAAACATTGACCTGCTTTATATTGTGAGGAGACTTGCTGCTCCAGTCATCTGTGTGCTGCTGCTGTCTCTATGTGTGCCATATACAGTCTCTAAAGGAGTCACACCGCTACTGGGTAAGTCAGACTGACACACATTCACAAGAACATCAGGAGTGTGCTGGGAAAAAGTAAGGAAAAAGTCCTATTGTCTCTTATAGTTTTTGGTATTATTTTATAGAGAGAAAAAAAAGTTTGTAAAAGTTGGTGACCACAAAAACAGCATAGGCTTTTATGTTTGTATTTTCCTATTATCCCAATGCCAGTATTTAGACATCGTCCCTGTAAATGCATCTCAACAAAAATCTGTGTCAAAAATCTTTTTTTTTGTTGTCTCTTTTCAGCTGTACAGACTGAAATGCAGACACTGGTGGAGAGGAGAATCTATCCATTTCTGCTAATGGTCGTCATACTATTAGCTATTTTGTCCTTCCAGATCCGCCAGTTCAAAAGACTCTACGAGCACATTAAAAACGACAAGTTAGTAACACATTCCCATTTCAAGTATTTGTTATTAATTCATGATTATTTTTTGGTTATTGATTTACTGATATTATTATATTATGATTGATGTTTTGTGTCTTGCAGATACCTGGTTGGACAGCGTTTGGTTAACTATGAACGTAGGAGCACCAGTGCATCCTATAGCACCTCTTAAAAAAACACTCAACAATGGGAGGAACTGGACTGCTATAAATCCTTATGTCCAATGCATTTCTGATCGTTTCTCTTAACTTGCAACTACAACCACATAATAAGCTGAGACAGAAGACTGAAACATAATTTATTTTCAGGTCAAACACTTAAAAACACATTCACCTTTCTGGTTTTAATTCTCTTAAAAAGTTTTGGTTGGCTCTGTGCTTTTACCTCATATGGTCCCCCATTTCCATTGTGTTGGAGCAGATTTCAGATAGCTCTGTTTCCTAATGAGCCAGTCTGAGATGCCTGCTTTGTGGGAATTTGTCACATTTGAATTTGTGGTTCTGCCAAGCATTTCAAATGACTTAATTAAACCAAGACTGTCAGAGAAAAGGAGGGAATTATTTTATGTAGCGACAGGATTTGTTTTATTTAAGCTGTTTTTAATAGATGTGTTACATTTCTGCCATGAGCTGTGAAATTATTTAACTTAAGAAAAGTAAAATGTTACTTGTTGACCTCCATTGGTCTTTCTTTCACTTAATTGCAAAGAAAACTGAAATACACCAGAAATACTTCAACCGATTGTAAAGCTGTGGTCATGTTTGCTTTCACTTGTGTAAAAATATTGAAACACTTCAGCAACCAGTTTGGACATCCCACTTGTTGTAGACGTGTCGAGTGCACCTTGTATGTCCAACAAAAACACTATAGTAACTGCCTTTGATTGGCATGTTCACCCTAAGCCCCTCTTCCATTCCCTCTAGCTTTAAGCCTGCTTTGTTTTACAATGCAGAAGTCTGTGCACTGGCTCCCCATCTCTCGATGGCCTCTACACTCCAAAAACAACCTTAAAGTGCAATAATTAGGTTTTTAGATGTTTTTGCTGTACTTGAGGCTGTGATATTAGTTAAGTAATGGATGTAAAATTGTGTACAAATTAAGTTGCAAGAACTTAGCATGTTGCCCCTGGATGTCTGTACACAGCTTCACCAAAAGTTTTTTGTCAGGTGCCACAAATTATATTGAATGCCAGGAGAAAAAAAAACACAACCAACCTATTTTAAATTTCCCCAAAATGTACCATTACCATTGTCCTTTGATGCAATGTTTGTGCACTTTATTTCACTGGTAACAAT